>CAXKVI010000001.1:120050759-120502812 GCA_964058755.1 Campiglossa producta
AGACCTGCTGCGTGTGTCATCTCCACTGTGGTTCTTGGCGTCCCGGTTTGCCACCTGCCGGATTGGGGCAATACCGCCAGCGGTGACTAGCCCGCTGTGGTTTGCATTGCGACCGGTGCTCTCTCTTCTCAGATTTCCACTTCCGAAGGGTTGGTTGTCGTCGTCTTTGGCATGCTCTTTGTTACGAATTGCCGCTTGTGGGATTTTAGCAAAACCGCCAGCGGTGACTAGCCCGCTGTGATTTTCTTTACGACTGGCTGCATCTCTTCTCAGTTTGGCGCTCCCGGAGGGTTGATCGTCGTCGTCTCTGGCATGTTCCTCAAAAAGGGACAGTTCTAGGGCAGTGAGGTCTAGGCGGTTGAGAGAGTACGTTCTCACACTGCTCTTTTCCAACTTCTGTCTCTTGCTGCCGCTACTGCCCTTAGCGATTCTCTTCTTCTCTTCGGAATCTTTGTTATTGTTGGGTTTGTTGTTGCTATTGTTGTTTTTATTGTTGTTGTTTGGCATCATCTTGTTCGTACGACCACTTGCTCGGCGAGGCAAGCATTGTGGTCTATGTATATAGATGGGGAACTCAGTTGGTCAGCCGCGGTAAGGCCATAATTACTCCCCAAGGTGGCCCGGTATTAGGGAGGCGCCGTTCTAATACAGCCGGTGTTGTAAACCTCCTGGCTGCAAACCATCCAATGGGCACGGTGTCGCTTAACACCCTGGATTAGGAGGTGACAGCTCTTTGTTGCCGAACGCATGCGACTCAAACTGGCTGGGTTGACATGGCCTAGACCACGCCAGCCCAGTCAGCCTGTATCGGATGCGTTGGCGTAAGCCCCTACACCAGCGGCAAGGTGTCTGGCCTAGATGTTTCAGCATCTTCATGGCAATGCCGTCGGGGCCGATGGATTTTGAGGGCTTAGCCTGTCTGATTGCTTCCTTGACCTCTGAGGCAGTGATGACAATGGGCGTGTTATGGTTTTTGTATTTACGCGCCTGTCGCATGGTTCTACGTTTAGCTCTATCGGGTGGGGAATGTAGTACAAATTGTCTACAGAAGGAGTTCGCACATCCCCTAGGGTCCTTCTTCACCCTGTCACCGAAAGTAATATCTACTTTAGCCTTGTGTTGTGTTGGATTAGATAGAGCTTTGACCGTAGTCCATAATTTGCCAACACCGTCAGAGAGGTTGCATTGCTCTAGGTGTTGTTTCCATTTGGCCAGTTTGTGTTTATCGACCAACCTACGAATTTCCGCGTTGAGATCCCTTATACGGGGGTCTGCGGGATTGAGACTTCGCACTTCATCTCTTTCTCTAGCCATGGCCGCTGCCTCCGCGGGGAAATTTGGTCTTATTCGGGATATTCGACCCGCAGGAATGAAGCGTCTAGAGGCCAAGTCAATGATGTTGCGGAAGTCTCGTTCGCCTTTGCGTACGTCCGTAGGAATGGATAGAGCAGCCAAGAATTCGTCCGTATATGTCTGAAAACTGTCCCAGTCCGCCTTGGTAAAGTTGATGTATGTACCATGCTCAGGTGTTATAAAGTCCGTCGGTCGTTCGATGGTAATGACTATTGGGAGATGGTCAGACGCCAACGTGAGTATGGGTCGCCAATTGGTGTTGTTCAATAGTCCTGCACTTACGATAGAAATATCTGGCGAACTATAGCAGTTACCCGATACTCTCGTTGGGGCGTCTCCGTTCAATGTACAGAAAGCCGTATCATCTATTTGTTCTGCGAGTACATGCCCCCTACTGTCTGCTGGCAAGTTTGAGTGCCACATGTCGTGGTGCGCATTGAAGTCGCCCAGGATCACGCGGTTATCTCCTCGTAATAGCAAGCTAATGTCGGGGTGATAACCGGTGGGGCAACTTGAGACAGGGGGTATGTAGATGTTAATGATTTGCAGATCGACATCTCCTGTACGGATGGTAATACCTTGGCTTTCTAAGATATCATCCGTTCCTTCGATGTCGGTATCAAATAGATGATACTGTACAGAGTTGTGCGTTATGAACGCTAAACCACCTCCCAGACCTCCTGTTACTCTATGACGGTCTTTCCGGTGAATGTTATATCCGCCATAGGTAATGAGGTCCGACCTTGGACTGAGCTTGGTTTCTTGGATTGCGGCAAGTTTTATGACAAAGAAACAGACAGAGATTGATGCTCGGAGTTGCTCATGTCTAAACTGCTCCGGTGGGAGCAAGAGTGTTGAGCTGCTGCGCGTGATGTTAACGCCATAAGGCACGAGCAACAGTCTGGAATTTGTGTGGCGGGTATAGCAGAAATGCTGCTAGTCGTTAAGACTATTATTATTATTATTAGTATTGCTACTAGAAGGTGGCGGTAGGGGTGCGCTTGAACGGCGCTTACCGCGGGACGCCCGACGGCGCAAACAACAAGGGGCCACGAAAGTACTAAAGAAAGTACGGGGTCTGTGGATGTTAAGGTTAAGCCCTGAACATCCAGATTTATGGAGCCATCTCTTACACGAGAAGCATTGCACAGAATGCGACCGTTTAATATATATTTTTTTGCAACAGACACTGCATATCCATTCTTTTGGTCTGGGGTTCGGCTCAACGCCCGCCCGTAACAAAAGAATATCTTGCAGCCCTGCTGCAAGGGGGGAGGATGATAGTTTCGGAATGGGACAAAACATACTAAACAGGGTTACATTGAAAGTGGCAGTCCTTGGCCGAGGTAAAACCCCGGGTGGTTCCACTGCGCAGAGATCCATGGCGATGTCCTGGGTTTTCTGCTCTGAGAAGTGACTGTACATAGGGAACCACATACGTGAGGTCATTAAAAAGGCTACAGCCCGTTTTATACCAGCTGGTAGGATAAAAGAGATTAGGCCTAACTTCCCAGCTGAGGCCGCAGCCTTGGCCAACGAACGTGACCTCATACGCAACATCGATCCCTCTGACCCACAGATCGGTGATCTCAACGTGGAAATCAGACGGCTGGTTAACGAACACAAACAAACCAAATGGGAGGAGCACTTCAGGTCTTGTAACCTCTCTACCAGTGTTGGGAAATTATGGTCCACCGTCAAGTCCTTGTCGAATCCTTCGGGTCCACCAAAAAATGTCGACATTACCTTTGGTGACAAGACAATAAATGACCCCAGGAAATGTGCACAGGCTTTTTGTCGACAATATGTCCCACACCCTGCGCAAGACAGGGCTAGACGTGGATCTTCAGGCGTGCGCATAAACACAAAAACTATGCCCCCGTTCCCATCACCGCTACAGAGGTTCAAGAGGCCATCCGGAAGGCCAAAAACTCCAAAGCCATCGGCCCTGATGGCATAGCCATGGTGCATCTAAAACATATCTGCCTAGCGGGAGTCAAATATTTAACTGCCGTCTTCAATTTGTCTCTGATCACAGCTGTCATACCCGATAAATTGAAGCAGGCAACTGTGATCCCACTACTAAAGCCTGGCAAACCAGCTAACGTTCGGGAGTCATATCGCCCGATATCACTCCTCTCGCCAGTAGTAAAGACACTTGAAGCGGTCTTACTCCCGCTCTATACATCACATCTGATGTTAGCCGCGCAGCAACATGGCTTCAGGAAAGGTAGGAGCACAACATCTGCTCTAAATGTCATAAACACTCAGATAACAGACGGTCTAAATCAAAACAGGCCTAATGACAGGACGGTTCTAGTTGCACTTGATTTGAGTCAAGCTTTTGACACAGTAAATCATGGGCAACTTGTAGCTGATTTGGAAGACTCGTCACTCCCCCCTTGTCTAAAGCGTTGGACCGCCAATTATCTCAGTGGTCGTCGGTCGTCTGTTGTATTCAGAAACAAAAAATCTAAAGCCAGGAAGATAAAACAAGGGGTTGTTGTTGTTGTTGTAACGAAGTGTAGCCCTGCCCAGCGTGTACTTTTCCTTAACCTAAATTGTCATCAATTTCTTCTAACGGGAGTCCTTAGGAAACTTGCAGTTTCGACAGGGTTGGACCAGAGGGAGATGGGTGTTAGAAGAGTGGGCTCCGAAGAGCAGGTAAATAAATGGTTGGTATTATGGGGTGACGAACCGCATGCCGGACATTCATTCGGCACGTCAGGGTCTAGTCTGGATAAGTAGGAGTTTAACCTGCTACAGTATCCAGAGCGTAATTGAGCCAGAGTGACCCTTGTCTCTCGAGGAAGATGACGCTCCTCAGCCGCAACGCGAGGTGGTTTGGCGTGCAAAACGGCGTTCAGTGGACAGAGCGAGACATAGGACGCAACGGACGTGTCATGGATGTGCTTCAGGGCCTGCGTATGTACCTTTGGATCAAACGGCGAAAGTGTGAGGTGCCGGATATCATCAAAATTCTCACGTAGATGTGCCCTTACGGTCCTAGGAGGTGGCTCATACTCAAGCAGTAGTCTGTTGGGATGTTGTGGTTTGCAACAGTTCAACAGGTACTGCTTGTGCTCCAAAACTGGGAGCATTTCCACCTCATGATGTAAATGATGTTCTGGAGACATAAGGACGCATCCCGTGGCGGTTCTGAGTGCGGTGTTTTGGCAGGCCTGCAGTCTTTTCCAATGAACCTCAGCAAGCCCCGGCGACCATATCGGCGACGCGTAATTCAGGATCGGCCGACCAATTGCTTTATAGGTTGCCAGCAACGTTTCTTTGTCTTTACCCCAAGTGCTGCCGGCTAGCGACTTGAGAATTTTGTTGCGGCTTTGTAGCTTAGAGACAATTGCGGTTGAATGAGCAGCGAATTTGTGCATGGGGTCGAAAGTTACCCCTAAGATTTTGGGGTGAGAGACAGTAGGTAATTTTTGATCGCCTACGTAGATTTCTAACTCCATGCCAACTTGCGCCGTCCAAGTCGTGAATAGTATCGCCGAGGACGTCGTTGGCGACAATGTCAGGCTCCGGGCAGTGAAAAACTCAACAAGAGAGGGGAGATAACCATTGATCCTGGAGCATAGCTCATCAACGGAAGTGCCAGATGCCAGGATCGTACAATCGTCTGCGTAAGAAACAATCGAGACTCCATCTGGTGGGGAAGGAAGCCTCGAAATATAAAGATTAAACAGAAGCGGGGAAAGGACACCACCCTGCGGTACCCCTTGTTTAATCTTTCTCGGTTTTGATTTTTTGTTTCTGAAAACTACAGACGATTGACGACCACTCAGATAATTGGCGGACCAACGCTTAAGACAAGGGGGGGGGAGCGATGAATCTTCCAAATCGGATACCAGTTGTCCATGATTTACTGTGTCAAAAGCTTGAGACAGGTCAAGAGCAACTAGAACCGTCCTGTGATGAGAGAGCAGATGTTGTGCTCCGTATTTTTCTAAAACCATGTTGGTGCTCGGCTAACCTCAACTTTGATGTGTAAAGAGGAAGTAATACCGCCTCCAATGTCTTCACTACTGGCGAGAGGAGCGATATCGGACGATAAGACTCCCCTACGTTAGCTGGCTTGCCAGGCTTTAGTAGTGGGACCACGACTGCCTGTTTCCATTTTTCAGGTATGACAGAAGTGGCCAGGGACAAATTGAAGACGGTAGTGAGGTATTTTACTCCGTCTTCGCCGATGTGTTTTAAGTGCACCATGGCTATGTCGTCAGGGCCCATGGCTTTAGAGTTTTTGGCTTTCCTGGTGGCCTCTCGAACCTCTGTAGCGGTGATGGAAACTGGGGCATTGTTTTTGTGTTTATGCGCACACCTGAAGATCCTACGTCTGTCCCTGTCCTGTGCAGGGTGTGGTACAAACTGTCGGCAAAAGGCCGTTGCACTTTTCTTCGGGTCACTAAACGTCTTATCACCAAAGGTGATGTCTACGTTTCTTGGTGGGCCCGTCGAATTTGACAGGGATTTGACTGTGGACCATAATTTTCCAACACCGGTAGAGAGGTTACAAGACCTCAGATGCTCCTCCCATTTGGCATGTTTGTGTTCATCTACCGTGATCGTCGTCGCAGTCCTGAAGGCGACAAATTCCGCTCGTTGGGAGACGAGGTAGAATTTGTCGGCAATGTGGGCTGCACAGCTCGACAACACGGCGCAACATACGCATCAGTCCATAGATTTCTGTTTGCGAGCCCTGAGCATATGCGCAGGTGACATTGGCCAAGGCAGGTATTGCACTTGACCGATGGCACTCTGGACGCATATATTCTGTGCCGACAAACAGTGCACATAGTGTGAGGGACCAGGAGCTGATGGCCTTGATTCACACTTGTGCCGGTACCGGAAGAAGTAGAGGGGAGGAGAATATTTTGGGGCATACTAAACAGGTTGGGGACTGCCACAAGCCAGCACATCCAAACCGTCATCTTTTGGACATAGATCCGCCCCCGAGAGACATAAGGAAACATCTCCGTAAACATTATGATGAGATCCGGCATCATATTACCTTGCCGTTTGATCTGCAGAATCATAAGCGGGCTCTAACCGACATCCACACCGAGTCGGTAGATACTTTTGTCGGATCTCTACCTGTGAACCCCGTTCTGAACAGTCCTCCACCGGATATTGCTGAAGAAGAACGCACCTTACCAAGGGAGACAAGAGTTACCCTGGCACAGCTTAGGTCTGGATATAGTGTAAGGTTAAACTCCTACTTGTCCAGACTTAATGACACAATCTCAAACACATGCCCTGCATGTGGTAGGACCCCCCATGATACTCTACATCTCTTCAATTGTTCATTTGAACCTACTCTTCTAACCCCTCTGTCCCTCTGGGCAAACCCTGTTGAAACTGCACGTTTCCTTGGACTCCCCTTAGAAGAGCTTGATGAAGATCTTCGGAATGATCATACACTCTAGACAGGGCAATGCATTGTTAACAACAACAACAACAGAATATTTTGGGGCGGGGGTTGTAGCTCAGCAGTGCTCACTACATCTGTAGATGTGCTACGTAGGGAGTAGCTATGAGCTGCTGGATGAGGTGTTGGCGCTAGGGCGCGAGCTACATCTGGGAACACACAATGCTTGCTGAGCAATATATGTATTGCGAGGGGGAGGCGATAGTGCTATGCCGGAGCGTCGCGAGCCACGAGACGTTCTAGGACGTGAACAGCAAGGCGCCACGAAGGTTTTAAAGAAACTAAGAGGCCGGTGTGTTTTTGGATCTAGTCCGGAGCAACTAGACTTGTGAAGCCAACCTTTACAAGATGTGCATTGCACCGAATGCGAACGTCTGGTATAAATTTTCTTCCGGCACACACAGCAGAACCATTCTGTTGGACCAGGGTTTACCTCAATGCCAGACCGGAACAAGAGAATAAGGAGCAGCCCTGCTGCAAGGGACTGCTCCAGGGATGACAAATTTAGGGGGAGGAATCGTGACACGTTAGACAGGGTCAGGGGTACCACAGGGTGGTGTCCTCTCCCCGTTATTGTTTAACTTCTATATTTCGAAGCTTCCTCCTCCACCAGAAGAAGTTACGATTGTTTCTTACGCAGACGATTGCACGATATTGGCAACTGGTACTTCCGTTGATGAGCTGTGCTCTAAAATAAATGGTTATCTCCCCTCTCTAGTCGAGTTCTTCACTGCCCGAACCTTGACATTGTCGCCAACAAAGTATTCGGCGACCTTATTCACGACGTGGACAGCGCAGGTTGGCATGGAATTAGAAATTTATGTAGGTGATCATAAAATACCTACTGTCGCTCACCCAAAAATCTTAGGAGTGACTTTTGACACCATGCACACTTTCGCTGCCCATTCAGCTGCAATTGTCTCAAAATTACAGAGCCGCAACAAAATCCTCAAGTCACTAGCCGGCAGTACTTGGGGTAAAGACAAAGAAACGTTGTTGGTAACGTACAAGGCAATTGGTCGGCCGATCCTGAACTATGCGTCGCCGATATGGTCGCCGGGGCTTGCAGACGTTCACTGGAATCAGCTTCAGGCCTGTCAAAACACCGCGCTCGGAACCGCTACGGGGTGCGTCCTTATGTCACCTATATCTCATATACATAATGAGGTGGAAATGCTTCCAGTTAGGGAGCATAATGAAATGCTAAACAAGCAGTACCTACTGAATTGCTGTAAATCACAGCATCCCGGTAGACAACTGCTTGAACTCATTCCGCCTCCTAGGACCATAAGGTCGCATCTACGTAAACATTTTGATGAGATCCGTCACTATATAACAACGCCGTTTGATCTACAGGTGCATAAACAGACTTTGGGGCATATCCATACAACGTCTGTTGGCCATTACTCTGCGCTCTAACCGCTAAACAATGTCTTACATGCCGCAACACCTGGCATTTCTGAAGAGGAGCGTCATCTTCCTCGAGAGACAAGGGTCACTCCTACATATCTAGACTGAACCCTGATGTGCCGAATGTATGTCCGGCATGCGGCTCGTCCCCCCACAATACCAATCACTTATTTTCTTGCTCATTTGAGCCCACTCTTCTAACACCCATCTCTCTTTGGTCCAACCCTATTGAAACTGCTAGTTTCCTTGGACTCCCGTTAGAAGATATTGATGACAATTAGGTTAAGGAAAAATACGCGTTGGGCAGGACTACACCTCGTTACAACAACAACAACATCAGACAGGCTAAGCCCTCGGCCCCGACGGCATTGCCATGAAGATGCTGAAACATCTAGGCCAGGAGGGACACAAATACTTAGCGGCTCTATTCAGTCTTTCACTGAACACTTTCGTCATTCCTGAAATATGGAAAAAGGCGAGAGTGGTTCCATTACTAAAACCTAAAACCTAGAAAACATAGGCGATTCATATCGCCCTATATCACTTTTGTCGCCGGTAGTGAAGACGCTAGAGTCCATTTTGCTCCCGTATTATACTGCAAATCTGCACCTGGCTAGTCATCAACATGGCTTCCGTAAGCTGCACAGCACCACCACCGCACTCAATGCCATTACAACGCAAATAAATAGCGGCCTAAATCAAAACCAACCAAATCACAGGACTGTGTTAGTGGCACTTGACCTGTCGAAAGTTTTTTTTTTGGGCTTAGTCGTTTGTCCACCGTTTGACCATGATTGTCCAACAAAAATTTTCGACTGTCCACCTTTTGTTCAGAAGTTATTTAAAAAAAAAAAAATTGTGAAGTTGCCACCTCCAACTCTGAATAATTAAAAAAACTAAATGTCATTCGTTTGTCCACGTTTGTCCAGGAAAAATTTTCGTTTGTCCACCCTTAGTAAAAAAGTTATTACAAAAAAAAGTGTTTATTGAAAAAACAAAAATGTTGATTTTTGAAGTTTTTTTTTTGTTTAATCCTTTGTCCACCGTTTGTCCAGGATTGTCCAACAAAAATTTTCGTTTGTCCACCCTTTGTTCAAAAGTTATTTAAAAATTTTTTTTTTTCTGAAGTTGGCACCTCCATCTTTGAATAATTAAAAAAACTAAATGTCATTCGTTTGTCCATCGTTTGTCCACGTTTTTCCAGGAAAAATTTTCGTTTGTTCACCCTTAGTAAAAAAGTTATTACAAAAAAAAGTTTTTATTGAAAAAACAAAAATGTTGACTTTTGAAGCTTTTTTTGCTTAATCGTTTGTCCACCGTTTGTCCAGGATTGTCCAACAAAAATTTTCGTTTATCCACCCTTTGTTCAAAAGTTATTTAAAAAAAAAAATTTTTTGTAAGTTGGCACCTCTATCTTTGCATAATTAAAAAAACTAAATGTCATTCGTTTGTCTATCGTTTGTCCAGGAAAAATTTTCGTTTGTCCACCCTTAGTAAACAAGTTATTACAAAAAAAAGTTTTTATTGAAAAAACAAAAATGTTGACTTTTGAAGTTTTTTTTTGCTTAATCGTTTGTCCACCGTTTGTCCAGGATTGTCCAACAAAAATTTTCGTTTATCCACCCTTTGTTAAAAAGTTATTTAAAAAAAAAATTTTTTTTGTGACGTTGGCACCTCCATCTTTGCATAATAAGTATACCGAAATGATCAGGATGACAAGCTGAGTTGTTTTAGCCATGTGCGTCTGTCCGTCTGTCTGTTTGAACGCAAACTAGTCCCTCAATTTTTGAGATATCTGGCTGAAATTTTGTATGTGGCCACCATTTTGTATTATAGGAATCATTTGTCGGAACTGACAAGATCGGACCAGTATAACATATAGCCCCCATACAACCGATTGTTCAGATATAAGGTTTTTTGGCCAAAACTTCCGCAATTAAAAAGTTAGGAACGTAAAATTTTGCAACTCGAGTACTTTCTATTTATGTAGTGTATATAGTGAAAATCAACGAGATCGGGCAAATGTAACATATAGCCCCCATACAACCGATTGTTCAGATATAAGAATTTTTGGCCAAAACTTCTGCAATTAAAAAGTTAGAGACGTATAATTTTGCAACTCGAGTACTTACTATTTATGTAGTGTATATAGTGAAAATCAACAAGATCGGGCAAATGTAACATATAGCCCCCATACAACCGATTGTTCAGATATAAGGTTTTTTGGCCAAAACTTCCGCAATTAAAAAGTTATGAACGTAAAATTTTGCAACTCGAGTACTTTCTATTTATGTAGTGTATATAGTGAAAATCAACAAGATCGGGCAAATGTAACATATAGCCCCCATACAACCGATTGTTCAGATATAAGGTTTTTTGGCCAAAACTTCTGCAATTAAAAAGTTAGGAACGTAAAATTTTGCAACTCGAGTACTTTCTATTTATGTAGTGTGTAGAGGAAAATCAAGAAGATCGGGTAAATATAACATATAGCCCCATACAACCGGTTGTTCCGATATAAGGTTTTTTGGCCAATACTTCCGCATTTAAAAAGTTAGGGATGTAAAATATTGCACCTTTAGTACTTTCTACATATGTAATGTGTATAGTGTAAGTCAGTACAATTGAACACGTATAATATACATATAGCCTCCATACAATCGATTGTTCCGATAACTCGGATCCTATTATTTTGTAAGTTTTTTTAAATTATAACAAAGATGTGTAATGTGTATAGTAAATATAGTTAAATTGAAACAGGCTGTACTGGGGATCGAACAGTGAAAATCGTGACGCTTATTCATGAAAGGTATATAGCCTTCGGCACAGCCGAAGACAGCTTTCCTTACTTGTTTTTGTAATAACTTTTTTACTAAGGGTAGACAAACGAAAATTTTTCCTGGACAAACGTGGACAAACGATGGACAAACGAATGACATTTAGTTTTTTTAATTATTCAGAGATGGAGGTGCCAACTTCACAATTTTTTTTTTAAATAACTTTTGAACAAAGGGTGGCCAAACGAAAATTTTTGTTGGACAATCCTGGACAAACGGTGGACAAACGATTAAGAAAAAAAAACTTCAAAAGTCAACATTTTTGTTTTTTCAATAAAAACTTTTTTTGTAATAACTTCTTTACTAAGGGTGGACAAACGAAATTTTTTCCTGGACAAACGTGGACAAACGATGGATAAACGAATGACATTTAGTTTTTTTAATTATTCAGAGATGGAGGTGCCAACTTCACAAACATGTTTTTTTTTTTTGTTAAATAACTTCTGAACAAAGGGTGCACAAACGAAAATTAAAATTTTCAAAAATCAACATTTTTGTTTTTTCAATAAAAACTTTTTGTTGTAATAACTTTTTTACTAAGGGTGGACAAACGAAAATTTTTCCTGGACAAACGTGGACAAACGAATGACATTTAGTTTTTTTAATTATTCAAAGAGGGAGGTGCCAACTTCACGAAAAAAATATTTTTTTTAAATAACTTTTGAACAAAGGGTGGACAAACGAAAATTTTTGTTGGACAATCCTGGACAAACGGTGGACAAACGATTAAGCAAAAAAAACTTCAAAAATCAACTTTTTGTTTTTTCAATAAAAACTTTTTTTTTGTAATAACTTTTTTACTAAGGGTGGACAAACGAAAATTTTTCCTTGACAAACGTGGACAAACGAATGACATTTGTTTTTTTTTTTAAATTCCGACATGGAGGTGCCAACTTCACACCGGATTTTTTTTTTAAATAACTTGATTAAAAGGTGGACAATCGAAAATTTTTGTTGGACAATCCTGGACAAACTAAATTCCGACATGGAGGTGCCAACTTCACACCGGATTTTTTTTTTAAATAACTTGATTAAAAGGTGGACAATCGAAAATTTTTGTTGGACAATCCTGGACAAACGATTAAGCAAAGAAAGCTTAAAAAGTCAAAATTTTTGTTTTTTCAATAATAACTTTTTTTTGTAATAACTTGTTTACTAAGGGTAAACAAACGAAAATTTTTCCTGGACAAACGTGGACAAACGATGGATAAACGAATGACATTTAGTTTTTTTAATTATTGAAGATGGAGGTGCCAACTTCACAATTTTTTTTTTTTAATAACTTTTGAACAAAGAGTGGACAAAGGAAAATTTTTGTTGGACAGTCATGGTCAAACGGTGGACAAACGATTAAGCCAAAAAAAACTTTAAAAATCAAATTTTATGGGTTTTTAATATATACTTTTTTTTGAAATAACTTTTTTACTAGGGGTGCACACACGAAAATTTTTCCTGGACAAACGATGGACAAACGAATGAAATTTGGTTTTTTTAAAAATGCCGACATGGAGGTGCCAACTTCACACCGGATTTTTTTTTTTCGAAATAACTTTTTTACTAGGGGTGGACAAACGAAAATTTTTCCTGGACAAACGTGGACAAACGAATGACATTTGGTTTTTTTTTTAAATTCCGACATGGAGGTGCCAACTTCACACCGGATTTTTTTTTTTTTCGAAATAACTTTTTTACTAGGGGTGGACAAACGAAAATTTTTCCTGGATAAACGTGGACAAACGAATGCAATATGGGTTTTTTAAAAATTCCGACATGGATGTGCCAACTTCACAGAGCTTCGTAACTTCTTCTGGTGGAGGAGGAAGCTTCGAAATATAGAAGTTAAACAGTAACGTGGAAAGGACACCACCCTGTGGTACCCCTTGTTTGATCTTCCTGGCTTTAGATTTTTTGTTTCTGAACACAACAGACGACCGACGACCACTGAGATAATTAGCGGTCCAACGTTTAAGACAGGGGGGGGGGGGGGGGAGTGACGAGTCTCCCAGATCGGATACAAGCTGCCCATGATTAACTGTGTCAAAAGCTTGACTCAAATCGAGTGCAACTATAACCGTCCTGTCGTTAGGTCTGTTTTGATTTAGACCGTCAGTTATCTGAGTGCTTATAACATTTGGAGCAGATGTCGTGCTCCTACCTTTCCTGAAACCATGTTGGTGCTCGGCTAACATCAAGATGTGTGGAGCGGGAGTAAGACCGCCTCAAGTGTATTTACTACTGGCGAGAGGAGTGATATCGGACGATATGACTCCCCAACGTTGGCTGGCTTGCCAGGGTTTAGTAGTGGGATCACAGTTGCCTGCTTCCATTTATGTTGTTGTTGTTGTAGCGAGGTGTAGCCCTGCCTAAATGTCAGACAGGGTCACCCGAGTGTATTGCTCTTGGCCGGGTCGATATAAGAAAACGGCCCGGGTCGTTTCGGCACGATAGGTACAGCACAAGTACTGGTACCGTTCTCGTAGAACCGGCAATACAAGAAACTAGCCGTGTAGGCTATGTAGGTCATTTAGCGTTACCCAGGGTGCACCAACTGGGAGGCGACCTACTTTTACACCCCACTTCCATTTATCGGGTATGACAGCTGTGGTCAAGGACTCTTTTGAGCTATCTCCCATAATTTTAGCTATTTTATTAGCAGTGCACCCCTAAAGGAAACAAATACCCCATGGATTCCACACCAATTTTGGTATAACCATATAACCATAACCTTCCATAACAACAAAAAATTAAAAAAAAAAAACGCTTTCGGATTCGTGATCATGAGGCCAACACGCGTCTTTTGAGCTATCTCCCATAATTTATTAGCAGTTGACCCATAGAGGAAACAATTACCTTGAGCCGAAAACTAAAAGAAAAAACACGCATGAAAAAAACACGATCAACTTTTTTCGCTTTCTGTACTAAACTGGCGCACTTTTGTTTTTTGTAAATTATCTATCAACCCAAATAAAGCAGTATTGGTGACTTTCACGAGGCGAAGAAAGCTTTCTATGTTAGAGCCGTCCCGAGGAGGCAGCCGCATAGGAAGCAAAATACCTAGGAGTAACATTGGACAAAACCCTCACATGGAATGCTCATTTGGAGGCTAACATAAATAAAGCAACGATAGCCTTTTTCGCCTGCACTACACTTTACGACAAAACATGGGGGCTGTCTCCCAAAATGACGTACTGGCCATTTAATACAGTTGTAAAGCCAATAGTCACATACGCTTCACTAGTCTGGTGCCTAAGACTGCTCAAATAATAGCGGCAACTAAGTTAAGTAAGCAGCATCGGCTAGTCTGTGTCGGTATAACAGGTGCAATGAGAACGTGCCCTGCTCATGCTTTAAGTGCCCTTGTGGGAATACCTGCTTTTCCTATTATGATAGAGAAGGAGGCCACACTTGCTGCATTAAGACTTGAAAACATTTCCGACCTAAAAATCGGAAATATGACAGGACATATGAAGGTAGTCAAGAATTTCAAGTGGCTGCCGCAGAGGCACACCTAGGCCAGTATTTAAAGGCCCGTTGTGATACCACCAACACTAGGAAAGTTCGTTCTGGTCTGTGTCTATCCGTTGCGTTGTTTTTTATAGTCCACTAGCTGACCCGGCAGACGTTGTCCTGCCACAAATTATAATGTTGTTGTTGTTGTTGTTGTTAATAATGCTTTGCCCTGCCTAGAGTGTATGATCATTCCGAAGATCTCCATCAAGCTCTGTTAACGGGAGTCCAAGAAAGCGCGCAGTTTCAACAGGGTTGGCCCAGAGGGACAGAGGGGTTAGAAGAGTAGGTTCAATTGGACAGTTGAAGAGATGTAGGGTATCATGGGGGGTCGTACCACATGCAGGGCATAGTAACAGTTTAACACTGTATCCAGACCGAAGCTGTGCCATGGTGACTCTTGTCTCCCCTGGTAAGGTGCGCTCTTCTTCAGCAATATCGGGGCCGATGGATTTTGAGGGCTTAGCCTGTCTGATTGCTTCATTGACCTCAGAGGCAGTGATGTCAATAGGCTGGTTGTGGTTTTTGTATTTACGCACCTGTCGCATGGTCCTACGTTTAGTTCTATCGGACGGGGAATGCAGTGTGAATTGTCGACAAAAGGAGTTCGCGTATTCGCTAAGGTCCTTGACGCTGTCACCGAAAGTGATGTCCACTTTATACTTATGTTTCGTTGGATTGGATAGAGCTTTAACCGAAGTCCAGAGTTTGACAACACCATCGGAGAGGTTACATTGCTCTAGGTGTTGTTTCCCTTCGGCCAGTTTGTGTTTATCGACCATCCTACGAATTTCCGCATTGAGATCTCTTATGCGGGCATCTGCGAGATTGAGACTTCGCACTTCATCTCCTTCCCTATGATTTTGCGAAATTTTCTTTCGCCTTTGCCTACGTCCCTAGGAGTGAGTAGACCAGCCAAGAAGTCGTCCGTGTATGTCGTAAAACTGTCCCAGTCCGCCTTGGTGAAGTTAATGTATGTACCATGCTCAGGTGTTATAAGGTCCGTCGGTCGTTCGATGGTAATGACTATTTGGTTTCCTCAGCAGTCACTTCTCAGAGCAGAAAACCCAGAACATCGCCATGGATCTCTGCGCAGAGGAACAACCCGGGGTTTTACAATTAAATTTGATTCTATAATTAAAATCAATTGCGCAGATAATTCCCGTTTAATAACCGTAATTAAGTAGTGCTAATGAAAAAATTCGAAAATTTTTTTTCTCGATTTTTATTAAAAATAACCCCTAGTAATGCTAACTTGACAGTCAAGTAAGCACTACCACCCTCGAAAACAATTTAATTCGATTCTAAAATTAAAATCAAATGCGCAGATAATTCCCGTTTAATAACTGTAATTAAGTAGTGCTAATGAAAAAATTCGAAAATTTTTTTTCTCGATTTTTATTAAAAATAACCCCTAGTAATGCTAACTTGACAGCCATTTTATGGACCGGAACCCTTTTGTGGACTCACGAAGGCCTACGTAACGGAGACCATAAGCAACTGGAAAAATAAACATTTTAGGCAGCATTGGCTTAGCAGCCTTGGACAGAGGCAGGCCAAACTCTTTATAGAACCCTCTCAAAGAGCATCAGCCAGGCTCATTAATCTAAGGAGGGTGGATCTAAGAACCCTCACTGGTTATTTTACGGGACATTGCGGTCTGCTTTATCACCTGAGTAAGCTGAATCTGTAAGATACAACAATTTGTCGTTTTTGCGAACTGGACGATGAAACGCCGGTTCACATACTCTTCGAATGCAATGCGTTAGCAAGAAAGAGAGTCTGCTACCTAGGTGGGGTCACTCTCAATCCGTTCGTGATATGGAATAAAAAACCTGAGGAGGTGCTCAAATACAGCAATAAGCTGAAAGGTCACACAATAGATGGTAAAAAAAATGGTCGCGGTGTACTAAGGCCTTAAAATAATAATAATAATAATCCCTAACTTCAGTTTAACACTTGATTTAATACAAATATACAGATTTTTTTTATTTTACCATTATAATGTTGTTGTTGTTGTTGTTGTTGTTGTTGTTGTTGTTAATAATGCTTTGCCCTGCCTAGAGTGTTTGATCATTCCGAAGATCTCCATCAAGCTCTGTTAACGGGAGTCCAAGAAAACGCGCAGTTTCAACAGGGTTGGCCCAGAGGGACAGAGGGGTTAGAAGAGTAGGTTCAATTGGACAATTGAAGAGATGTAGGGTATCATGGGGGGTCCTACCCAGGGTGGGGAAAAATTCGATCGCGAATTCTCAATCATATGGTTTTCTCACCCTTTCTCATTTTGCGCTCTTAACATATCGCGAGATACGCTAAGGCAAACGAGCGGTAGTTAAAACAATAACTGCATTATTTCATTGCTAGGAGATTGTAAACAAACGATTTTTCATACCAGCAGCCTTGCTACGAGCGATCGCGTTGGTATGCTTGCTCGTTTCCAATGTATATACATAAAATAATTGCATACACTCGTTAAGAAACGAAAAATGTTTTCGATGTTTTAAACAATGCTCGTTTGCCTTTGCATTTCTCGCGATAAGTTAGGAGCACAAATTGAGAAGATTGTATTTTTGAGCAATCGCGATCGTTCTTCTTACGGTGTGGATGCAAAATTTTGATTTCATCTGTTTAAAGAAAGTTGTACGTGCAAGATTTGTTTCTGTTATTAGTTTGCAAGTAAACAAAGTGAAGATTTTATTAACACAAATATAGGAAAAACATCAAACATTGAAAAATCACAATTTGGGACATTTGATAAAGATTCAAATTATTAGAAGACAAATTTTAGATTAAATAAAAAAAAAACGAAATTCAGAGATACTCTTTTTCCTCAATTACAAATTCTTTATAAAAATGTTGTAAAAAATTAAAAAAAAAAATGAATTTTTAATTTTAGGTTTTTTAGATAGATCCAAGGCAAATTCAACAAGATAGAATTGACAACTGAAACATTTTGTTTTTGTAGGAGTTTTTCCTTAAAAAAAAATGTAAACAAGCGTATTAACCCTTTGTCAATCAAGCACAGTTTTTATGTCCCATACAATGGTTTTACTGAAAAATTAGATAGCATTTGCTCAGGCCAAAAAGTTATCAATATTGCGAAATATGCTAACCCAGACAGTAACGGAATAACTTTGGCCACTTTGGAATCTACCTCCTTTCGGACCTTTGCATTATTGAATAAAATTTAGACCATCCATCTTAGCTAAAATGTGCTAGAGTCTAACTAATCTGAACTCTAAACTCTATTTAAACGTGGAAGGAACGGAAGCAAGCGGTATTGAATTTATATGAAACAATTTGATATTTCTTCACACTAATTTAAAATCTTAAACAGAACGGGTTAATACTTTTTTTCATTTGACGGGAAAAGTCCAACAGATAAGAGAGAACTGTCAAGTTCACTATTACTTTGTTTAATATACTTTGGATAGATCTAACAATCATTAGGCCAGTCCTAAAATTTGATCCAATTCCGTCAATTGGTTCACGAACTAGAAAATAATGAAAAAATGCAATTTTCAAAATGCCTAAAATTCAAAAATTCATAACTCAAAAATTGACCACTATGAGTGAAATAAAAAAATAGGTGTAAACTTATTTTCCATTCTCAGCAGAAAAAAAATATAGTGGGCATTTTTAAATTTTAGTGCTAAATTTCATATGGAATGACCCATATGTCTGAAGGAAATTGACATTTTAAGAAATGTAAGTGTTATATACGATATACAAAGTTATTTTCTTTGTTATGCTATTAATAACCGTAATTAAGTAGGGCTAAAGAAAAAAAATCCAAAATTTTTTTTTTCTCGATTTTTATTAAAAATAACCCCTAGTAATTTATTTATTTATTTAGCCAACGAAATACAATGTATAAATCTTACAGGCTAAGTAGAAAAGAGACTAAAACTAAGTAATCGAAGGCAATCATTACTTATAAAATAGATTTAACACTTCCATGAAGCGATTTTTAGAAAAAGAAAAATCGATTTCGAGATATCTAGAGATCCTGTTGAACTCAGTCAGGGCCCTGTTAAGTGGCGAATTTTTGGAATATAGAGTTCTAAAAACGCCAACGAAGAAGATTTCAGTGTGTCGAAGATGCCTGGTAGGAATGTTGAAGGGAATTCTTCCAAGGAGAACAGGACAGTCAACGATCCCAGTGACAACATCAAAAACGAAAGACAGAGACATAATTGTTCTCCTATTCTGAATCGATTTTAGGTTAATCAAGAGACATCTGGATTCATAGGCAGGCACAGGGTCTGCAAAACGTAGGCTTCGAAGCGCAAAACGTAAAAATACCTTTTGAATACGCTCAATCCTTGTGATATGGCATTCAAAGTAAGGAGACCAAATAAAAGACGCGTAATCGAGCCTAGAACGAACAAACGCCATGTACAATAATTTTAGCGTATACGGGTCAGAAAACTCAGAGCTGTGACGTCGCACAAAAGCAAGCATTGAGTATGATTTTGAAATTATGAAGTTCATGTGGCTAGTAAATGAAAACTTTGAGTCGAAGATTACTCCAAGGTCTTTGATTTCACAAATATTTCGAAGAGGCGACTGGGCGATATTGTAGGAAGTCTGAATGATATTGCTAGATTTAGCAAAGGTAACATGGAAACATTTGTTTATGTTCAACGAAAGCTTGTTTTCTACGCACCATTTGCTTACATTATCAATATCAAGTTGCATCAACATGGAGTCGTGGCAGCTTCTAATAGTGGAATAAATCTTGAGATCATCCGCATAAAGCAGAAATTTAGCGGAAGAAAAACAGTCGCTGATATCGTTGATAAACAGGACGAACAAGAGTGGGCCCAAGATACTACCTTGTGGTACCCCCGAGCTTGCAGTAAAAGGCAAAGACCTGACACCATCAACTACGACCGAGCAGCGGCGATTTATAAGGTACGATGTAATCCATCTCAAAAACAAAGAATGAAAGCCAATAGATGATAATTTATTTAAAAGTATACTGTGTGAGACCCTATCGAAAGCCTTGGAGAAGTCAGTATAGACAGTATCGACCTGTGCTCCAGACTGAAAGGCCTCTAGGCAGTCGCTTGAAAAAACTGCTAGGTTAGACACGGTTGAGCGACACGGAATGAAACCATGCTGTTCGGGACACACTAAGTTCTTGACTGCGGACAAAAGAATTCTTTGAATAATGGTTTCAAAAAGTTTAGATGTTGCGGAAAGCTTAGAGATTGGCCTGTAGTTAATGATGTCATTTTTGTTACCACTTTTAAAAATAGGAGTGATAAAAGCTAATTTCCAATCATCCACAAAAATACCTGACGAAAGAGATTTGTTAAAAATATGTAGAATGGGATAAACTAGAGATTCGCAGTGTTTAAAAAGAGCGACACACAAACCATCAACGTCCGTTTGGGTAGAAGGTTTCAGACCTGCAATGCCAATGAGCACATCCTCAGCGGAAAGCGTTATACTACCGAGATCAAGTGGTCCCGATATATCATAAGATACCGGCCTATTAATGTTTGAGTCATCAACGAAATTGGACTGAAAAAACGAAGCAAAGAGATCCGCAGCCTCAGCTGGCGTATTAGCCACTTTGTCACCAAGAAATGGTGCTGAAGGAAAACTGGAGCAAGTCTTTTTCGAGTTCACAAAATGCCAAAACCCTTTTGGATTCGTCTTTAAATTGGATTCAAAGTTTAAAATATAGTTCCTATGCAGGAACTTTTCATGACATATAAATTTCTTAGCAAAATCCTTGTACAGACTATAGTGGGTAATATTATTACTCCTTCTGAATTTACGAAAATATTTGTTCCTCTTGTTTCGAAATCTAATAAGAGTTGGATTATGCCACGGAACTTTGTACTGTTTTCTTTTCATAACCGGTACGATACTCTTGCAGGCATCCACAACCGTAGATCTAAAACGTTCAAAGCACTGACTGACATCACAATGATAGAATAAGCTATCCCAACAAACTTCCGATAGCAGATTGTTCAATTTCAAAAAATCGCAAAATTTAAAATTAAAAGATAGTTCAGAAGTAGGATTACTGACTTTAGCAAAGTAATAAAATTCAAGACTAATTACAAGTGGTATATGATGCATATCTGCCTTAGAAAGATAGGAATCACATTCGTTTATGGAAAAATTTACGGTTTTCGATAAAAATATCAAATCAAGAATACGACCCAGCGAGTTAGAGAAGCGATTAATTTGTATTAAATCAATGCTATGGAATCCATCCACTAAGTATGATTCACTATTACTGTTGACATCACCAGCTAAAAGATCACAGCTGGAGCTGGAGAAATTTGGCGACCAGGACAGATTACACAGGTTGAAGTCACCCAACACACAAAGATGATCCTCTCCCAATTTATTCCACGCAAGATGCGTAATGTTGTCGATGTGTGCAGTATACAGGCTATAGTTACTATTCGGCGGAATGTAGGAAGCACATATTAGCAGGGCGTCGGAAGATCCACTTATTCGAACACACAATTGGTCAAGAAGAGGATTTGAGTTTTCCAGCGAAATCGTTGCAGCGTGGTGCTTATGTTGCACGGCAATAAGGACACCGCCACCTCTAGCACAACCGGTAAGGCTAGAACTTCTGTCCTTACGAAATACATTAAAAAGATTAGGGTCAAAAAACTCCTCGCTGAAAAAATTTTCGTTCAACCATGTCTCAATTATGACAATGACATCGTATTCCAGATGAGAGCTAAAAAGACGCACATGATGTGATTTAGTTCTTAATCCGGAAACATTGTGGAAATAAATTTTTAATCGTCCATTATTCTTAGGAGCATCAACTAATTCTTGGGGGGTTGTTCCCCTTCTTTCTGAAAAAAATGGAACGGTCTAATTTTGACATTTACCGGCCATATCTCAGGGCTCATTACTCTAACGTATAAATGTGCAGGAACACGTAGCTTAAAATTTACAAATTTCAAGGAGTCCAAGTTTACATCGTTTTTGGCAAGTAGAAAACAGGCTATTCCCTGATTATTAGTATCAAGCTGCTTATGAACATAATTGACAATATCCTCGCATGTTACAGACGTCTTAAATGAAGACAAATGTACGAACTTAAAGCGCGCAAATACACCTAGCTCATTGTTGTCATTGCAGCCAACAACACGTCTCTTATCAGACTCATTTTTACGACGCACAGTGTTAAGATCATTTACAGCAACAGCAACCCCAGGTGTAGAAGTACCAGCATTCTCTGCTGCTGACGTCAAAGTAGGCGTTTGTTGAGAAACAGACGGTGAGGAATTATAGTTACCATTACAACCACCCACTCTTCTTTTATTAGATGCATTCTTACGAGTCACAGTAATCCAATTATTTGCGCTATCAACAGCACCAGTCAAAACATTCTCTGCAGCTGACGTTGTATTATGTGTAAGAGTAGGCTGTACAGTGGGAGTTTTAGCAGCAATGAGTAATTGAGAGCAGTTATCAGCAGCCATAGGTTGAGGAGTGGGAGAAGGGAGTTCGATACGGGCGTCGACAGAACCAGCAGAGTTTGGTTGTTGCCGGTTTATTTTTGTTCTTTTCTTACTTGCATTTTCGTTAATATTTATGTTTATTTTAGCAATGCGACTAAGCTCTTTAACTTCTGCTGTGAGCGAATTAAGAGAACTAACAACTCCTTCATCATAAAGCTTTTGCAAATTTTGTAGTTCAGAGCGCACAAATTAAATTTCGCCTAACAGTTTATTTTTATCAAATTGCAGAGAGTTTATTACCGAAACCGCACTGACTTGTTCTGCTCGCAATAATTTTAATTCGGCAAGAATGTCTTGTAAAACTGAATTATGCTCATTTACACTTCCATTATTAGATCGCGCATTAGGCACAAGCTCTTGTATAGCTTGATGTTGTTGCAATAAAGAATTTTGCGAAGTCATAGAGACATCTTGCTGAGCGGGAGCACACAAACCACAAATATATATGTTGTCAGCATTATTTAGACCCTGTAGGTCAGCAGGCAAGTTACCAACAACACAACTCATATGATACATATCTCTGCACTTTTCGCATTGCACTGAAGTTTTGGAGCGATCAACTCTTTTACCACAAAAACAAGGCATATTGATTCATATGATTAAATAATAATAAAAACTCAAATTGAAGTGTTAATGTTGTGTGCTTTTTGCACATTCAAACTTGCAAAACACTAAATTCACTTCGCGCTTTTTAGTAATGCTAACTTGACAGTCAAGTTAGCACTACCACCCTCGAAAACAATTTAATTTGATTCTATAATTAAAATCAATTGCGCAGATAATTCCCGTTTAATAACCGTAATTAAGTAGTGGTAATGAAAAAATTCGAAAATTTTTTTTCTCGATTTTTATTAAAAATAACCCCTAGTAATGCTAACTTGACAGTCAAGTAAGCACTACCACCCTCGAAAACAATTTAATTCGATTCTAAAATTAAAATCAAATGCGCAGATAATTTCCGTTTAATAACCGTAATTAAGTAGTGCTAATGAAAAAAATCGAAAATTTTTTTTCTCGATTTTTATTAAAAATAACCCCTAGTAATGCTAACTTGACAGCCATTTTATGGACCGGAACCCTTTTGTGGACTCACGAAGGCCCACGTAAAGGAGACCATAAGCAACTGGAAAAATAAACATTTTAGGCAGCATTGGCTTAGCAGCTTGGACAGAGGCAGGCCAAACTCTTTATAGAACCCTCTCAGAGAACATCAGCCCGGCTCATTAATCTAAGGAGGGTGGATCTAAGAACCCTCACTGGGTATTTTACGGGACATTGCGGTCTGCTTTATCACCTGAGTAAGCTGAATCTGTCAGATACAACAATTTGTCGTTTTTGCGAACTGGACGATGAAACGCCGGTTCACATACTCTTCGAATGCAATGCGTTAGCAAGAAAGAGAGTCTGCTACCTAGGTGGGGTCACTCTCAATCCGTTCGTGATATGGAATAAAAAACCTGAGGAGGTGCTCAAATACAGCAATAAGCTGAAAGGTCACACAATAGATGGTAAAAAAAATGGTCGCGGTGTACTAAGGCCTTAAAATAATAATAATAATAATCCCTAACTTCAGTTTAACACTTGATTTAATTCAAATATACAGATTTTTTTTATTTTACCATTATAATGTTGTTGTTGTTGTTGTTGTTGTTAATAATGCTTTGCCCTGCCTAGAGTGTATGATCATTCCGAAGATCTCCATCAAGCTCTGTTAACGGGAGTCCAAGAAAACGCGCAGTTTCAACAGGGTTGGCCCAGAGGGACAGAGGGGTTAGAAGAGTAGGTTCAATTGGACAATTGAAGAGATGTAGGGTATCATGGGGGGTCCTACCCAGGGTGGGGAAAAATTCGATCGCGAATTCTCAATCATATGGTTTTCTCACCCTTTCTCATTTTGCGCTCTTAACATATCGCGAGATACGCTAAGGCAAACGAGCGGTAGTTAAAACAATAACTGCATTATTTCATTGCTAGGAGATTGTAAACAAACGATTTTTCATACCAGCAGCCTTGCTACGAGCGATCGCGTTGGTATGCTTGCTCGTTTCCAATGTATATACATAAAATAATTGCATACACTCGTTAAGAAACGAAAAATGTTTTCGATGTTTTAAACAATGCTCGTTTGCCTTTGCATTTCTCGCGATAAGTTAGGAGCACAAATTGAGAAGATTGTATTTTTGAGCAATCGCGATCGTTCTTCTTACGGTGTGGATGCAAAATTTTGATTTCATCTGTTTAAAGAAAGTTGTACGTGCAAGATTTGTTTCTGTTATTAGTTTGCAAGTAAACAAAGTGAAGATTTTATTAACACAAATATAGGAAAAACATCAAACATTGAAAAATCACAATTTGGGACATTTGATAAAGATTCAAATTATTAGAAGACAAATTTTAGATTAAATAAAAAAAAAACGAAATTCAGAGATACTCTTTTTCCTCAATTACAAATTCTTTATAAAAATGTTGTAAAAAATTAAAAAAAAAAATGAATTTTTAATTTTAGGTTTTTTAGATAGATCCAAGGCAAATTCAACAAGATAGAATTGACAACTGAAACATTTTGTTTTTGTAGGAGTTTTTCCTTAAAAAAAAATGTAAACAAGCGTATTAACCCTTTGTCAATCAAGCACAGTTTTTATGTCCCATACAATGGTTTTACTGAAAAATTAGATAGCATTTGCTCAGGCCAAAAAGTTATCAATATTGCGAAATATGCTAACCCAGACAGTAACGGAATAACTTTGGCCACTTTGGAATCTACCTCCTTTCGGACCTTTGCATTATTGAATAAAATTTAGACCATCCATCTTAGCTAAAATGTGCTAGAGTCTAACTAATCTGAACTCTAAACTCTATTTAAACGTGGAAGGAACGGAAGCAAGCGGTATTGAATTTATATGAAACAATTTGATATTTCTTCACACTAATTTAAAATCTTAAACAGAACGGGTTAATACTTTTTTTCATTTGACGGGAAAAGTCCAACAGATAAGAGAGAACTGTCAAGTTCACTATTACTTTGTTTAATATACTTTGGATAGATCTAACAATCATTAGGCCAGTCCTAAAATTTGATCCAATTCCGTCAATTGGTTCACGAACTAGAAAATAAGGAAAAAATGCAATTTTCAAAATGCCTAAAATTCAAAAATTCATAACTCAAAAATTGACCACTATGAGTGAAATAAAAAAATAGGTGTCAACTTATTTTCCATTCTCAGCAGAAAAAAAATATAGTGGGCATTTTTAAATTTTAGTGCTAAATTTCATATGGAATGACCCATATGTCTGAAGGAAATTGACATTTTAAGAAATGTAAGTGTTATATACGATATACAAAGTTATTTTCTTTGTTATGCTATTAATAACCGTAATTAAGTAGGGCTAAAGAAAAAAAATCCAAAATTTTTTTTTTCTCGATTTTTATTAAAAATAACCCCTAGTAATTTATTTATTTATTTAGCCAACGAAATACAATGTATAAATCTTACAGGCTAAGTAGAAAAGAGACTAAAACTAAGTAATCGAAGGCAATCATTACTTATAAAATAGATTTAACACTTCCATGAAGCGATTTTTAGAAAAAGAAAAATCGATTTCGAGATATCTAGAGATCCTGTTGAACTCAGTCAGGGCCCTGTTAAGTGGCGAATTTTTGGAATATAGAGTTCTAAAAACGCCAACGAAGAAGATTTCAGTGTGTCGAAGATGCCTGGTAGGAATGTTGAAGGGAATTCTTCCAAGGAGAACAGGACAGTCAACGATCCCAGTGACAACATCAAAAACGAAAGACAGAGACATAATTGTTCTCCTATTCTGAAGCGATTTTAGGTTAATCAAGAGACATCTGGATTCATAGGCAGGCACAGGGTCTGCAAAACGTAGGCTTCGAAGCGCAAAACGTAAAAATACCTTTTGAATACGCTCAATCCTTGTGATATGGCAATCAAAGTAAGGAGACCAAATAAAAGACGCGTAATCGAGCCTAGAACGAACAAACGCCATGTACAATAATTTTAGCGTATACGGGTCAGAAAACTCAGAGCTGTGACGTCGCACAAAAGCAAGCATTGAGTATGATTTTGAAATTATGAAGTTCATGTGGCTAGTAAATGAAAACTTTGAGTCGAAGATTACTCCAAGGTCTTTGATTTCACAAATATTTCGAAGAGGCGACAGGGCGATATTGTAGGAAGTCTGAATGATATTGCTAGATTTAGCAAAGGTAACATGGAAACATTTGTTTATGTTCAACGAAAGCTTGTTTTCTACGCACCATTTGCTTACATTATCAATATCAAGTTGCATCAACATGGAGTCGTGGCAGCTTCTAATAGTGGAATAAATCTTGAGATCATCCGCATAAAGCAGAAATTTAGCGGAAGAAAAACAGTCGCTGATATCGTTGATAAACAGGACGAACAAGAGTGGGCCCAAGATACTACCTTGTGGTACCCCCGAGCTTGCAGTAAAAGGCAAAGACCTGACACCATCAACTACGACCGAGCAGCGGCGATTTATAAGGTACGATGTAATCCATCTCAAAAACAAAGAATGAAAGCCAATAGATGATAATTTATTTAAAAGTATACTGTGTGAGACCCTATCGAAAGCCTTGGAGAAGTCAGTATAGACAGTATCGACCTGTGCTCCAGACTGAAAGGCCTCTAGGCAGTCGCTTGAAAAAACTGCTAGGTTAGACACGGTTGAGCGACACGGAATGAAACCATGCTGTTCGGGACACACTAAGTTCTTGACTGCGGACAAAAGAATTCTTTGAATAATGGTTTCAAAAAGTTTAGATGTTGCGGAAAGCTTAGAGATTGGCCTGTAGTTAATGATGTCATTTTTGTTACCACTTTTAAAAATAGGAGTGATAAAAGCTAATTTCCAATCATCCACAAAAATACCTGACGAAAGAGATTTGTTAAAAATATGTAGAATGGGATAAACTAGAGATTCGCAGTGTTTAAAAAGAGCGACAGACAAACCATCAACGTCCGTTTGGGTAGAAGGTTTCAGACCTGCAATGCCAATGAGCACATCCTCAGCGGAAAGCGTTATACTACCGAGATCAAGTGGTCCCGATATATCATAAGATACCGGCCTATTAATGTTTGAGTCATCAACGAAATTGGACTGAAAAAACGAAGCAAAGAGATCCGCAGCCTCAGCTGGCGTATTAGCCACTTTGTCACCAAGAAATGGTGCTGAAGGAAAACTGGAGCAAGTCTTTTTCGAGTTCACAAAATGCCAAAACCCTTTTGGATTCGTCTTTAAATTGGATTCAAAGTTTAAAATATAGTTCCTATGCAGGAACTTTTCAAGACATATAAATTTCTTAGCAAAATCCTTGTACAGACTATAGTGGGTAATATTATTACTCCTTCTGAATTTACGAAAATATTTGTTCCTCTTGTTTCGAAATCTAATAAGAGTTGGATTATGCCACGGAACTTTGTACTGTTTTCTTTTCATAACCGGTACGATACTCTTGCAGGCATCCACAACCGTAGATCTAAAACGTTCAAAGCACTGACTGACATCACAATGATAGAATAAGCTATCCCAACAAACTTCCGATAGCAGATTGTTCAATTTCAAAAAATCGCAAAATTTAAAATTAAAAGATAGTTCAGAAGTAGGATTACTGACTTTAGCAAAGTAATAAAATTCAAGACTAATTACAAGTGGTATATGATGCATATCTGCCTTAGAAAGATAGGAATCACATTCGTTTATGGAAAAATTTACGGTTTTCGATAAAAATATCAAATCAAGAATACGACCCAGCGAGTTAGAGAAGCGATTAATTTGTATTAAATCAATGCTATGGAATCCATCCACTAAGTATGATTCACTATTACTGTTGACATCACCAGCTAAAAGATCACAGCTGGAGCTGGAGAAATTTGGCGACCAGGACAGATTACACAGGTTGAAGTCACCCAACACACAAAGATGATCCTCTCCCAATTTATTCCACGCAAGATGCGTAATGTTGTCGATGTGTGCAGTATACAGGCTATAGTTACTATTCGGCGGAATGTAGGAAGCACATATTAGCAGGGCGTCGGAAGATCCACTTATTCGAACACACAATTGGTCAAGAAGAGGATTTGAGTTTTCCAGCGAAATCGTTGCAGCGTGGTGCTTATGTTGCACGGCAATAAGGACACCGCCACCTCTAGCACAACCGGTAAGGCTAGAACTTCTGTCCTTACGAAATACATTAAAAAGATTAGGGTCAAAAAACTCCTCGCTGAGAAAATTTTCGTTCAACCATGTCTCAATTATGACAATGACATCGTATTCCAGATGAGAGCTAAAAAGACGCACATGATGTGATTTAGTTCTTAATCCGGAAACATTGTGGAAATAAATTTTTAATCGTCCATTATTCTTAGGAGCATCAACTAATTCTTGGGGGGTTGTTCCCCTTCTTTCTGAAAAAAATGGAACGGTCTAATTTTGACATTTACCGGCCATATCTCAGGGCTCATTACTCTAACGTATAAATGTGCAGGAACACGTAGCTTAAAATTTACAAATTTCAAGGAGTCCAAGTTTACATCGTTTTTGGCAAGTAGAAAACAGGCTATTCCCTGATTATTAGTATCAAGCTGCTTATGAACATAATTGACAATATCCTCGCATGTTACAGACGTCTTAAATGAAGACAAATGTACGAACTTAAAGCGCGCAAATACACCTAGCTCATTGTTGTCATTGCAGCCAACAACACGTCTCTTATCAGACTCATTTTTACGACGCACAGTGTTAAGATCATTTACAGCAACAGCAACCCCAGGTGTAGAAGTACCAGCATTCTCTGCTGCTGACGTCAAAGTAGGCGTTTGTTGAGAAACAGACGGTGAGGAATTATAGTTACCATTACAACCACCCACACTTCTTTTATTAGATGCATTCTTACGAGTCACAGTAATCCAATTATTTGCGCTATCAACAGCACCAGTCAAAACATTCTCTGCAGCTGACGTTGTATTATGTGTAAGAGTAGGCTGTACAGTGGGAGTTTTAGCAGCAATGAGTAATTGAGAGCAGTTATCAGCAGCCATAGGTTGAGGAGTGGGAGAAGGGAGTTCGATACGGGCGTCGACAGAACCAGCAGAGTTTGGTTGTTGCTGGTTTATTTTTGTTCTTTTCTTACTTGCATTTTCGTTAATATTTATGTTTATTTTAGCAATGCGACTAAGCTCTTTAACTTCTGCTGTGAGCGAATTAAGAGAACTAACAACTCCTTCATCATAAAGCTTTTGCAAATTTTGTAGTTCAGAGCGCACAAATTCAATTTCGCCTAACAGTTTATTTTTATCAAATTGCAGAGAGTTTATTACCGAAACCGCACTGACTTGTTCTGCTCGCAATAATTTTAATTCGGCAAGAATGTCTTGTAAAACTGAATTATGCTCATTTACACTTCCATTATTAGATCGCGCATTAGGCACAAGCTCTTGTATAGCTTGATGTTGTTGCAATAAAGAATTTTGCGAAGTCATAGAGACATCTTGCTGAGCGGGAGCACACAAACCACAAATATATATGTTGTCAGCATTATTTAGACCCTGTAGGTCAGCAGGCAAGTTACCAACAACACAACTCATATGATACATATCTCTGCACTTTTCGCATTGCACTGAAGTTTTGGAGCGATCAACTCTTTTACCACAAAAACAAGGCATATTGATTCATATGATTAAATAATAATAAAAACTCAAATTGAAGTGTTAATGTTTTGTGCTTTTTGCACATTCAAACTTGCAAAACACTAAATTCACTTCGCGCTTTTTAGTAATGCTAAGTTGACAGTCAAGTTAGCACTACCACCCTCGAAAACAATTTAATTTGATTCTATAATTAAAATCAATTGCGCAGATAATTCCCGTTTAATAACCGTAATTAAGTAGTGGTAATGAAAAAATTCGAAAATTTTTTTTCTCGATTTTTATTAAAAATAACCCCTAGTAATGCTAACTTGACAGTCAAGTAAGCACTACCACCCTCGAAAACAATTTAATTCGATTCTAAAATTAAAATCAAATGCGCAGATAATTTCCGTTTAATAACCGTAATTAAGTAGTGCTAATGAAAAAAATCGAAAATTTTTTTTCTCGATTTTTATTAAAAATAACCCCTAGTAATGCTAACTTGACAGCCATTTTATGGACCGGAACCCTTTTGTGGACTCACGAAGGCCCACGTAAAGGAGACCATAAGCAACTGGAAAAATAAACATTTTAGGCAGCATTGGCTTAGCAGCTTGGACAGAGGCAGGCCAAACTCTTTATAGAACCCTCTCAGAGAACATCAGCCAGGCTCATTAATCTAAGGAGGGTGGATCTAAGAACCCTCACTGGGTATTTTACGGGACATTGCGGTCTGCTTTATCACCGGAGTAAGCTGAATCTGTCAGATACAACAATTTGTCGTTTTTGCGAACTGGACGATGAAACGCCGGTTCACATACTCTTCGAATGCAATGCGAATTCAACAAGATAGAATTGACAACTGAAACATTTTGTTTTTGTAGGAGTTTTTCCTAAAAAAAAAATGTAAACAAGCGTATTAACCCTTTGTCAATCAAGCACAGTTTTTATGTCCCATACAATGGTTTTACTGAAAAATTAGATAGCATTTGCTCAGGCCAAAAAGTTATCAATATTGCGAAATATGCTAACCCAGACAGTAACGGAATAACTTTGGCCACTTTGGAATCTACCTCCTTTCGGACCTTTGCATTATTGAATAAAATTTAGACCATCCATCTTAGCTAAAATGTGCTAGAGTCTAACTAATCTGAACTCTAAACTCTATTTAAACGTGGAAGCAAGCGGTATTGAATTTATATGAAACAATTTGATATTTCTTCACACTATTGAAAAAAATTAAAAATCTTAAACAGAACGGGTTAATACTTTTTTTCATTTGACGGGAAAAGTCCAACAGATATCTAAGAGAGAACTGTCAAGTTCACTATTACTTTGTTTAATATACTTTGGATAGATCTAACAATCATTAGGCCAGTCCTAAAATTTGATCCAATTCCGTCAATTGGTTCACGAACTAGAAAATAATGAAAAAATGCAATTTTCAAAATGCCTAAAATTCAAAAATTCATAACTCAAAAATTGACCACTATGAGTGAAATAAAAAAATAGGTGTCAACTTATTTTCCATTCTCAGCAGAAAAAAAATATAGTGGGCATTTTTAAATTTTAGTGCTAAATTTCATATGGAATGACCCATATGTCTCAAGGAAATTGACATTTTAAGAAATGTAAGTGTTATATACGATATACAAAGTTATTTTCTTTGTTATGCTATTTAAGGGTTCCGGTATAGAAAGAAAAATGCGAATGCCTTTTTATTGTTCTGCTAACCAGTGGTTCAGTTCATATTTCCTCACGAAAAAAAATGAAATAAAATAATAAAAAACAAAAACTGTCTAAAAGCCCAAGGTCAACTCAATGATGAATACCATTGTTTAGAAATAATCTATGGTTATGTACACAAGTATGTAGACATGTGTTTTTAAGAAATGTTTTTGCTGCATCTCACATGTATAAGGGATCACAGGGACTGGTAATTTTTAGCTAGTTGCATTCATGGCTCACAATTGTTATCCCAATAATTTTCAGATGCACTTAAGTTCGTGCATATGTTGATAGAATAGAATTTTTTAATATTTTTTTTCTTTACCTGTTTAGTATAAATAAGCAATAAGCCTTTTTAGGTAGCGTAAAGTTGTTAAATAGATGTTTGTGCAAAATTGTATTCCATAAAATTTTCTGAAAAATACTAATATCTATGATGTAAATATGCATTAGATTGGGCCAAATGAAAAGAAACTTGATTTCCTTGAAAATAATATTGGTTTTATTTTGCAGAACGGCGAAAACATAATATTGAAAGTCAAAGATCTTTATATTAATTTCTACATGTCTGTCATTGATACTTTAGATTTGAATATGCTGATCTGGTTTTTTCATATAAATCTGCCAAACCAATGTGCTAAAGAAGTTTACATACTGACGTGTACATACATATGTATATCCATATGCATACGTAAAATAGCACTTAAGAAAAATTTTAAGTATATCTTAAATTTTGTTATAAAACTGGGAACTATTATTTTTTACTTTAAGTTATCAGGAAAAACTTAAAGATATTTCATCTACATTCTCAAAAAAAATTTTTTTTTATCAAATGGAATTGATTTTCAAACAAACGCTCGCGATCGATCTCTGGGAATCGCGATCGCCAGAAATCGCAAACAATCGCGAGAAAAGCGTAAGTGCTCTTTTCAATAACAGCTATTGTTTGGGTTTTGCTATGCACGCTCGCAACGAACGATCGATGGCTAAAAATAGAATTAACTACGCTTGCACCATTGCTGTTGCTTGCGAGAGATTGCACATGCATTGGTTAAAAATGTAGCTTACTCACTCGCGAGAAATACCAACCACTGAATTTTATGCAGTGATAAGTTGTTTGAGAGATCGTATTTTGAGCGTTCACCGCACCCTGGTCCTACCACATGCAGGGCATGTGTTTAAAATTGTGTCATTCAGTCTGGATAAGTAAGAGTTTAACCTCACACTATATCCAGACCTAACCTGCATCGGCTAGTCTGTGTCGGTATAACAGGTGCAATGAGAACGTGCCCTGTTGATGCTTTAAGTGCATGTCCGTTAAGTTAGCACTAAAAAAAAATTAATATTGCTATATGGGATTAATTCCCGTTTTTTAACCGTAAACACACCGTGAAATCCAAAAAATTACCGTTTTTAATTTTTAAAAATAACCCCTAGTAATGCTTCCTTGACAGTCAAGTTAGCACTACCACCCTCGAAAACAATTTAATTCGATTCTAAAATTAAAATCAATTTCGCAGATAATGCCCGTTTAATAACCGTAACTAAGTAGTGTAGAACTCTGTACGAGAATCAATGGTTACCTCTGCGACCTTTCCAGGTTTTTCACTGAGCGAGATCTGACAATATCTCCGACAAAATCAACGGCGACGCTTTTTACGACATGGACGCACCAGGTGAGAAATGAATTAGACTTTTCGTTGATGGCACTAAGCTACCAACTGTCAGCCACCCAAAGTTATTAGGGATGACACTGGATAATACTTTCTCATTTGCTGGTCATGTGTCTGCAATGGTCTCAAAGGTACGTGGTCGCAACAAGATCCTCAAGTCACTTGCCGGCAGTACTTGGGGAAAAGACAAAGAAACGTTGCTGACTACATATAAGGCCATTGGCCGACCAGTCTTTGACTATGCTGCGCCCATATGTACATAACACCAACTGGACGAAGTTACAAGTCTGCCAAAATACTGCCATCAGAACTGCTACGGGATGTCTCCTCATGTCTTCCGAGTCTCACCTCCATCAGGAGGCAAAACTGCTCAATGTAAAAGAGCATGCGGAAATGCTGAGCAGGCAATTCCTTCTGAACTGCCACAAGCCAGCACATCCAAACCGTCATCTTTTGGACATAGATCCGCCCCCGAGAGACATAAGGAGACATCTCCGTAAGCACTATGATGAGATCCGGCATCATATTACCTTGCCGTTTGATCTGCAGAATCATAAGCGGGCTCTAACCGACATCCACACCGAGTCGGCAGACACTTTTGTCGGATCTCTACCTGTGAATCCCGTTCTGAACAGTCCTCCACCGGATATTGCTGAAGAAGAACGCACCTTACCAAGGGAGACAAGAGTGACCTTGGCACAGTTTAGGTCTGGATATAGTGTAAGGTTAAACTCCTACTTATCCAGACTTAATGATACAATCTTAAAGACATGCCCTGCATGTGGTAGGACCCCCATGATACTCTACATCTCTTCAATTGTTCATCTGAACCTACTCTTCTAACCCCTCTGTCCCTCTGGACAAACCCTGTTGAAACTGCACGAAGAGCTTGATGAAGATCTTCGGAATGATCATACACTCTAGACAGGGCAATGCATTGTTAACAACAATAACAACAACAACAACAAGTAGTGCTAATGAAAAAAAATCCAAAAATTTTTTTTTCTCGATTTTTATTAAAAATAACCCCTAGTAATGCTAACTTGACAGTCAAGTTAGCACTACCACCCTCGAAAACAATTTAATTCGATTCTAAAATTAAAATCAATTTCGCTGATAGTTCCCGTTTAATAACCGTAATTAAGTAGGGCTAAAGAAAAAAAATCCAAAATTTTTTTTTTCTCGATTTTTATTAAAAATAACCCCTAGTAATGCTAACTTGACAGTCAAGTTAGCACTACCACCCTCGAAAACAATTTAATTTGATTCTATAATTAAAATCAATTGCGCAGATAATTCCCGTTTAATAACCGTAATTAAGTAGTGCTAATGAAAAAATTCGAAAATTTTTTTTCTCGATTTTTATTAAAAATAACCCCTAGTAATGCTAACTTGACAGTCAAGTAAGCACTACCACCCTCGAAAACAATTTAATTCGATTCTAAAATTAAAATCAAATGCGCAGATAATTTCCGTTTAATAACCGTAATTAAGTAGTGCTAATGAAAAAAATCGAAAATTTTTTTTTCTCGATTTTTATTAAAAATAACCACTAGTAATGCTAACTTGACAGCCATTTTATGGACCGGAACCCTTTTGTGGACTCACGAAGGCCCACGTAAAGGAGACCATAAGCAACTGGAAAAATAAACATTTTAGGCAGCATTGGCTTAGCAGCCTTGGACAGAGGCAGGCCAAACTCTTTATAGAACCCTCTCAAAGAACATCAGCCAGGCTCATTAATCTAAGGAGGGTGGACCTAAGAACCCTCACTGGGTATTTTACGGGACATTGCGGTCTGCTTTATCACCTGAGTAAGCTGAATCGGTCAGATACAACAATTTGTCGTTTTTGCGAACTGGACGATGAAACGCCGGTTCACATACTCTTCGAATGCAATGCGTTAGCAAGAAAGAGAGTCTGCTACCTAGGTGGGGTCACTCTCAATCCGTTCGTGATATGGAATAAAAAACCTGAGGAGGTGCTCAAATACAGCAATAACCTGAAAGGTCACACAATAGATGGTAAAAAAAATGGTCGCGGTGTAGTAAGGCCTTAAAATAATAATAATAATAATCCCTAACTTCAGTTTAACACTTGATTTAATGCAAATATACAGATTTTTTTTATTTTACCATTATAATGTTGTTGTTGTTGTTGTTGTTGTTGTTAATAATGCTTTGCCCTGCCTAGAGTGTATGATCATTCCGAAGATCTCCATCAAGCTCTGTTAACGGGAGTCCAAGAAAACGCGCAGTTTCAACAGGGTTGGCCCAGAGGGACAGAGGGGTTAGAAGAGTAGGTTCAATTGGACAGTTGAAGGGATGTAGGGTATCATGGGGGGTCGTACCACATGCAGGGCATAGTAACAGTTTAACACTGTATCCAGACCGAAGCTGTGCCATGGTGACTCTTGTCTCCCCTGGTAAGGTGCGCTCTTCTTCAGCAATATCGGGGCCGATGGATTTTGAGGGCTTAGCCTGTCTGATGGCTTCATTGACCTCAGAGGCAGTGATGACAATAGGCTGGTTGTGGTTTTTGTATTTACGCACCTGTCGCATGGTCCTACGTTTAGTTCTATCGGACGGGGAATGCAGTGTGAATTGTCGACAAAAGGAGTTCGCGCATTCGCTAAGGTCCTTGACGCTGTCACCGAAAGTGATGTCCACTTTATACTTATGTTTCGTTGGATTGGATAGAGCTTTAACCGAAGTCCAGAGTTTGACAACACCATCGGAGAGGTTACATTGCTCTAGGTGTTGTTTCCATTCGGCCAGTTTGTGTTTATCGACCATCCTACGAATTTCCGCATTGAGATCTCTTATGCGGGCATCTGCGAGATTGAGACTTCGCACTTCATCTCCTTCCCTATGATTTTGCGAAATTTTCTTTCGCCTTTGCCTACGCTACTAGGAGTGAGTAGACCAGCCAAGAAGTCGTCCGTGTATGTCGTAAAACTGTCCCAGTCCGCCTTGGTGAAGTTAATGTATGTACCATGCTCAGGTGTTATAAGGTCCGTCGGTCGTTCGATGGTAATGACTATTTGGTTTCCTCAGCAGTCACTTCTCAGAGCAGAAAACCCAGGACATCGCCATGGATCCCAATCCAGGGTGTTATGCGAAACCGTGCCCATTGGACGTTTGCAGCTGGGAGGCAAATCGTGGCTGTATTTGAACGGAGCCTCTCTGATACCGTGGCCTCGGAGTTTCGAAGGAGAAGGAAGCTGCAACTGAGATGTCGGCAAGGAGAGCGACCGCGATGGCAACTACGGGTCCGCACTCCCGGGAGACATCTCCCCGCCGCTTCACATACCACGAGAAAAGATTGGCTGCAAAGATCCTGAAGAGGTATGAAGGGGTACCGCAGGAACCGCTGTCGCCGAATTCCAGTAAATCGGTAGAGCTAGCGAAAGCTGTGATACCGGATTTCCAAAATTCTTACATGCCAAAGAGGTTAAAAGTTAACCCCTTCAAGCGCCAGAGATCGGACCTGGAGTTAATTCCCCCTCCCAAGCGGCGTCAGAATACCCCTGGGCAGGCAAACTAAGCTTTGCTGAGGTAACCAAGGACAGGATCCTTATAGGCGTCCTTGACCGAGGCAATGACCGTCTGGCCATCCCCAAGGACCGGTAGCGTTACGTGCGAAATGAACTCGGCAACATTCTTCTCAACGTTGCTCCGGAGTTTCCGGGTAGTTCGGCGCGAGTAACGGATGTGGCACCAGGGTCAGATTAAATTACTCGCATGCGAGGATGCAAAAACCGTAGCACTGTACAAGGCAGCAGCTGCTAAACTGGGTGAAGTCTACAAAGGCGCAAAGATAGAGGTCGTCGACTGGAAGGACATTCCAGCTCGTCCAAGGGCAAGGGCGTGGATTCCGGCCATCCCTGACGGACCCGAGAGAATTCTCGGGATGCTACGGCTAATGAATCCATCCCTCCCAACGCATGACTGGAGTGTCAATCTGGTCGGGGATGCGGTAGGGCCCGACAGACAGGTGGTGTTCACCATGAATAAAGAGTCAATCGAGCCCCTCAAAAGGTGCAATGGCCTAGTACACTACAGCGTAGGCCAGATCGTTATCCACATATATCGTGGTGATGCTCAGCGCGCTGCCTTCTCGGCTGCTCCGGGGGAACCGGAAAACGAATTACCAGAAGAGGAAGCGGAGGATTCCGATGCGGAAAGCATGTTATCCGCCACGTCCCTTGGCGATAGTGCTGTGAACAACTCAGAGATGGAGGACAGCCTACAGGACGAGGAAGTCCTCGACGTCACGGTGGTAGCTGCCAACGCTGAGCGATTAACATCTAACGCTACAGGCAGCAGGACTCCTGCAACGCCATATCGGGCAGTTAATCGGAACAACTCGTCGTTGATAGGCAACCTCCGGGATGGAGCAAACCTCGACGATATGGGGACGGCAGGGAAGTCTGTGCGCTCTCATGTTGGTGGTGCTTCAGATTAATCTGCACAAATCTAAAGGGGCTTTGGCTGCTTTAAGTAGTCGTCTTTCTAAAGGCGACGTGGATGTGGTCCTCATCCAAGAACCCTGGGTCAATAGCTCGAGAATCTGCGGATTGGGGACTAAGGGCTTCAAGCTCATTCGAGCCAGCGAGGAGAGCAAAGTCAGAACGTGTATTTTGGTCAAGTCTGAGTTGAACTCCTTTCTCCTACCTAACTACACCAATGGTGATATTACCGCTATCAGTCTAACGGTAATTTGGTCCTCATCCAAGAACCCTGGGTCAATAGCTCGAGAATGTGCGGATTGGGGACTAGGGGTTTCAAGCTCATTCGAGCCAGCGAGGAGAGCAAAGTCAGAACGTGTCTGAGTTGAACTCCTTTCTCCTACCTAACTACACCAATGGTGATATTACCGCTATCAGTCTAACGGTCGACAGCACCCGCCTGACGGTGGCGTCGGTCTATATGCCCTTCGACGCCGAAGAATCCCCACCACAAACGGAGGTGAAAGACCTGGTGTCAAATTTCTGCACGGGTAATCTTATTATTGGAGCGGACGCTAATCCTCACCATGTCCAATGGGGGAGCTCCGATATCAATGCCAGGGGCGAGTCTCTGTTTGATTACCTCTTAACAACTAACCTGGTACTTTGCAACGTGGGTAATGAGCCTACTTTTATCACTAAGACCCGCAGGGAGGTCATAGACCTCACTATCTGTAGTGAAGGCGCTTATGAGTGGGTCAGAAAATGGTGGGTTCTGGAAGAACATTCATTCTCCGACCACCGTTACATGGTTCTAGACTTTATTGTAGAACAACCAGTCATGAAGCGCAATCCACGTAACACTAATTGGCAGTTACACAATGAAATATTAGACAGAGACCTGCCAGTACTGCCCTCACAAGCCCCCTCATCAGTAGAGGAGCTGGATGATCTTGTTACTACATTTACATCGGCACTCTCAAATGCTCTAGGACAGGCTTGTCCAGTGCCAAAACCACGCGGTAAACACAGGCCACATTGGTGGTCCTACGATTTGGACTCGCTCCGCAAATCATGCCGGAAACAATTTAACAAGGCCAAGAGCCTCGACTCTGAGCCTCATTGGCACGAATATAAAGCTAAACTAAGGGCCTTGAGCTGCTCTTGAATACACATTTTCCGGGGAATCTGCATGACGCACCACTAGCACCTGCAACAAACCTGGCAGTAAATATACCCATCACTGAGGAAAGACTAAGGTGGGCAGTTAAGAGCTTTGAACCGTATAAGGCTGCCGCGCCGGACGGGATTATCCCCGCGCAACTTATAAACACGTTGGAGACATCAGCTAAATGGCTGGTATTTCTCTTCACAGCCTGCGTGGCTCTCAACCACATTCCGGGCTCCTGGAGAAGCGCCACGGTAGTATCTATCCCTAAGGCTGGGAAGGCATCCCACTACGAGCCAAAAGACTACAGACCGATCAGTCTCTCGTCCTTTGTACTCAAAACCTTTGAGAGGATACTAAGCGACTACCTCTCAACGACTATTTATAGCAACCTTATTTCTAGCTATCAGCATGCATACACCAAGGGTAAATCAACAGAAGCCGCTCTGCACAGCCTAGTATCGGCCATTGAGAAATCGCTGTGTGAAAAGGACTACTGTCTCGTGGCCTTCCTAGACATTGAGGGGGCTTTCAACAATATAAGCCCGGAGGCTATCAACTCCGCTCTAACTAATCTGGGCGTAGATAGACCTCTAACTGGTTTAATTGACCAACTTTTAAGGGGAAGGAAAATAGCTTCTTCACTTGGTACGGTTGAGTTATCACGCTATGTCACAAGGGGAACCCCCCAGGGTGGTGTTCTTTCCCCGCTTTTATGGAACCTCACAGTCAACTCGTTGCTACGTGACACAAGTTGGGGGGGGGGGGCGGGAAGATAGTGGCATACGCAGACGATTTAGCTATTTCATTCAGAGGCAAGTTCCCACAAACTCTGTGTGACCTGATGCAAGTAGCACTGCGAGAAGTTTCGACGTGGTCCTCTCGCTGCGGACTTAGTATCAACCCGGGAAAGTGGAACTTGTCCTCTTCACCAAGCGGTACAAAATACCGCCACTAAGCCTACCAGAACTAGATGGCACGCGCCTGGGCTTGTCGGATAAGGCCAAGTTTCTAGGCATAGTTCTGGACAGGAAATTGAATTGGAAGGAGAATGTTCTTCAGCACCAGAAGAAAGCTTGCATCGCTCTTTACACATGCAAAAGAGCCATTGGCAAAAAATGGGGGCTCAGCCCTAGAGTATGCAGTTGGATCTACACGGCCATCATTCGCCCAATCATGCTGTATGGAGTCGTCGTATGGTGGCCGGCGCTGAGCAAGGCAACATACCTGAATCTGTTGCGGAAAGTCCATAGATCCAATATGATCTGTATAAGCGGTGCGCTAAGGACAACGCCCAACGAAGCCCTCCAGGTCATTCTGGGCATTTTTCCACTTGATCTGGAAGGGTTTCGGTCAGCGGCGGCATCAGCTCTGCGCCTAAGAGAAACCTCCAGTTGGGGTGCGGGTACTATTGGACACTCCAGTATTCTGGAATCTTACAGCTTTCTCCCTCTAAGCACAGATCGTTGTGCGACCACTACAGTCGGGGATAGCTGTTTCAAAATAAACATTCCCAGCAGAGAAGACTGGGAGAGGACGGATTGGTGTCCCGAAACAAATGGTGGCACTTCCATATACACCGACGGCTCGAAGTTGGACGCAGAGTTGGAGGAGGGGTTTATTCAAGGGATTTGGACCTTGAGCTCTCCTTCAGACTACCTGATCATTGTAGCGTCTTCCAGGCGGAAGTCTCGGCAATCCTGGACGCCGCGGCCGGGTTAAGCAAACGTGTTATCGGAGAAGATATCGCTATTTTCAGCGATAGTCAAGCGGCAATCAAATCCCTTGGCTCATACACGTTCAACTCTGAACTGACGCTCAGCTGTCGTCGATCTCTTCAGGAGATGGCCCAACAGAACCGCGTAAACCTCATATGGGTCCCGGGACATAGGGACATTGAGGGAAACTGTAAGGCAGACGAGCTTGCCAGGCAGGGCACGACCAAGCAGGTTCTTCAGGATAAAGAGCGCTTAGGTATGCCGTTTGCCACATGCAAACTAATGCTGAAGGAGCACACACTCCGTCAAGCCAACGAAAGATGGCTGCAATTCCCAGGGTGTCGGATATTGAAACAAACCTGGCCAAAATGGGATCTTAAAAGGTCTAGACGCATTTATGCCCTAACTAGGAGGGAAATCTGCATATTGATAGGGGTATTAACCGGTCACTGCCTCATTGGTAGGCATACAGAAAGGCTAAGTGTGCCCTACCGACGATGCTGCAGGAGTTGCAAAGATGATGAGGAGGAGGAAACAGTGGAGCACCTCATCTGCAACTGTCCAGCTTTAAGCGGCGCGAGAACGCGCTTTTTGGGAGTTCCGTTCCTAGATAGCCTAAGCCAGATCGCGGAACTGGACATAAAGGACTTGATGGGCTTCATAAAGTCATCTAAGTGGTTCGAGGAGGAGTAACGGTGTCGGTTTAGGAGTGTCAATCCCGGGATTCTGCTATGTGCAAAATCCCAACAACTCAGGGATTTTCCATATGGCTGGGTCCCGGGACTGACTTTCCTTGTGTTGGTGGTATCACAACGGGCAGCCACTTGAACCTATCTAAAGAACGGATATGCAGTGTCTTCTGCAAAAAGATATATATGAAACGGTCGCATTCTATGCAGTGCTTCTCGTGTAAGAGATGGCTCCATAAATCCGGATGTTCAAGGCTTAGCCCTGACATTCACAGACCCCGTACTTTCTTTAGTACTTTCTTGGTTCCTTGCTGTTTGCGCCCTCGGGCATCACGCGGTCAGCGCCAATCAAGCGCCTTTCCACCGCCTCCATTGCCTTCTAGTAGCAATATTAATGATAATGTCTTAACAACCAGCAGTACTTCTGCTATACCCACCACACAAATCCCAGACTGTAGATCGTGCCTTACGGCGTAAACATCTCACACAGCAGCTCAACACTCTCGCTCCCACCGCCGTTGTTGTTGTAACGAGGTGTAGCCTTGCCTAAATGTCAGACAGGGTCACCCCGAGTGTATTGCTCTGGGCCGGGTCAATTTAAGAAAACGGCCCGGATCGTTTCGGCACGACGGGTACAGCACAAGTACTGGTACCGTTCTCGTAGCCCCGCAATACAAGAAACTAGCCGTGTAGGCCATGTAGAAAGAGAGTCTGCTACCTAGGTGGGGTCACTCCCAATCCGTTCGTGATATGGAATAAAAAACCTGAGGAGGTGCTCAAATTTATAAAGAGCCTCATACAGCAATAAGCTGAAAGGTCACACAATAGATCGTAAAAAAATGGTCGCGGTGTAATAAGGCCTTATAATAATAATAATAATCCCTAACTTCAGTTTAACACTTGATTTAATACAAAGATACAGATTTTTTTTATTTTACATTATAATCATATATATAATACTTCTATATTGCGCCTATTGAACTGTTCAGTTGACCTAACATTACAGCACAGAATACACTGAGGAAACGAAACAAAATCTCAAAGTTGTCGTTAAACTTTTGTAAAGAGAGGGTCATGAAATAACTATGTGGATATTTCAACAATTTCTTAATAAATGCATTTATTTGTCATTAATTCTCCAGGAAAATTATACAATTTATAATATTTCGAGAATTTATACTTTGTCGCGTGCAATGAATACTGTGTCGGGTAGTGCCGCTTGGTTTAGCATAGGCCTTAAATATTAAAAATATTAAATACATCAAGATTTTTATTCTATTGGTTGGCTTTTTCAATGTTTAATCCACTAAACTGCGATTTTATAACTTTTATGCACAATTGGTGCAAAGGGAATAATGACCCCCGCGAGCCCCCTTCATAATATTTTTTCAATGCGCTGCTGCATTTGACAAATCTGGCGCATGCGCAGAACTTGCATTTGAACAGTTTCATACAATAATGTTGGTCTAAAAATTTGTGAACATAGGATAGGCGCAATACAGACGTATTATGTTGTTGTTGTTGTTGTTGTTAACAATGCTTTGCCCTGCCTAGAGCGTATGATCATTCCGAAGATCTCCATCAAGCTCTGTTAACGGGAGTCCAAGAAAACTCGCAGTTTCAACAGGGTTGGCCCAGAGGGACAGGGGTTAGAAGAGTAGGTTCATTTGGACAGTTCAAGAGATGTATGGTATCATGGGGGGTCCTACCACATGCAGGGCATGTGTTTTAAATTGTATCATTCAGTCTGGATAAGTAAGAGTTTAACACTGTATCAAGAACGAAGCTGTGCCATGGTGACTCTTGTCTCCTCTGGTAAGGTGCGTTGTTCTTCAGCAATATCGGGGCGATGGATTTTGAGGGCTTAGCCTTCTGATGGCTTCATTGACCTCAGAGGCAGTGATGACAATAGGCGTGTTGTGTTTTTTGTATTTACCCACCTCTCGCATGGTCCTCCGTTTAGTTCTATCGGACGGGGAATGCAGTGTGAATTGTCGACAAAAGGAGTTCCCGCATCCGCTAGGGTCCTTGACATTGTCACCAAAAGTGATGTGCACTTTATACATATGTTTCGTTGGATTGGTTAGAGCTTTAACCGTAGTCCAGAGTTTTCCAACACCATCGGAGAGGTTGCATTGCTCTCGGTGTTGTTTCCATTCGGCCAGTTTGTGTTTTTCGACCATCCTACGAGTTTCCGCATTGAGATCTCTTATGCGGGCATCTGCGGGATTGAGACTTCGCACTTCATCTCCTTATCAATGATTTTGCGAAATTTTCTTTCGCCTTTGCCTACGTCCCTAGGAGTGGGTAGACCAACCAAGAAGTCGTCCGTGTATGTCGTAAAGCTATCCCAGTCCGCCTTGGTGAAGTTAATGTATGTTCCATGCTCAGGTGTTATAAGGTCCGTCGGTCGTTCGATGGTAATGACTATTTGGTCTCCTCAGCAGTCACTTCTCAGAGCAGAAAACCCAGGACATCGCCATGGATCTCTGCGCAGAGGAACCACCCGGGGTTTTACCCCGGACAAGGACTTTCACTTTCAATGTAGCCATGTTTAGTTTGTTTTGTCACATTCCGAAACTACCATCCTCCCCCTGGCAGCAGGGATGCAAGATATTATCTTGTCACGGGCGGGCGTTGAGGCGAACCCCGGACCAATAGAATGTATATGCAGTGTCTTCTGCAAAAAGATATATATCAAACGGTCGCATTCTTTGCAATGCTTCTCTTGTAAGAGATGGTTCCATAAATCCGGATGTTCAGGGCTTAACCCTGACATTCACAGAGCCCGTACTTTCTTTAGTACTTTCTTGGCCCCTTGCTGTTTGCGCCCTTGGGCGTCACGCGGTCAGCGCCAATCAAGCGCCTTCCCACCGCCACCATTGTCTTCTAGTAGCAATAATAATAATAATAATGTCTTAACAACCAGCAGTACTTCTTCTATACCCACCACACAAATCCCATACTGGAGATCGTGCCTTACGGCGTCAACATTTCACCCAGCAGCTCAACACTCTCGCTCAGTGTTGCCGTTGGGGACCCTAAAGGGTCAATTTGACCCTTTTTTAGAGCCAGGACCCCGGACCCTACTTTTTCAAGAAAGTACCATTTTTGACCCCTTTTCACTTTCAAACTGCAATGAAATGCATTTTTGTCGATTTTTTTGTTAAAACCCAAAAAAAATCTCCTTGTTCCTTTTTTACTCTTATATCGGGAACTCTTGCCGATTTCCAAATGTCTTGCCTTACTGAAGTCTTACTACTGGCAACGCTGTATTATGTGACAACTCCGTCATATGTATGAATCTATACATTAGGGTGATTCAAATAATAAAGTTTTAGTTTTTTTGGGTCCTACCCCTTCAAAGTTAGTAAATGGTGAGAAAATAAGTCTCGCAAAAAGTTAGCTCTCCAATTTACCTTTACCTTGGCCTTAAACCTCCTAGGCAATTTTGGCCATCCGTTAGGGGTCGCTTTTTCGCACTTTCCCATAATTTTTTACGGGAAAAATGGAATTCTTTTCAAAGTGAGTTTTCTTATAATCTTCGAAACCTTTTGCAAAAACATATCCTTAAAGTGGAGGTTTTTCAGTTTAAAAAACTGTATACATTATGCGATTATCATTACTATCAAACTAACTACAACTATTTAAAAATGTTTATATTTTGTATGTGTTATTTGCAATAGTACAAAACTCAGTCATTCAACATCAAAATAAATGAAAAAGACTTATGTAAATGTGTTCCTATCTAAAAAAATGGGGACGCTTTTTTGGACCCTTTCTGAAATTTTTCCGCGGCAACACTGCTCTTGCTCCCACCGCCGTTGTTGTTGTAGCGAGGTGTAGCCCTGCCTAAATGTCAGACAGGGACACCCCGAGCGTATTGCTCTTGGCCGGGTCAGTTTAAGAAAACGGCCCGGGTCGTTTCGGCACGATGGGTACAGCACAAGTACTGGTACCGTTCTCGTAGAACCGGCAATATAAGAAACTAGCCGTGTAGGCCATGTAGGTCATTTAGCGTTACCCAGGGTGCACCAACGGGGAGTCGACGTACTCTTACACCGCCGTAATTTAGATATGAGCAATGCCGAGCACCAACTCTCTCTGTTCCCCCATCGTACCCCCACTCTCTCTCAAATTAACACGTGAGCCAGGATCACCTGCGGGTTAGGGGTTTAGAATATACGCGAGGTAGGCATACCGGTCGTAAGAGGCGACTAATATGCACATAGGTAATGACGTGCTAACTCGATGGTTGATCTACGGATATGATGCCTCTCACCTCTCATTACCCATCTTCTCCTTCCTCATAGATGAAGAGATGACATGACCTAGAAGGTTCCACTGGTCATACCAAATCGCTACCACGACAATCGGGCAGTACCCCAAGGGAGTAACGCAGCGTGCCGGGTTCATATCCGGCCAAGGACTGTCAATTTCGGCATCACTCCCCAAAACCTTCGGGGAGTGCTTTTGCTGTTAACAACAACAACAACAACAACATCACCATCTTCTTGTGCCTGTCTCTACGTGCGCTATAACAATAACTGCTTAGGCCAATGTGACGTCCGTCTATGCTCTGGGCTCGTAAACAGAAACCTTTGGGCGGATGCGTCCATCACACCATGCTGTAACACGTCTCAACCTACGACACCAGCCAACCCGGTCACACCAGGTCCACAGCTAACTAGGCTGAGGCACAGCCTTGGTCTTAGCGTGCCAACACCTGGGCGAACTCATCTGTCTCTCACGCCTACAGTGAATTCAACATTGACCCCTCCGGCGCACTTCCAAATCTTACAGAACAACTGGAACGGATTAACTTGTAGGTTCCCGGGATAACTAATCTGAATACTCAATATGACATACAACTTGCAGCAGTTCAGGAAACCAAGCTTAGTAATAGGTCTGAACTCATTACCTATGGCGGATATAACATCCACCGGAAAGACCGTCACAGAGAAACAGGAGGTCTAGGAGGAGGTCTCGCGTTCATTACACATAACTCTGTACAGTGTGATCTATTTGACGCCGACATCGACGGAACGGATAATACCTTAGAAAGCCAAGGCATAACCATCCGTACAAGAGATGTGGATCTGCAAGTCATTAACATCTACATACCCCCTGTCTCAAGTTGCCCTAATCACCCCGACATTAGCTTGCTTCTACAAGGAGATAACCGTGTGATCCTCGGCGACTTCAATCCCTCGCTACAACAACAACAGCATGTACTTGCGGAGCAGATAGATGATACAGCTTTCTGTACACAGAACGGCGACGCACCAACTAGAGTATCGGGTAATTGCTACAGTTCGCCGGATATTTCTATCGTAAGCGCTAGAGTACTAAACAGCGCAAACTGGCGACCCATACTCACGCTAGTGTCAAACCATCTCCCAATAGTCATTACCATCGAACGACACCCCCTGCGAGTTAGGGGATTTAATATGCCCGAGGTAGTCATTAGTGCCCTGCATGAATGGCCAAAAACATACTTACGAATGCAATCACTAAATTTTCCACATGTACACACATACTAAAAAGGTGTGAGAAGCCGTTGCTTATGAAACACAGCTAGCTGACACCCAAAATACACAACAGCTTATAAGCATACACACAAGCAACAATTTCAACCCTTTAGAGCTCGGAATGTGTAGCAGTCACAACGTTTGTATAAGTAAAAAAAAAATGCACAGTGATTCGGGAATCATAGCGAGCTACTTGGAAACAAAAGAAAAAGCGTAAGTTTGCCATTGTAAGGTTTCATTTATTGAAGTTTACTTCTGTAGCGGCATGCATTTGAGAAAAAGTGCAACGAAATTGGAAGACAACAACCATATGAATGTTGTTGTTGCGAAGCGGCAGCGTTTTACAGGAGCTAGTGATGCTTTGTATGCATGTACGTATATGGGTGTGTGGAATTTTACGAAGTAACCACACCACACCACACTCATATAGCGGTGGTGGTGTTACAACCACCACCACACTCATATAGCAAAAGCACCATAGACAATTTTAAGTACGGCATCTCACATCAAAACGAAAACGTCTCTATAGCACAGACGGTAAGCGTGGGAATGAGTACGCAAAGGACGCGTGTTCGAGGCTGGCTACTTTTTCTTATTTTTTTTTTTTGAGAGTTTGGAACAGGGTTAAAAAAATTTTAAAGCACACCATTTTGATTTTGCTTTTGCTTGAAAAAAACCAGCAGCCACAGCAGCAGCACGAAAAATGCTGTAAGAAACTGATTGATTACTATTAAGCAAATTTTCAATGCCTCGCAGCCTATGAGTTAGCTGTTGCTTGCTTAATGAAAATGTCAGAAGCACAGCAAAATTAATCGAGAGGCTTTTGGTATTTCTTGGTTGATGCTGCTGCCAAGTCTGAAAAGCAAGCTGCTTAACAGTATTAAAGCAATGATGAGGGGTGAGTTTGACATGTTTTAGGGCCATTTTATAATTGTTAGTTAGTTCCACCAAGAGGAAGACGAAGAGATATGAAATAAGAAAAAATGGCAGGTAATGGTTAGGGTCAGGATTGCGGATATTATTAGGTTTACGGTTTTGGTTATTGATGAGGATAGGCATAGGGATAGGGTCAACCAGTTTCAGAGAAGCTCTGCAATTGTATACATCTAATCGAAATCTCTTGCCATCACTTGCGCTGTGGCCATCGCAAATATAATCAAAAAAGGTTCGCAAATTACGGTATTTCAAAACATTGCAAGGAACAGGTCCAATATATCGACAGCCACACTGCAAAACCCTGTATGTTTAAAACCAAAAAGTTTTCAGGAGAGAAAAAACTATGATAATTTTATCATATGAATATTACTTATAACATTTCACCACTGAAAAGAAACAGGAAGTTGTAACCCGATTTTGGCTGCATTTTAATGCGCGCAAGTCCACGATTTATGGGAAAGGCTCAGAACCTTATTTTTGGAAAAATAGTGACCTCATTAATCGTTAAAATCTGCTACTTTTTCAGCAAGACAAATTTTATAGCTCAGCAACAGCAAATTATCGTTGCTTTTGCTTTTTCTGCTCAAGCCTTTTGAACCCTGGTTTGGATTTCAATTAACCTAACGCCATACAAGAGAACTTCACTATTTTATTGCAAGTAGTCAAATCAATGTCTAATTACGATAAATTCTAAAGTTATGTATGCGAAAATCAACTAAGTATTATATTGTTACAAAATATGTATATTCACAATATTTAGAAGAAGATGCTTTATTTAAGCCTATTTTCTGCGATTTGAAATTCAATGTATGTACATACGAGCATACAAAGAAATCTTAGAGGTCGTAGAAGAAGTTTTTGGAGAATTATTAGATTACTTTTGTTCAATTGTTTAATGCGAAATGTCAAATCATTATTCCCTGCTAGACAGTGTTATGACTTCCAGTCAGCTTTGTTATGTTGCCTTTGAAAACGTGATAGAAAATCGTGATGTAAATATAAAACAGCTGATATTTACATCACGATTTTCTATCACGTTTTCAAAGGCAACATTACAAAGCTGACTGAATGTCAAAGCACTGTCTAGCAGGGTTGCGTTTCATTTGTCTTTATAATGAAAGATATTACCTACATTTTGATATTTTGAGAGATGGTTTAAAACAAACATAACATAATTACCGATATCATTCAAGAAACGGATACGCCTTTTTTATCTAAAAGGCCTTACAGCCCAACTTAATTAATCGCACAATCGTGCGCTTACACACGATGTTTTGTGCTATAACCGAAATAAGCCTGCATCTCGGTAATATACAGGGCGCCAAACTGAAATGTCACGCAGCACAAAAATTGGAAATGGAGTTATGTTTTTACGCATGCAATTCAATTTAGGCTGCTCTCATACAAGCTGTATGGACATGAGACATTTTTGACAGAAAATACTGGCGTACGTTTGATATTCACGTTGCGCTGTGTATATAATGTATGTATGTATATAAAAATATATTTTGCACTTATCGTAGAAAATAAAGTTACTGCACCGACCTCAGCAGCATTTGCTTCAGCTTTTCTATGTAAAACTGGGTATTACGAAAGAAAAGCAATACTGCAGTTGCTGGCTACAAAAAATCGTTTTTTTAATCTTTTTTTTGATATAATTTTTTTATATCTTATATATAGTATGTTTTTTTTTTTTAATTATTTAATGCGAAACGTCACTTACATCATAATTGCATTTGATTTGTCTTTGTAATGGAATTTATTACAGTCAAAATTGTGTTTATCGACCATCCTACGAATTTCCGCATTGAGATCTCTTATGCGGGCATCTGCGGGATTGAGACTTCGCACTTCATCTCCTTATCAATGATTTTGCCAAATTTTCTTTCGCCTTTGCCTACGTCCCTAGGAGTGGGTAGACCAGCCAAGAAGTCGTCCGTGTATGTCGTAAAACTGTCCCAGTCCGCCTTGGTGAAGTTAATGTATGTTCCATGCTCAGGTGTTATAAGGTCCGTCGGTCGTTCGATGGTAATGACTATTTGGTTTCCTCAGCAGTCACTTCTCAGAGCAGAAAACCCAGGACATCGCCATGGATCTCTGCGCAGAGGAACCACCCGGGGTTTTACCCCGGACAAGGACTGTCACTTTCAATGTAGCCATGTTTAGTTTGTTTTGTCCCATTCCGAAACTACCATCCTCCCCCTGGCAGCAGGGATGCAAGATATTATCTTGTCACGGGCGGGCGTTGAGGCGAACCCCGGACCAATAGAATGTATATGCAGTGTCTTCTGCAAAAAGATTTATATCAAACGGTCGCATTCTTTGCAATGCTTCTCTTGTAAGAGATGGTTCCATAAATCCGGATGTGCAGGGCTTAACCCTGACATTCACAGAGCCCGTACTTTCTTTAGTACTTTCTTGGCCCCTTGCTGTTTGCGCCCTTGGGCGTCACGCGGTCAGCGCCAATCAAGCGCCTTCCCACCGCCACCATTGTCTTCTAGTAGCAATAATAATAATAATAATGTCTTAACAACCAGCAGTACTTCTTCTATACCCACCACACAAATCCCATACTGGAGATCGTGCCTTACGGCGTCAACATTTCACCCAGCAGCTCAACACTCTCGCTCAGTGTTGCCGTTGGGGACCCTAAAGGGTCAATTTGACCCTTTTTTAGAGCCAGGACCCCGGACCCTACTTTTTCAAGAAAGTGCCATTTTTGACCCCTTTTCACTTTCAAACTACAATGAAATGCATTTTTGTCGATTTTTTTGTTAAAACCCAAAAAAAATCTCCTTGTTCCTTTTTTACTCTTATATCGGGAACTCTTGCCGATTTCCAAATGTCTTGCCTTACTGAAGTCTTACTACTGGCAACGCTGTATTATGTGACAACTCCGTCATATGTATGAATCTATACATTAGGGTGATTCAAATAATAAAGTTTTAGTTTTTTTGGGTCCTACCCCTTCAAAGTTAGTAAATGGTGAGAAAATAAGTCTCGCAAAAAGTTAGCTCTCCAACTTACCTTTACCTTGGCCTTAAACCTCCTAGGCAATTTTGGCCATCCGTTAGAAGTCGCTTTTTCGCACTTTCCCATAATTTTTTACGGGAAAAATGGAATTCTTTTCAAAGTGAGTTTTCTTATAATTTTCGAAACCTTTTGCAAAAACATATCCTTAAAGTGGAGGTTTTTAAGTTTAAAAAACTTTATACATTATGCGATTATCATTATATGCTGCTGAGGTCGGTGCAGTAACTTTATTTTCTACGATAAGTGCAAAATATATTTTTATATACATACATACATTATATACACAGCGCAACGTGAATATCAAACGTACGCCAGTATTTTCTGTCAAAAATGTCTCATGTCCATACAGCTTGTATGAGAGCAGCCTAAATTGAATTGCATGCGTAAAAACATAACTCCATTTCCAATTTTTGTGCTGCGTGACATTTCAGTTTGGCGCCCTGTATATTACCGAGATGCAGGCTTATTTCGGTTATAGCACAAAACATCGTGTGTAAGCGCACGATTGTGCGATTAATTAAGTTGGGCTGTAAGGCCTTTTAGATAAAAAAGGCGTATCCGTTTCTTGAATGATATCGGTAATTATGTTATGTTTGTTTTAAACCATCTCTCAAAATATCAAAATGTAGGTAATATCTTTCATTATAAAGACAAATGAAACGCAACCCTGCTAGACAGTGCTTTGACATTCAGTCAAAAAAAAAAAAAAGTGCAACGAAATTGGAAGACAACAACCATATGAATGTTGTTGTTGCGAAGCGGCAGCGTTTTACAGGAGCTAGTGATGCTTTGTATGCATGTACGTATATGTGTGTGTGGAATTTTACGAAGTACCCAGCAAACCATAAGAGCTCTAAATGAGCGCATATGGGACTCTTTCCTCTGAGCGCTCACATTCATAATGAGTTCATAAAACAATCATAAACAGTCATAAAATGCTCGTATTTGAGTGGCTTTTCCTATGAAACTGGTCATTCATAAATGAGCTCTCAGTTTTATGCATAAAAGATTCTTTTTCGAACGTTTTTATGAGCTCTGAAAAGAGCGCATGAAAGAGTCTTTTTCGAATGATTTTTTGTACGAATTAGGAGCTTCCTTTTCTTCTTAATTTTTATTAATTTCCTTCCAATTTTAATTTTTCCTTTCCTTTCTCATGACTTCTCCCATTCCCTTTTCCTATCCCTTGCACCTTAAATTTTCCTTTTAAATATGTAGAAACAAATAGGTAAACATTCATTGCATATCTAACATTCAAATATTGTTCATCATTTATTTTCTTACAAAAACTTATTTCAAAAAGAAAAATCATAACGCACTTGAATCCAAATAATGAAAGTAAAAGGTATTTATAGGGGCACACTCTGAAAAACTAATAAAACAATCATATTTATGTATACGCTCATAAAAGCTCACATAACGATCATAATTATGGGTATGTTCTGAAAAAACTCATAAAAAGGCTCATATTAGAGCTCAGATTTAAGAGCGCTCCGAAGCTGGTTTGCTGGGTAACCACACCACACCACACTCATATAGCAAAAGCACCATAGACAATTTTAAGTACGGCATCTCACATCAAAACGAAAACTTCTCTATAGCACAGGCGGTAATCGTGCGAATGAGTACGCAAAGGACGCGTGTTCGAGGCTGGCTACTTTTTCTTATTTGTTTTTTTTTTTTTGAGAGTTTGGAACAGGGTTAAAAAAATTTTAAAGCACACCATTTTGATTTTGCTTTTGCTTGAAAAAAACCAGCAGCCACAGCAGCAGCACGAAAAATGCTGTAAGAAACTGATTGATTACTATTAAGCAAATTTTCAATGCCTCGCAGCCTATGAGTTAGCTGTTGCTTGCTTAATGAAAATGTCAGAAGCACAGCAAAATTAATCGAGAGGCTTTTGGTATTTCTTGGTTGATGCTGCTGCCAAGTCTGAAAAGCAAGCTGCTTAACAGTATTAAAGCAATGATGAGGGGTGAGTTTGACATGTTTTAGGGCCATTTTATAATTGTTAGTTAGTTCCACAAAGAGGAAGACGAAGAGATATGAAATAAGAAAAAATGGCAGGTAATGGTTAGGGTCAGGATTGCGGATATTATTAGGTTTACGGTTTTGGTTATTGATGAGGATAGGCATAGGGATAGGGTCAACCAGTTTCAGAGAAGCTCTGCAATTGTATACATCTAATCGAAATCTCTTGCCATCACTTGCGCTGTGGCCATCGCAAATATAATCAAAAAAGGTTCGCAAATTACGGTATTTCAAAACATTGCAAGGAACAGGTCCAATATATCGACAGCCACACTGCAAAACCCTGTATGTTTAAAACCAAAAAGTTTTCAGGAGAGAAAAAACTATGATAATTTTATCATATGAATATTACTTATAACATTTCACCACTGAAAAGAAACAGGAAGTTGTAACCCGATTTTAGCTGCATTTTAATGCGCGCAAGTCCACGATTTATGGGAAAGGCTCAGAACCTTATTTTTGGAAAAATAGTGACTTACAGGGTTTTGCATGTTTGCTAGTGTGCATAAATCTTCATTATCGTTAAAATCTGCTACTTTTTCAGCAAGACAAATTTTATAGCTCAGCAACAGCAAATTATCGTTGCTTTTGCTTTTTCTGCTCAAGCCTTTTGAACCCTAGTTTGGATTTCAATTAACCTAACGCCATACAAGAGAACTTCACTGTTTTATTGCAAGTAGTCAAATCAATGTCTAATTACGATAAATTCTAAAGTTATGTATGCGAAAATCAACTAAGTATTATATTGTTACAAAATATGTATATTCACAATATTTAGAAGAAGATGCTTTATTTAAGCCTATTTTCTGCGATTTGAAATTCAATGTATGTACATACGAGCATACAAAGAAATCTTAGAGGTCGTAGAAGAAGTTTTTGGAGAATTATTAGATTACTTTTGTTCAATTGTTTAATGCGAAATGTCAAATCATTATTCCCTGCTAGACAGTGTTATGACTTTCAGTCAGCTTTGTTATGTTGCCTTTGAAAACGTGATAGAAAATCGTGATGTAAATATAAAACAGCTGATATTTACATCACGATTTTCTATCACGTTTTCAAAGGCAACATTACAAAGCTGACTGAATGTCAAAGCACTGTCTAGCAGGGTTGCGTTTCATTTGTCTTTATAATGAAAGATATTACCTACATTTTGATATTTTGAGAGATGGTTTAAAACAAACATAACATAATTACCGATATCATTCAAGAAACGGATACGCCTTTTTTATCTAAAAGGCCTTACAGCCCAACTTAATTAATCGCACAATCGTGCGCTTACACACGATGTTTTGTGCTATAGCCGAAATAAGCCTGCATCTCGGTAATATACAGGGCGCCAACCTGAAATGTCACGCAGCACAAATATTGGAAATCGAGTTATGTTTTTACGCATGCAATTCAATTTAGGCTGCTCTCATACAAGCTGTATGGACATGAGACATTTTTGACAGAAAATACTGGCGTACGTTTGGTATTCACGTTGCGCTGTGTATATAATGTATGTATGTATATAAAAATATTTTTTGCACTTATCGTAGAAAATAAAGTTACTGCACCGACCTCAGCAGCATTTGCTTCAGCTTTTCTATGTAAAACTGGGTATTACGAAAGAAAAGCAATAATGCAGTTGTTGGCTACAAAAAATCGTTTTTGTAAGCTTTTTTTCATATAATTTTTTTATATCTTATATATAGTATGTTTTTTTTTTTTTATTATTTAATGCGAAACGTCACTTACATCATTTGATTTTTCTTTGTAATGGAATTTATTACGGTTGTGATATTTTATGAAATAAGCATATATCTGCACTGCTCTCTCTCACTGTATTTTTATGTCATTGCTGACCATAAGACTATCAATACTGACCATTGCAAAAAAGCTGAAACTGCCAGTGCTGACCATAAAACTATCACAGTTGGCAATTGTCATAAAATGTCAAAAATGATACGTTGCTGTTCTTAGTATTACATTTCTAATTTTTATTAATGGACAATGTTTGAAAGATAACACAAACAGTATTAGCAATGTCAATTTTAAAATGCTTATCGAAAGGATACAGAAGCGGCATACAGTTAAATTTTTTCATTGCTATGGGCTGTGTATATCAGCAGGGTATTGAAACGATGAGTACTTCTTTTTGAGGTTAGGGAGTCTATCGTCAGCGCTGATGTCACTGCTTAGGCTTATTGCTGTCAGTGATGATAGTCATTCATGACGCAGACATTAATCAGCAATGATGTCATCGCTGAGCCAATATTTTTATCAGCGAATTTGTCACTCTTGATTGAATTTTTATACAGCGATGATGCCACTATTGAGACTAAACATTGCGAGGGTTGATAAACATTGGTGTTTGGACATATTTTGTATCAGGGCTGATGTAAACAATTTCAATATGGGTCTTTACTGATAAAGTACGATGTCTGTCGTGGTAGTGTTTTTGATCACCTGTGATTAGATCTATTTTGAATAGATAGCCAAAGTACATTAGAGAAAAAGTGATGCAAGATCATACACAACACAGCATCACCTTTTTCACGAGGCTCATGAAAAGATGATGGCGGTGCGACCGAAAACATATGTCAGCGAGGATCAGTGTCCGTTGGGTAGCGTCGCAAGCAAGGCGTCGATATTTTAAAGAACTTATTACTTGTATTAAGGAAATTGGGTTCCTGAAGACAACATTAACTTAATTTGATGAAAAAAGTCTTTAAATTAAGGATATTTATCCTTATGTTAAGTAAATCGAAGTAAGGAAACTGGTTCGTTGTTTCAAGGAAATGCTTTTTCTGAGTGTAGTTTGCTACAGACTGTTTTGTTATTCTAGGTAGGGTTTTCCCATTATAATCGAGTCTTTAAAATATGTGTCTCATTTATGCTTAAACATTGTTTTTTAGTGCAATCCTGAAGGTCATTAGCTATGGGAAAAACCTTAAACTTGCTGGATGCACTGCTGATGACGACGACATCCTCAAGTCTTAAACGACGTTTTGCATAGTTAGTAACTACCTACATTGTATTTCGTGTGGGTAGTGGTATCCTTATAAAATAAGCAGCCCATTTATGCTTAGTTTAGATAAATGCATTTGCATTTAAAAAATCCTTTAAAAGAGGTTTCAGTTAAATCCCTTAAAACAAATTAACGCTAGTAAGAATGCTTTTTTTGTGCCAGCTAGTTGTAAGGTTTTTCCCACCTTCAGGATTGCATTAAAAAACCAATGTTAAGCATAAATGAGGCACATATGTATTTCAAAGACTCGATTATCATGGGATAAACCCCACCTAAAATAACAACACAATCTGTAGGCAACTACAAAATTTTAGTGGTTTGGTAAATGAAAAAAATCCATTTTACTGTTTTGTAGAGCTTTCAATTCCCTGCAAATACTGGGGTAAAAGTTGTCTGTACGAGTTTTGGATGAGAAGATAATATCTTCTCTATATATTCTATATTATATTCTTTTAGGTATATTTAAACTTTTCACGAAAATTAAAAACTGCAATGAGGCACGATTTCTCATTAACATAAAAAAAACATATTTGGTAATTATAATTCATTTGATTTCCTGTATGCTATTCGAAAGAAAAAATTGACTTTTTTGGCCACCCTAATGTACATATTTTCCTGCTGTCGTAACGTGCGTTTGCGGGGCGTTTCAAATTTTTATTTTTTTGTCTACCTACACTGAGAGAAATGCATTGAATGTTGTGACAATATCACTATTGATAGCGCCGAGATTGATGCAATATTCATTCAGAATGAGCGAGTTATCAAATATTATTTGCTCTCAATAAAAAGTAAAATAACATGGCAACCATTTCGATATGATGTACTATTTTTTATGTTAAGGGATAGAATACTAATATATTTGAACGGCATGTCAATATATATGGTCGTGATATGAATTTCTATTGTCGGTATATCCATATCCATATTTACTACATAGTAATAATGGTAGAGACAGCGTATTAATATATATGGACGAAATGTAAATTTTTCTGGGACGCATAATCATAATAGTTCAACAATTTTTACTATGGATTTTCTAACAATATTACAACTTGTTGGAGCGGTTTTTTTAAATTCAAAATATTTTGAATTTCCTATGATTGAACATTTTTCTAAAAAGTGTATAATATGCCGTAGTCGAATGGTAGAATACTGGGCTAACGTGCCAGAGGAGCATGGTTCGAGTCTCACTGAAACCAGATGTCAAATTATATAAAATTTTTATTTTTTTAAACTATTTAGAATTTATCAATAGTTTATATGGATACCATTTCAATAGTGATTTATCAAAAAAGCATTGATGAAACATCCATATTCATTGATGGGACAGAAATATCAATTTTTATTTAATGTGATATCAATAATTATGGATGTTCGATCCATAGATTTCCCTCCGTGTAGTTATCATAATTACTTTCTAAACAAAAGTTTAAAACAGTATTAAAACAAACAATTCACTTAAAGTAAGAAAACTTTAGTTATCATTTTCTATTATTTTAAAACATTTTCCATAGATTTAAAACTTGTATATACATATCGCTCATTTGCTGCAACATAACATAACTCAAAAAATGTCATATTATAGAAAACGCATTTTTAGTTTTTGAATTGATGTATATTTATATGGGACTAGCGGACCCTCACCCGCTTCGCTGGGTGAAAGAAAAAGAGAAATGAAAGTTATTCTTTGTTTTTTTCTTGTTTTATCATTTAATTCATGTTCGGCCATTATTTTGTGACTTATTCTAATAACAATGTTTTTTTTATTTTAGTGACTTACTCTAATTATTGTAAACTAACAACTTATTCTAGAGCCTTCTGTAACGCAACATTTTTGGTTTTATTTTCATGCAGTGTATAAATATATAGTAACGATGGTTTCCCTACTTATATCTCTATCCTAATTTTCAGCCCCCTTAACCCCATTTAGAGACATTCAACCTCAAGAAATTAAGTTTGTGTGGGAGATGCCACGCCCCCTTTTCACAGGGGTACTTACGGTTTTGATATCCTATAGCTCTATAGCGATTTCCAGGTCCTTACCTTAGACCCTTTCACAGATATTCTGCTTGAAAATTTAAGTTCGTATGGGAGATGCCACGCCCCTATTTCTGATCAACCCTCTTTTTATGCGTGAGAATGCTTTTGACATCATATAGGTCTATACCAATTTTCAGGTCCCTACCATGAACCCTTTTACAGATATTCTGTTTGCAAAATTTAGTTTGTATGGGAGGTGCCACGGCCCCTTTTATGATAACGCCCCTTTTTATGTGTGAGAATGCTTTTGACATCATATAGGTCTATACCAATTTTCAGGTCCCTACCATGAACCCTTTTACAGATATTCTGCTAGCAAAATTTAGTTTGTATGGGAGGTGCCACGCCACCTTTTATGATAACGCCCCTTTTTATGTGTGAGATTGCTTTTGACATCATATAGGTCAATACCAATTTTCAGGTCCCTACCTTGAACCCTTTCACAGATATTCTGCTTTAAAAATTTGGTTTGTATGGGAGGTGCCACGCCCCCTTTTCTGATAACCCCCTTTTTTATGTGTGAGAATGCTTTTGATATCATATAGTTCCATACCAATTTTCAGGTTTCTACCTTGAACCCTTTCACAGATATTCTGCTTTAAACATTTTTTGTATGGGAGGTCCACGCCCCCTTTTCTGATAGTCCCCCTTTTTATGTGTGAGAATGATTTTGATATCATATAGGTCTGTACCAATTTTCAGGTCCCTACCTTGAACCCTTTCGCAGATATTCTGCTTTAAAAATTTAATTTGTATGGGAGGTTTCACGCCCCCTTTTCTGATAACCCCCCTTTTTATGTGTGAGAATGATTTTGATATGATATAGGTCTGTACCAATTTTCAGGTCCCTACCTTGAACCCTTTCGCAGATATTCTGCTTGAAAAATTGAGTTTGTATGGGAGGTGCCACGCCCCCTTTTCTGATAACCCCCCTTTTTATGTGTGATAATGCTTTTGATATCATATAGGTCTATACCAATTTTCAGGTCCCTACCTTGAACCCTTTCACAGATATTCTGCTTTAAAAATTTAGTTTGCATGGCAGGTGCCACACCCCCTTTTCTGATAATCCCCTTTTTTATGTGTTAGAATGCTTTTGATATCATATAGGTCTATACCAACTTTCAGGTCCCTACCTTGAACTCTTTCACAGATATTCTGCTTTAAAAATTTAGTTTGCATGGGAGGTGCCACGCCCCCTTTTCTGATAATCCCCTTTTTTATGGTTAGAATGCTTTTGATATCATATAGGTCTATACCAATTTTCAGGTCCCTCCCTTGAACCCTTTCACAGATATTCTGCTTAAAAAAATTAGTTTTTCTGATAACCCCCTTTTTTATGTTAGGTAGGTAGGCGGCCGCCGTGGTGTAGCGGTTAAGTGTTCGGCCTTCTACACCAAGTCGTGGCGGTTCGATGCCCGGCAAAAGTAACATCAAAAATTATTTAGAAAAATAATTTTTCTAAAACGGGGTCGCCCCTCGGCAGTAGTTTGACAAACTCTCCGGGTGTATTTCTGCCATGAGAAGCTTCTCAGCAAAAAATTCATTTGCTTTGCAAGTGCCGTTCGGAGTGGGCAAAAAACTGTAGGTCCCGCCAACTTGCAGGAAAAACTCTAAAGCAACACACCACAAGTTGGAAAGAGAAGCTCGGCTAAAACTCTCGTTAGAGGTTATGATAACCTGTTGGTATATCGCCGCCATTAGTTTTTTTTTTTTTTTTTAGGTTCAAGTGGCTGCCGCAGAGGCACACCTAGGCCAGTATTAAAAGGCCCGTTGTGATAACACCAACACTAGGAAAGTCAGTTCCGGGACCCTGCCATATGGAAAATCCCGGTATTAGCGGAATTCTCCACATAGCAGAATCCCGGGACTGACTTTCCTATACCGACACCGTTACTCCTCCTCGAACCATTTAGATGACTTGATGAAGGCCATCAGGTCCTTTATGTCCAGCTCCGTGACCTGGCGTAGGCGGACCAGGAAGGGAACTCCCAAAAAGCGCATTCTCGCGCCACTTAAAGCCGGGCAGTTGCAGATGAGGTGCTCCACCGTTTCCTCCTCCTCATCATCCTTACAACTCCTACATCATCGTCGGTAGGGCACACCAAGTCTTTCTGCGTGCCTACCAATGAGGCAGTGCCCAGTTAATACGCCTATTAATATGGAGATTTCTCTTCTCCTTAGGGCATAAATTTGTCTTGATCTTTTATGATCCCATTTCGGCCAGGTTTCTTTGGATTTCCGGCATCCTGGAGATTGCAGCCATCTTTTGTTGGCTTGGCGGAGTGTGTACTCCTTCAGCATAAGCTTGCATGTGGCAAACGGCATACCTAAGCGCTCTTTATCGCGAAGAACCTGCTTGGTCGTGCCCTGCCTCGCAAGTTCGTCTGCCCTACAGTTTCCCTCAATGTCCCTATACCCCGGGACCCATGTGAGGTTAACGCGATTCTGTTGGGCCATCTCTTGTAGAGATCGACGACAGCTGAGCGTCAGTTCAGAGTTGAACGAGTAAGAGCCAAGGGATTTGATGGCCGCTTGGCTGTCGCTGAATATAAAAATGTCCTGTCTGATAGTGTGTTGGCCTATCCAAGCCGCGGCGTCCATGATTGCTGAAACTTCAGCCTGGAAGACACTGCAGTGATCAGGTAATATGAAGGAGAGCTCAAGGTTCAGATCCTTTGAATAAACCCCTCCCCCAACTCTGCCGTCTAACTTCGAGCCATCAGTATAAATGGAAGTGCCGCCATGAGTGACGGGACTCCGATCCGTGCTCTCCCATTCTTCCCTGCTGGGAATGTTGATTTTAAAACCGCCATCTCCGACTGTTGTGGTCGCACAGCGATCTGTGCTCAGCGCAAGAAAGCTATAGGATCCCAAAATACAGGCGTGTCCAGTAGTGCTTGCGCCCCAGCCGGACGTTTCCCTTAGACGCAGAGCCGATGCTGCTGCTACTCGGTGCCCTTCCAGATCGAGTGGCAAAATGCCAAGAATGGCCTGGAGTGCTTCATTGGGCGTTGTTCTTAACGCACCGCTTATACAGATCATGCAAGATCTGTGTACTTTACCTAGCAGATTAAGGTTTGTTGCCTTGCTCAGCGCAGGCCACCATACCACAACTCCATAGAGCATGATTGGTCGAATGACTGCAGTGTAGATCCATTTGCATATTTTGGGGCTGAGCCCCCATTTCTTTTCAATGGCTCTTTTGCACGTGTAGCGTGCAATACACGCTTTCTTCTGGCGCTGAAGAACATTCTCCTTCCAGGTTAGTTTCCTATCCAGAACTGTGCCCAAGAACTTGGCTTTGTCAGCCAAGTTCAGGTTCACGTTATTCAGTTTTGGTAGTATTAGCGGTGGTATCTTATAGCGGTTGGTGAAAAGGACCAGTTCTACTTTTCCCGGGTTGATGCTCAGTCCGCAGCGCGAGCACCATGAGGAAACCCCTCCCAGTGCTACTTGCATTAAGTCGCACAGGGTTTGTGGGAATTTGCCCCTATATACTATAGCTAAGTCATCTGGATATGCCACTACCTTCCCGTAGTGTTGGGCTCGTAATGAGACGCCTTCCCCGCCTTAGGAATAAACACTACCGTGGCACTTCTCCAGGAGTACGGAATGTAGCTAAGAGCCAGGCAGGCTGTATAGAGAAATACCAGCCATTTGGCTGATGTCTCCAGCGTGTTTATGAGTTGTGCGGGAATAATCCCGTCTGGCCCGGCAGCCTTGAACGGTTCGAAACTTTTAACCGCCGACCTAACCTTTTCCTCCGTGATGGGTATGTATACAGCCAGGTTTGTTGTAGGTGCTACGGGTTCCTCATGCAAGTTCCCTGGGAAGTGCGTATTCAAGAGCAGCTCTAGGGTTTCCCTCTCCGTGCTGGTCCAGGATCCGTCAGGTTTGCGCAAATAGCTTGTGGCTGTTTGAGTTTTTGAGAGCACTCGTCTAAGTCTCGCTGTATCGTCGACATTTTCGACCCACGATACTCTCTTCGCCTGCCTCAGAGCTTTTTTGTAGGCCCTGAGTTTAACTTTATATTCGAGCCATTGACTCTCCGTGCCAAGGCTCTTGGCCTTATTAAATTGTGTCCTACATGATTTACGGAGTGAGGCCAGGTCGTAGGACCACCAATGCGGCCTATGTTTACCGCGTGGTTTTGGCACTGGGCAAGCCTGCTCTAGGGCATTCGAGAGCGCCGTTGTAAATATCTTTACCAGATCCTCCAACTCCCCTACTGATGAGGGGACTTGTGGGGGCAGTGCTGGCAAGTCGCTAGATAGTATTTCATTGTGTAGCTGCCAGTTAGTGTTACGTGGATTGCGTTTCATAACCGGCTGCTCAACAGAAAAGTCTAGAACTAATTCTACGTACCGGTGGTCGGAGAATGAGTGTTCATCGAGAACGCGCCATTTTCTGACCCACTCATAAGTGCCTTCGCTGCAAATAGTGAGATCTATGACCTCCCTACGGGTTTTAGTAATAAACGTAGGTTCGTTACCCACGTTGCAAACTACCAGGTTAGTTGTTAACAAATAATCAAACAACGACTCTCCTCTAGCATTGATATCGGACCTTCCCCACTGGACGTGATGAGCTTTGGCGTCAGTTCCGATAATAAGATGACCCATGGAAAAATTTGCCACCAGGTCTTTTACCTCCCTCTGTGGCGGAGGTTTTTCGGCGTCGCAGGGCATATAGACCGACGCCATCGTCAGACTGGTACTGTCGACTGTTAAATTGGCAGCTGTAACGTCACCATTGGTATAGTTGGGCAAGATAAAGGCATTCAGCTCAGAATTAACCAAAATACAGGCTCTAACCCTGCCCCCCTCGCTGGCTTGGATTAGCTTAAAACCCTTAGTCCCCAAACCGCAAATCCTTGAGCTGTTGACCCATAATCAAACAACGACTCTCCTCTAGCATTGATATCGGACCTTCCCCACTGGACGTGATGAGCTTTGGCGTCAGTTCCGATAATAAGATGACCCATGGAAAAATTTGCCACCAGGTCTTTTACCTCCCTCTGTGGCGTAGGTTCTTCGGCGTCGTAGGGCATATAGACCGACGCCATCGCCAGACTGGTACTGTCGACTGTTAAACTGGCAGCTGTAACGTCACCATTGGTATAGTTGGGCAAGAGAAAGGCATTCAGCTCAGACTTAACCAAAATACAGGCTCTAACCCTGCCCCCCTCGCTGGCTTGGATTAGCTTAAAACCCTTAGTTCCCAAACCGCAAATCCTTGAGCTTTTGACCCAGGGTTCTTGGATGAGGACCACATCTATGTCGCCTTTAGAGAGACGACCGATTATAGCAGCCGAGGCTGCTTTAGATTTGTGCAGGTTTATCTGAATCACCACCAACATGAGAGCGCTCAGACTTCCCTGCCACCGCCGTATCGTCGAGTTCCACCTCGTCTGGAGGCTTATCTTTCAACGACGATTTGTTCAGACCACGATTTGGCGTAGCCGAGATCCTACTAACTGTGGCAGTATTGACATTGGTGCGCTCAGGACTAGCTGCTATCACTGTGACGTTGAGGTCTTCCCCGTCCAGCAGGCTGTCTCCCATCTCCGAGCTGTTCACTGCTCCTTCGCCATTTGACGTGGCAGATACCATACTTTCCGAGTCGGACATATCCGACTCCTCTACCGGCACTGCGATGTCCGAGCCCTCCGGTGCAGACGAAATAGCAGCCCGCTGTGCATCGCCGCGGTATACGTGGATCACGATCTGACCCATGCCGTAGTGCACTCGTCCATTGCACCGTTTAAGGGGCTCGAGTGCTTCCTTAGTCAAGGTGAAGACCACTTGCCTGTCAGGCCCTACCGCATCCTCGACCAGATTGACACCCCAGTCCTGCGTCGGGAGAGACGGGTTCATGATCCTCAGCATCCTGAGAATTCTCTCAGGTTCAGCAGGGATAGCAGGAATCCACGCTCTTGCCCTTGGCCGAGCCGGGATGTCCTTCCAGTCGACAACCTCGATTCTTGCCCCTTGGTAGATCTCACCCAGTCTTGCAGCTGCTGCCTTGTACAGTGCAACAGTTTTTGCATCCTAGCAAGCGAATACCTTGATTCGGCCCTTGATTGGTACCATCCCGCATCAGAACCCATCGGCGTGGCACCCGGAGACTCATCCATAATGTCGAGAAGGGCATTACCGATAGCGTTCCGGACGTACCGCCATTGGTCCCTAGGGATGGCCCCGCTTTCGTTACCTCGGTCAATGACGCCTATGAGGATCCTATCCTTAGTTACTTCAGCAAAGCTGAGTTTACCCACTACGGGGGCGTGTTGCTGCCGCTTCGGGTGAGGTTTTAAATCCACGTCCGATCTCTGGCGTTTGAAGGGATTTCCATTAACCTTCATTCGCGCGTAATCGCTTTGGAAGTTCGGTAAGATAGCTTCAGCCATCTCCACCGTCTTTCTAGCATTCGGCGATAGCGTCTCTTGTGAAATACCCTCGTATTTCTTCAGGATGCTCGCGGCCGCTCTTTTGTCCAAGTACTCAGAGCGACTGGGAGATGTCTTTTGGGGTATATTTCGACCCGTAGTTACCATCGCGGTCGTTCCCTTAGGATCTCTGGGGCCAGGTCGTGAGACCACTGCCACAGACGTTAAAGACTTGGTTTCGGTACCGGCACTTACTAGGACTTTAGCATCAGCCGTTGTTGGCTTCACTGTGTTTGTACCGGTACTTACTTTGGGGATTGTCCCCTTGTTATCCAGAGCTAATCGACCCGTAGTTGCCATCGCTGTCGATCTCTCGGCTGATAGAGAAATGGAGTTTGTCCTCCGACGTTGCGTTCTCGCTTGCTCCAGCATTTTCCTCCTCTGCTGTGCAGTATACATTGTTGTATCTTTAGTTTTAGGGTTTTTGTTACTATTTATCGTCTGGTTCGTACGACCCCTCGCCGGGCAAGGCCAGTTTAGGGTCAAGGGAAGAGTAAGGGGAATGTGTCGTCCGCCGCGGCAGAGCCCCATACCGCGGTAAGGCCATAGTTACTCTCCGAGGCGGCCCAGTATCAGAGAGGCTCCATTCGATTACAGCCACGATTTGCCTCCCGGCTGCAAACGTCCAATGGGCACGTGGTCGCATAACACCCTGGATTGGGAGGGGGAAGATCTTAGTCGTCCCGCCAGAGAGGCTTGGCTTCTCTCGTGATGTAGTACCGGTGGCGCTATGATCACAAGGGCAGTGTAGCCCTGTGGCTATCCCTCGTACCGCGGCAAGGTGTCCACCCTTCACGAGGCTCCCCCTTTTTTAGTTATAAACCTTCTCCACATGTGTTCTTTCATTGTGGCAAAGTTTGGTTAAAATCGGTTCAGCCATTCTCCGTAAAGTTCATTACAACGCGAAAAACGGTTTAATTTTTATATATATAGATAAGTAATTAATTCTATCGCGATGCCGCGTGAAATGTTAAAACCTCGGATATAGCACTTTGCCAGTTGATCAAACATATTATTTCCGATATATTAGTGATGTTAACTCAAAATTTGTGTTTTTTGAGTTATGACGATGTTGCAGCAAATGAGCGATATGTACATATACATCTTACTAATATTATAAATGTGAATGTAGCGATGTTTGGATGTCCAGACGTTTACTTCTGTTCCTCAATAACGTGAGAATGGCAAGACGGATTTTGTTGAAATTTGGTAGGCAGACAGCTAATAGTCTGGAAGGAGGTATAGGCTATTTTTTTGTTTAATTTTAGGGGGTCCGGCTATGCTAGGGACCGATACTTTTCGATTTTTTTGTTTTTCCATATAACTCTGAGTACATTTGACCTAAACTTATGATATTTCGAATACAGGTGTAGAAACTTCGAACAATATGGGTATCAAGCGAAACTGGAAGGTGCCAGGTCTCATTTGGAGTTCGATATATTTCGATAAATTTATCGATAACTGAGTTATCAGTCGAAATGAGATTGCCCAGAAACCTTACATTTTCCCTACAAGATGGGTATCAAACGAAAGTGGATAACCCCAGGTTTCATTTGGACTTCGATATATTTCGATAAATTTATCGATAACCGAGTTATCGGTGAAAATGTTATTGAACAAAAACCTTTAAATTACCTTACAATATGGGTATCAAACGAAAGGGAATGGCCCCAGGTTTCATTTGGACCTCAATATATTTCGATAAATTAATCGATAACTGAGTTATCGGTGAAAATGTGGTTGCTCAAAAACTTTAATTTTTCCCTACAATATGGGTATCAAACGAAAGGGGATGACACCAGGTTTCATTTGAACTTCGATATATTTCGATAAATTTATCGATAACCGAGTTATCGGTGAAAATGTTATTGAACAAAAACCTTAAAATTTCCCTACAATATGTGTAACAAACGAAAAGGAAAGGCTGCAGGTTTCATTTGGACTTCGATATATTTCGATAAATTTATCGATAACTAAGTTATCGGTGAAAATGTAATTGCCCAAAAACCTTAAAATTGCCCTACAATATGGGTATCAAACGGAAGGGAATGGCCCCAGGTTTCATTTGGACCTCAATATATTTCGATAAATTAATCGATAACTGAGTTATCGGTGAAAATGTGGTTGCTCAAAAACTTTAATTTTTCCCTACAATATGGGTATCAAATGAAAGGGGATGACACCAGGTTTCATTTGAACTTCGATATATTTCGATAAATTTATCGATAACCGAGTTATCGGTGAAAATGTTATTGAACAAAAACCTTAAAATTTCCCTACAATACACAGTAAAAAATGAAAGACTACTTTTTTTTAATTTAATACCAAATAGTATTATTTTAAGACCCTGAAAAAGTTTGGAAATCAAATTTGGACTAATGGTTTTAAAATAATACCAAAATAATACTAAATCGCTCTCTCTCTCTCAATTTTAGCAATTAAATTAGTCCAAATGGTCTTAAAATAATACCAAAATAATACTCTTTCTCTCAATTAAACGGAAAATGGTATTAATTTAATACTTTTCGGCGTTGTTATATATAAACACCAAATTGGTATTAAATTTAGACTTTTCTTTTTACTGTGTATGTGTAACAAACGAAAAGGAAAGGCTGCAGGTTTCATTTGGAAAATGTGGTTGCTCAAAAACTTTAATTTTTCCCTACAATATGGGTAACAAACGAAAGGGGATGCCACCAGGTTTCATTTGAACTTCGATATATTTCGATAAATTTATCGATAACCGAGTTATCGGTGAAAATGTTATTGAACAAAAACCTTAAAATTTCCCTACAATATGTGTAACAAACGAAAAGGAAAGGCTGCAGGTTTCATTTGGACTTCGATATATTTCGATAAATTTATCGATAACTAAGTTATCGGTGAAAATGTAATTGCCCAAAAACCTTAAAATTGCCCTACAATATGGATATCAAACGGAAGGGGATGGCACCAGTTTTCATTTGGATTTCAATATATTTCGATAAGTTTATTGATAACTGAGTTATCGGTGAAAAATCCTTAAAATTGCCCTAAAATATGGGTATCAAACAGAAGTGGATGGCCCCAGTTTTCATTTGGACTTCAATATATTTCGATAAATTTATCGATAATTGAGTTATCGGTGAAAACGAGATGGCTCAAAAGCCTTAAAATTGGCCAACAATATGGGTATCAAAGGAAAAGGGATTGCCCCAGGTTTCATTTGGACTTCGATATATGTATTTCCATATATTTATCGATAACTGAGTTATCGGTCAAAACGTGATCGCCCAAAAACATCAAATTATTTAATCAATCTAACTTTCCCCATTGATGGGAATTTTGAAAATTTTAAATACCCTTGGTAAATGCTTCAGTATTCAATAATCTTACTAATATTATAAATGTGAATGTAGCGATGTTTGGATATTTGGATGTTTGGATGTTTGGATGTCCAGATGTTTACTTCTGTTCCTCAATAACGTGAGAATGGCTAGACGGATTTTGTTGAAATTTGGTAGGCAGACAGCTAATAGTCTGGAAGGAGGTATAGGCTATTTTTTTGTTTAATTTTGGGGGGTCCGGCTATGCTAGGGACCGATACTTTTCGATTTTTTTGTTTTTCCATATAACTCTGAGTACATTTGACCTAAACTTATGATATTTCGAATACAGGTGTAGAAACTTCGAACAATATGGGTATCAAGCGAAACTGGAAGGTGCCAGGTCTCATTTGGAGTTCGATATATTTCGATAAATTTATCGATAACTGAGTTATCAGTCGAAATGATATTGCCCAGAAACCTTACATTTTCCCTACAAGATGGGTATCAAACGAAAGTGGATAACCCCAGGTTTCATTTGGACTTCGATATATTTCGATAAATTTATCGATAACCGAGTTATCGGTGAAAATGTTATTGAACAAAAACCTTTAAATTACCTTACAATATGGGTATCAAACGAAAGGGAATGGCCCCAGGTTTCATTTGGACCTCAATATATTTCGATAAATTAATCGATAACTGAGTTATCGGTGAAAATGTGGTTGCTCGAAAACTTTAATTTTTCCCTACAATATGGGTATCAAACGAAAGGGGATGACACCAGGTTTCATTTGAACTTCGATATATTTCGATAAATTTATCGATAACCGAGTTATCGGTGAAAATGTTATTGAACAAAAACCTTTAAATTACCTTACAATATGGGTATCAAACGAAAGGGAATGGCCCCAGGTTTCATTTGGACCTCAATATATTTCGATAAATTAATCGATAACTGAGTTATCGGTGAAAATGTGGTTGCTCAAAAACTTTAATTTTTCCCTACAATATGGGTATCAAACGAAAAGGAATGACACCAGGTTTCATTTGAACTTCGATATATTTCGATAAATTTATCGATAACCGAGTTATCGGTGAAAATGTTATTGAACAAAAACCTTAAAATTTCCCTACAATATGTGTAACAAACGAAAAGGAAAGGCTGCAGGTTTCATTTGGACTTCGATATATTTCGATAAATTTATCGATAACTAAGTTATCGGTGAAAATGTAATTGCCCAAAAACCTTAAAATTGCCCTACAATATGGGTATCAAACGGAAGGGAATGGCCCCAGGTTTCATTTGGACCTCAATATATTTCTATAAATTAATCGATAACTGAGTTATCGGTGAATATGTGGTTGCTCAAAAACTTTAATTTTTCCCTACAATATGGGTATCAAACGAAAGGGGATGACACCAGGTTTCATTTGAACTTCGATATATTTCGATAAATTTATCGATAACCGAGTTATCGGTGAAAATGTTATTGAACAAAAACCTTAAAATTTCCCTACAATACACAGTAAAAAATGAAAGACTACTTTTTTTAAATTTAATACCAAATAGTATTATTTTAAGACCCTGAAAAAGTTTGGAAATCAAATTTGGACTAATGGTTTTAAAATAATACCAAAATAATACTAAATCGCGCTCTCTCTCTCAATTTTGGCAATTAAATTAGTCCAAATGGTCTTAAAATAATACCAAAATAATACTCCTTCTCTCAATTAAACGGAAAATGGTATTAATTTAATACTTTTCGGCGTTGTTATATATAAACACCAAATTGGTATTAAATTTAGACTTTTCTTTTTACTGTGTATGTGTAACAAACGAAAAGGAAAGGCTGCAGGTTTCATTTGGAAAATGTGGTTGCTCAAAAACTTTAATTTTTCCCTACAATATGGGTAACAAACGAAAGGGGATGACACCAGGTTTCATTTGAACTTCGATATATTTCGATAAATTTATCGATAACCGAGTTATCGGTGAAAATGTTATTGAACAAAAACCTTAAAATTTCCCTACAATATGTGTAACAAACGAAAAGGAAAGGCTGCAGGTTTCATTTGGACTTCGATATATTTCGATAAATTTATCGATAACTAAGTTATCGGTGAAAATGTAATTGCCCAAAAACCTTAAAATTGCCCTACAATATGGGTATCAAACGGCACCAGTTTTCATTTGAACTTCGATATATTTCGATAAATTTATCGATAACCGAGTTATCGGTGAAAATGTTATTGAACAAAAACCTTAAAATTTCCCTACAATATGTGTAACAAACGAAAAGCAAAGGCTGCAGGTTTCATTTGGACTTCGATATATTTCGATAAATTTATCGATAACTAAGTTATCGGTGAAAATGTAATTGCCAAAAACCTTAAAATTGCCCTACAATATGGGTATCAAACGGAAGGGGATGGCACCAGTTTTCATTTGGATTTCAATATATTTCGATAAGTTTATTGATAACTGAGTTATGGGTGAAAAATCCTTAAAATTGCCCTAAAATATGGGTATCAAACAGAAGTGGATGGCCCCAGTTTTCATTTGGACTTCAATATATTTCGATAAATTTATCGATAATTGAGTTATCGGTGAAAACGAGGTGGCTCAAAAGCCTTAAAATTGGCCAACAATATGGGTATCAAACGAAAAGGGATTGCCCCAGGTTTCATTTGGACTTCGATATATGTATTTCCATATATTTATCGATAACTGAGTTATCGGTCAAAACGTGATCGCCCAAAAACATCAAATTATTTAATCAATCTAACTTTCCCCATTGATGGGAATTTTGAAAATTTTAAATACCCTTGGTAAATGCTTCAGTATTCAATAATCTTACTAATATTATAAATGTGAATGTAGCGATGTTTGGATATTTGGATGTTTGGATGTTTGGATGTCCAGATGTTTACTTCTGTTCCTCAATAACGTGAGAATGGCAAGACGGATTTTGTTGAAATTTGGTAGGCAGACAGCTAATAGTCTGGAAGGAGGTATAGGCTATTTTTTTGTTTAATTTTGGGGGGTCCGGCTATGCTAGGGACCGATACTTTTCGATTTTTTTGTTTTTCCATATAACTCTGAGTACATTTGACCTAAATTTATGATATTTCGAATACAGGTGTAGAAACTTCGAACAATATGGGTATCAAGCGAAACTGCAAGGTGCCAGGTCTCATTTGGAGTTCGATATATTTCGATAAATTTATCGATAACTGAGTTATCAGTCGAAATGATATTGCCCAGAAACCTTACATTTTCCCTACAAGATGGGTATCAAACGAAAGTGGATAACCCCAGGTTTCATTTGGACTTCGATATATTTCGATAAATTTATCGATAACCGAGTTATCGGTGAAAATGTTATTGAACAAAAACCTTTAAATTACCTTACAATATGGGTATCAAACGAAAGGGAATGGCCCCAGGTTTCATTTGGACCTCAATATATTTCGATAAATTAATCGATAACTGAGTTATCGGTGAAAATGTGGTTGCTCGAAAACTTTAATTTTTCCCTACAATATGGGTATCAAACGAAAGGGGATGACACCAGGTTTCATTTGAACTTCGATATATTTCGATAAATTTATCGATAACCGAGTTATCGGTGAAAATGTTATTGAACAAAAACCTTAAAATTACCTTACAATATGGGTATCAAACGAAAGGGAATGGCCCCAGGTTTCATTTGGACCTCAATATATTTCGAAAAATTAATCGATAACTGAGTTATCGGTGAAAATGTGGTTGCTCAAAAACTTTAATTTTTCCCTACAATATGGGTATCAAACGAAAAGGAATGACACCAGGTTTCATTTGAACTTCGATATATTTCGATAAATTTATCGATAACCGAGTTATCGGTGAAAATGTTATTGAACAAAAACCTTAAAATTTCCCTACAATATGTGTAACAAACGAAAAGGAAAGGCTGCAGGTTTCATTTGGACTTCGATATATTTCGATAAATTTATCGATAACTAAGTTATCGGTGAAAATGTAATTGCCCAAAAACCTTAAAATTGCCCTACAATATGGGTATCAAACGGAAGGGAATGGCCCCAGGTTTCATTTGGACCTCAATATATTTCGATAAATTAATCGATAACTGAGTTATCGGTGAATATGTGGTTGCTCAAAAACTTTAATTTTTCCCTACAATATGGGTATCAAACGAAAGGGGATGACACCAGGTTTCATTTGAACTTCGATATATTTCGATAAATTTATCGATAACCGAGTTATCGGTGAAAATGTTATTGAACAAAAACCTCAAAATTTCCCTACAATACACAGTAAAAAATGAAAGACTACTTTTTTTAAATTTAATACCAAATAGTATTATTTTAAGACCCTGAAAAAGTTTGGAAATCACATTTGGACTAATGGTTTTAAAATAATACCAAAATAATACTAAATCGCTCTCTCTCTCTCAATTTTGGCAATTAAATTAGTCCAAATGGTCTTAAAATAATACCAAAATAATACTCCTTCTCTCAATTAAACGGAAAATGGTATTAATTTAATACTTTTCGGCGTTGTTATATATAAACACCAAATTGGTATTAAATTTAGACTTTTCTTTTTACTGTGTATGTGTAACAAACGAAAAGGAAAGGCTGCAGGTTTCATTTGGAAAATGTGGTTGCTCAAAAACTTTAATTTTTCCCTACAATATGGGTAACAAACGAAAGGGGATGACACCAGGTTTCATTTGAACTTCGATATATTTCGATAAATTTATCGATAACCGAGTTATCGGTGAAAATGTTATTGAACAAAAACCTTAAAATTTCCCTACAATATGTGTAACAAACGAAAAGGAAAGGCTGCAGGTTTCATTTGGACTTCGATATATTTCGATAAATTTATCGATAACTAAGTTATCGGTGAAAATGTAATTGCCAAAAACCTTAAAATTGCCCTACAATATGGGTATCAAAGGGAAGGGGATGGCACCAGTTTTCATTTGAACTTCGATATATTTCGATAAATTTATCGATAACCGAGTTATCGGTGAAAATGTTATTGAACAAAAACCTTAAAATTTCCCTACAATATGTGTAACAAACGAAAAGGAAAGGCTGCAGGTTTCATTTGGACTTCGATATATTTCGATAAATTTATCGATAACTAAGTTATCGGTGAAAATGTAATTGCCCAAAAACCTTAAAATTGCCCTACAATATGGGTATCAAACGGAAGGGGATGGCACCAGTTTTCATTTGGATTTCAATATATTTCGATAAGTTTATTGATAACTGAGTTATCGGTGAAAAATCCTTAAAATTGCCCTAAAATATGGGTATCAAACAGAAGTGGATGGCCCCAGTTTTCATTTGGACTTCAATATATTTCGATAAATTTATCGATAATTGAGTTATCGGTGAAAACGAGATGGCTCAAAAGCCTTAAAATTGGCCAACAATATGGGTATCAAACGAAAAGGGATTGCCCCAGGTTTCATTTGGACTTCGATATATGTATTTCCATATATTTATCGATAACTGAGTTATCGGTCAAAACGTGATCGCCCAAAAACATCAAATTATTTAATCAATCTAACTTTCCCCATTGATGGGAATTTTGAAAATTTTAAATACCCTTGTTAAATGCTTCAGTATTCAATAATATTATATAAATATCAGAGTTTGAAGTTTAGATGAACTATTCGATAAATGCTTTCTGAGACATTTATATCCATACTTAAAGCCAAAGCAATATTTAACTTTAGAAACCTCACTTTAAATCGATTTCAAGGATATGTATATTAAATAAAATTTTTGAACCCCGTTTTTCAATACATACTATTTTTTCAAAACTCTAGGAACATAGACAAATAATTGATCTTCCAACAGTTTTTTATTTGACCAATCTACCTAACTTGGTGAACTTCGACGACCGAATTTTTACTTCAAATGTTGAAAGGGCACTTCGCAGGGGCGGACAAGGCCGCGGGTATATACTAGTTGCTTCATATATACAAACATTTAAGTTTTCTTAAATGCAACCATCTTTCCATTTCAAAACGAAATGACAAATAGTAATGCACACATGTTTTATTGTTTGCGCGTGAGCTACTTCAGCGTTAAGCCGACTCAGCAAACTGACAGCACAGTTAAATGGCTACAGCTCATGTAAATTTACACATACCTCTCTCACACAATACAAGCTCATTGCCGGCGAGTCTACCGAATTGTGTGTAATACACATGATGATTCACTGTGCATTATTTTGGGAATGGAGTCATGCAGGCCTCTAGTAAGCATACCGGTCGTAAGTGGCGACTAATATGTATGACGTGCAAACACGATGGTTGATCTACGGCAGCGGTCATCTGCTAACGTCGCATCGTTCAGTAGCTTGCCGGCAAGCAAAAAGACGAACGTATGCGCGTACATTTTTCGATTTCATGCGCTGCTATACCACGTCGCACAATGCCATCACGGTTGCCACTAAAAAATTGTTGTCGGTACCACATTTTCTACAAAAAAAGTACCACTTTTTAAGGAAAAGTACTATTTTTTCTAAACTTTTCTACATTATGTATATTATAGTACATTTACACTGCACCAAATTTGGCGAATTTGGTCATTTCGAACCAGTTTACACTGGCAAATTTTCATTTGGCTTCACCTTCCCTGAAAGAATCTTCTACCAGAACACAAAGTCACCGAAAGAAAATTCTTTACCGTGGTGATTTAAACACCTGTAGTGTATTAATAAAAGGCTTCTGTCTTTTCTTGGTAGAATCGGTCCATTTTCTTTAAAAAAAACTAGTTGAAATTGTTATTTACAGCTGTTCATTATGCAAAAGTTATCACACGTTAATTACCCATTAAGGTTCTTGCAGGCAGGGTTGCTATTTTGAGGAACTGTGGATTGTATTGTTCGGGAGTGTAATGGGGTGTGGTTGCTGAGTGACCGCGCTCAATCCCGACTCTTGCGTCCTCGTTCGTGCACTCTGGGCAACGTTGAGCTACCTAGGCTCGCGGCAGAAAGAGAGGGAGCCCCGGGGGGGCCACTCTGACATACTTGGTTTAAGGGCTCACCGGGGTCTTTTTCGCAGCGTCTGTACACCAAGAGGTGCGGCTGTAAGCGGGCGTCTGTCTTGAAGCAAGCGGCTCGCTATATAAATGTGCAAAACTTTTCCCTCCCAATCCAGGGTGTTATGCGATACCGTGCCCATTGGACGTTTGCAGCCGGGAGGCAAATCGTGGCTGTAGTCGAACGGAGCCTCACTGATACCGGGCCGCCTCAGGGAGTAACTATGGTCTTACCGCGGTATGGGGCTCTGCCGCGGCGGACGACACACTTCCCCTTACACTACCCTTGACCCTAAGCTGGCCTTGTCCGGCGAGGGGTCGTACGAACAAGATGAAGAACACACAAAATACAAAGCAATTAACGACTTCGTTTACTCCGCAGCAGAGAAGAACTATGCTGGAGCAAGCGAAAACTCAACGCCGGAGGACAAACTCCGCCTCAAAGTTAACTGGGAGGCCGACAACGATGGAAACTACGGGTCAGTCATCCCCCAAACTGCTATCAAGTAAGAGTGACTTGATGGGAGCAAGCAACAGTGCGGCTGCCTACGCAGTCAAGCAGAAAACGGCGGAAGCTAAGCTTCCATCAAGCGCTGGTACGAAACCCAATCTCTTCACATCTGGGGCAATGGTCTCACGACCTGGTTTCAGAGTTTCGAAAGAGAAGGACGACGCCGTAAAGGGAGAGACCGCGATGGCAACTACGAGTCTGAATCCCCCCAAAGAGGCATCTCCCCGACGCTTTGCGTACTGGGATAAAAGAAAGGCCGCAAGGATCCTTAAAAGATATGAGGGAGCATCGCAGGAGAAGCTGTCGCCGGAAGAAAGGAAGATGGTGGAGGAAGCGAAAGCTCTGATACCAAATTTCCAGAGGCCCTATGTACCTAAGAGGGTGAACGGTAATCCCTTCAAACGCCAGAGATCGGACGGAGAGGTAGACCCCCATCCGAAGCGGCATCAGGTCAACCCCGTAGTGGGAAAACTCAGCTTTGCTGAAGTAACCAAGGACAGAATCCTTATAGGTTTCATTGACCGAGGTAACGACCGTTGGTCCATCCCCAAAGACCAGTGGCTGTATGTCCGGAATGAAATGGGCAGGGCCCTCCTCCACTTAATGCGTGAGTCTCCGGGTAGTCCGCCGCGAGGTACTGACGCGGGCTGGCACCAAGGTCAGATCAAAATATTCGCGTGCGAGGATGCAAGAACTGTCGCACTGTATAAGGCAGCAGTTGCAAGACTGGGTGAAGTCTATCCAGGGGCAAGACTAGATGTCGTCGACTGGAAGGACATTCCTGCTCGGCCAAGGGCAAGGGCATGGATTCCTGCCGTCCCTGCAGAACCCGAGAATATTCTTGAGATGCTGCAGGTCTGGAATCCGTCTCTCCCGACGCAGGATTGGGGCGTCAATCTGGTCGATGATGTGGTTGGGCCCAATAGACAGGTGGTTATCACTCTGAATAAGGAGGCGCTCGAGCCCCTTAAACGGTGCAACGGACGAGTGCATTACGGCTTGGGTCAGATCGTGATCCACGTATACCGTGGCGATGCACAGCGCGCTGCTATTCCGGACGCTCCGGAGGACTCGGAGATCGAGGCATCGGAAGGGAAAGCAGAGGAGTCCGACGCGGAAAGTATGTTATCCGCCACGTCAAATTGCGATGGTGCTGCGAACAATTCGGCGATAGAAGAAAGCCTGCTTGACGAAGAAGGCCTCGACGTCACGATCGTGGCTAAACCTGAGCACACTAACGTTGATGCTGCTTCAGACAGCAGGGTTCCCGCCACGCCAAATCGTGCAGGTGCTCTGAACAACTCCTCGTTGAGAGACAGCCCCCGGAACAGGCCAGACCTCGACGACACGCTGGCGGCAGGGATGTCTGAGCTCTCTCATGTTGGTGGTGCTTCAGATAAATCTGCACAAATCTAAAGCAGCCTCGGCTGTTTTAAGCAGTCGTCTTTCTAAAGGCGACGTAGACGTGGTCCTTATCCAAGAGCCCTGGGTCAATAGCTCTAGGATCTGTGGATTGGGGACTAAGGGGTACAAGCTCATCCAAGCCAATGATGAGGGCAAGGTCAGAACCTGTATTTTGGTAAAGTCTGAGCTAAACACCTTTCTATTACCCAACTACTCAAATGGTGACGTTACAGCTGCCAGCTTAACAGTCGGCAGCACCAGCCTAACGATGGCGTCGGTCTATATGCCCTATGACGCCGAAGAACCTCCTCCACAAAAGGAGGTGAAAGATCTGGTGGATAATTTCTGTACGGGCCATCTTATTATTGGAGCTGACGCTAATGCTCATCACGTCCAGTGGGGAAGCTCCGATATTAACGCTAGGGGCGAGTCTCTGTTTGACTACCTACTAACAACTAACCTGGTGGTTTGTAACGTGGGTAACGAGCCTACTTTTATAACTAAAGCTCGTAGGGAGGTTATAGACCTCACTGTTTGTAGCGAAGGTGCTTATGAGTGGGTCAGAAAATGGCGTGTTCTTGATGAGCATTCATTTTCTGACCATCGGTACATAGAAATTGTGTTAGACTTTATTGTTGAGCAGCCAGTCATGAAACGAAATCCACGCAACACTAACTGGCAGATACATAACCAAATATTAGCTAGGGACCTACCAGTATTACCTCCACAAGCCCCCTCATCAGTGGGAGAACTGGATGATCTGGTAACGACCTTTACAACGGCGCTCTCAAATGCCCTAGAGCAGGCTTGTCCAGTACCAAAACCACGCGGCAAACATAGACCCCACTGGTGGTCTTACGACCTGGATTCGTTCCGTATATCATGCAGGAAGCAAATTAACAAGGCCAAGAGCATCGGTACGGAGCCTGAATGGCTCGAATATAAAGCTAAACTGAGGGCCTATAAAAAGGCTCTAAGGCAAGCGAAGAGAACTTCGTGGAGAAATTTCTGCACCGGGGTCGAAAAAGTCGATGATACAGCGAGACTTAGACGAGTGCTATCAAAAACTCAAACAGCCATTAGCTATTTACGGAAGCCTGACGGATCTTGGACCAGCACGGAAGGGGAAACCCTGGAGCTGCTCCTGAACACACACTTTCCGGGGAACTTGTATGATGCACCTGTAGCATCTGCAACAAACCTGGCGGTAAACATACCCATTACGGAGGAAAGGGTAAGGTGGGCAATCAAAAGCTTTGAGCCGTTCAAGGCAGCCGGGCCAGACGGGATTTTCCCCGCACAACTTATAAACACGCTGGAAATATCAGCTAAATGGCTGGTAGTTCTCTATTCAGCCTGCCTGGCTCTTAATTACATTCCGTGCTCCTGGAGAAGCGCCACGGTAGTCTTTATTCCAAAGGCTGGGAAGGCCTCACACTATGAGCCTAAAGACTACAGACCGATCAGTCTCTCGTCTTTTGCACTTAAAACCTTCGAGAGGATAATTAGCGATTATCTCTCCTCTACTATTGATAGCAACCTTATTTCTAGCTATCAACATGCATACACCAAAGGTAAATCAACGGAAACTGCGCTCCACAGCCTAGTCTCTATTGTTGAAAAATCATTGCACGAAAAGGAGTACTGTCTCGTGGCCTTTCTGGACATCGAAGGGGCTTTCAACAATATAAGGCCGGAGGCTATTAACACTGCTTTAACAAACCTGGGCATAAATAGGTCTCTTATTGGACTAATTGATCAACTACTAAAGGGAAGGAAAATAGTTTCTTCACTGGGAACAGTTGATCTTTCACGCTATGTCACAAGAGGAACGCCTCAGGGTGGTGTTCTCTCCCCGCTCCTATGGAACCTCACCGTAAACTCGCTGCTACGAGACACAAGGTGGGGGGGCGGGAAGATAGTGGCATATGCAGACGATTTAGCTATTGCATATAGGGGCAAATTCCCACAAACCCTGTGTGACTTGATGCAAGTAGCACTGCGAGAAGTTTCTTCATGGTCCTCTCGCTGCGGACTTAGCATCAACCCGGGAAAGGTGGAGCTTGTCCTTTATACCAGGCGGTACAAGATACCACCGCTGAACCTACCAGAACTAGATGGCGTGCGCCTGAACTTAGCTGATAAAGCCAAATTCCTAGGCACAGTTCTAGATAGAAAGCTTAACTGGAAGGAGAATGTCATCCAGCGCCAGAGGAAAGCGTGCATTGCACTTTACACGTGTAAAAGAGCCATTGGCAAAAAATGGGGGCTCAGCCCCAAAATTTGCAGATGGATCTACACTGCGATAATCCAGCCAATTATGCTGTATGGAGTCGTGGTATGGTGGCCTGCGCTAGGAAAGGCAACAAACCTAAATCTGTTAGGAAAAGTCCACAGATCGAGCATGATCTGTATAAGCGGGGCGTTAAGAACAACGCCCAATGAAGCTCTCCAGGCCATTCTTGGCTTTTTGCCACTCGATCTGGAAGGGTACCGGGCAGCAGCGGCATCGGCTCTGCGTCTAAGGGAAACGTCCGTCTGGGGCGCAAGCACTATTGGACACTCCTGTATTCTAAGATCTTACAGCTTTCTCCCTCTGAGCACAGATCGGTGTGCGACCACAACAGTCGGAGATTGTTGTTTTAGAATAAACATTCCCAGCAGGGAAGACTGGGAGAACATAGATCGGTGTCCCGCTACTAATGGCGGCACTTTTATATACACCGACGGCTCGAAGTTAGACGGCAGAGTCGGAGGAGGGGTTTACTCAAGGGATTTGGACCTAGAACTCTCCTTTAGACTACCTGATCACTGCAGCGTCTTCCAGGCTGAAGTTTCTGCAATCATGGACGCCGTGACTTGGATAGGTAAACGCACCATCGGACAGGATATCTGTATTTTCAGCGACAGCCAAGCGGCCATCAAATCCCTTGGCTCTTACTCGTTCAACTCTGAACTGACGCTCAGCTGTCGTCGATCTCTTCAAGAGATGGCCCAACAGAACCGCGTGAACCTCACATGGGTCCCGGGACACAGGGACATTGAGGGAAACTGTAGGGCAGACGAACTTGCCAGGCAGGGCACGACCAAGCAGATTCTTCAAGATAAAGAGCGCATAGGTATGCCGTTTGCCACGTGCAAGCTAATGCTGAAGGAGCATACACTCCGCGAAGCCAACGAAAGATGGCTACAAGCCCCAGGGTGCCGGATATCCAAGCAAACCTGGCCAAAATGCGATCTTAAAAGATCTAGACACATATACGCCCTAAAAAGGAAGGAAATCTCCATATTAATAGGTGTTTTAACCGGGCACTGCCTTATTGGTAGGCACGCAGCAAGGCTAGGCGTTCCCTACCGACGATGCTGCAGGAGTTGCAAAGATGATGAGGAAGAGGAAACGGTGGAGCATCTCATCTGCAACTGCCCGGCCTTAAGCGGAGCGAGAAGGCGCTCTCTGGGAGTTCCCTTCCTGGTTAGCTTAAGCCAGGTCGCGGAGCTAGACACAAAGGACTTGATGGCCTTCATCAAGTTATCAAAATGGTTCGAGGAGGGGTAGCGGTGTCGGTTAGGAGTGTCAGTCCCGGGTTTCGGCTATATGGAGAGTCCCAACAGCACTGGGATTTTCCATATGGCCGGGCCCCGGGACTGACTTTCCTAGTGTTTGGTGGTATCACAACGGGCCTTTTATTACTGGCCTAGGTGTGCCTATGCGGCAGCCACTTCTACCTACCTACCTACCATTGTTCGGCAAATGAGGCCAAATGTGATGGAATTCCAAATTTGGAAAATGAGATTTGTATGGAAAATAGCGCCAAATTTGCAATTTTCGCCAAATTTGGTGCGGTGTAAATGCACTATTAGCTTGGTAACATAATTTAATCTCGAAAGAACTTACAATTTGAAAATATAAAAAACTCAAGATCATTTTTAATAATATATAATATATCAGGCAGACTCTGCAATTCACTTCAGAGTAAAGTTTTTGAAGAATTTGTCAAATTCACTCGGCAGAACCTGCATGTATTTTTATTTGAGGTCTCAACTTATCTTAAGCAGATCAAAACATATTTTAAATCCTTAATGTTGTTGTTGTTGTAACGAGGTGTAGCCCTGCCTAAATGTCAGACAGGGTCACCCCGAGTGTATTGCTCTTGGCCGCGTCGATATAAGAAAACGGCCCGGGTCGTTTCGTCACGATGGGTACAGCACAAGTACTGGTACCGTTCTCGTAGAACCGGCAATACAAGAAACTAGCCGTGTAGACCATGTAGGTCATTTAGCGCTACCCAGGGTGCACCAACGGAGAGGCGACCTACTCCTACAATCCTTAATATTTTTATTTGAGTAAAACAGACTATTAACTACTTCAGAAAGCAATAGCATCGGGTGTTCCAGCCAAAGAAAAACGCAGCAGCGATGTTGGTCGCTCAAGTACATTTATTCAAGTGAAAATCAATTACAATTTGCTATGTGCTCTAACTCGATTTTATGCCCAATAATTTGTACATACAAATTAAATGGTCCCGTAATATGGCCTGATTTTAAGTGCAATGAGTACATAAAAGAATAATAAAATTTTTTGCCTTTGAAAAAATATAAACCGTACAATAGTTCGATGCCTTCTCACTAACAGTGCTTTGCTGTCTAATATGCTGCTGTAATTTAAATGTATGTACATACATACATGCCTACATCATCAGCTGACGACAATATTTGTAGTAGGCTGCTTAGAAATGCAAATACAAAAAATTATGAGAGCGACAAAAAATGAACAAGTAAATGATTAAGTTAGAGTTACATATGTATGTAGGTATATAATTTTGAATGTTGCCATAGTGAATTGGCACAGTAGGCTGAATCTGACCAAACATACTCCCCCCATTGAAATGCTTGCGTTTCAATCAGAAGTTGATAAGGGAGCTATTTTGCGTATTGCGCGACGTATGATACCCTTTGTAGTTTTGATGTCCACCACTCTAACCTTGCCATCTGATCCTGGTATTGTTTTCACAATTCTTCCAAGTTGCCACCGTTGCGGGGGCAAGTTATCCTCATGAATAATGACCATTTGTCCGACTTCTATATTAGCTTCTGGTTTTAGCCATTTGGACCGCTCTTGTAGGCTGATAATGTAATCACGTGACCAAACTTGCCAAACGTGCTGTTTCAAGTACGATACCCGCTGCCAATGTGTCAAGGAAGACAAGTTGTTTGCCTCAATATGCTTATCAGGATAGATAGATGACCTGGTGTCAATGGTTCGAGATCATTGGGATCGGTAGATAGTGGAGTTAACGGTCGAGAGTTAAGAATTGCTTCGACTTCGATTATGACGGTTTGCAATTCTTCGTAGGTTAGGTGAGCCTTGGTAATGTTTTTGATCAAAATTGTTTTCATCGCCTTTACCGCTGCCTCCCATATACCACCAAAATGCGGTGCGCGGGGTGGAATGAAGCTGAATTCGAAACCAGTGATGTTACTGTAGCTGGTGATTTCATCAATTGCTGCCTTGTTGAAAAATTGGTGTTGTAACTCTTTCAATTTGGCCTGAGCTCCAATGAAATTGGTTGCATTATCACAATAAATACGTTCAGGAATACCTCGTCGACCTATAAAACGTTTTAAACAAAGTAAAAAATTATTAGTAGATAGGTCAGATACGAGCTCAGCATGAATTGCTTTCGATGCAAAGCAGACGAAAATTGCAATATAAGTTTTATAAGGTGATTTTCCTCGAAGGCGATATGTTGTAGCGAATGGGCCGCAAAAATCAACCCCACTTATTAGGAAGGGTGTTTGTATTTGTAAACGTTCGGTAGGAAGATCCGCCATTATTTGATTCATAAGCCTCGGCTTATAATGGAAGCAATGAACACAGTTACGTACTGTCTTCCTTGCAATGTCCCTACCGTTTATTACCCAAATCAATTCGCGCATTAAACTTAACAAAACCTGTGGACCAGCATGTAAATTTTTTCGATGAAGGTATTCAACAAAAAGTTCTGTAAAGCGATGTTCTTTTGGGAGTAGGGCTGGAAATTTTGCGTCAAACGGTATTGGTGCCTTTGATAAACGACCTCCAACTCTAAGAATGGGAATTATGCGATCATTGACTTTCATTTCATGTAGAAAAGGAGTTAGTTTTTGTAAAAACGGTTTCATCTGCTTTTGTTTGCGAAGACATTCAATTTCTTCCGCGAATTCTATTTGTTGGATTTGAGACACGATCCTCCAGAAAGTTAGCTCGAGTTCAGTATGTGGTACGTGTAGTACCATTGTAGCTCGAAGGTGCGTATCAGCTGCAACCTTGTTGAAAGCACGAAAGACATATGATGTTGTGCGAAGCAAGCGATAATATGATGAACTACGATCGATTATTGAATTAATAAGGGGTCCCTCGGTGCTACTACTACTACACTTGAAAGATACCGCCTTTCGACGTTCTAGATCTTGATTGGTCAGGTTGGCTATCCTTTTTGTGACCGGCCATTCTGTAAACTCCTTCGATAAAAAGTCTGGTCCTGTGAACCAGATTGTTTCCAATAGGTTTACGGCGCTTGAACCACGTGAGACGATGTCAGCTGGGTTGTCCTTGCACGGAACGTGTTTCCAAATGATGTATTTTCTTGAAGTTCCGAGACTCTATTTGCTACAAAGCAGTTTAAAGTTGACGAGTGGGTTTGCATCCATTGAAGTACTATCTCGGAATCTGTCCAAAAATAAACTTTAGAACAATATTGATTTAAATTATGTACAATTTTTTACCAAGTTCGACTAAGTAAAAGCGCTGCACATAACTCCAGCCGTGGAAGTGATTGTGCCTTGATGGGAGCTACCTTAGATTTAGCAATGAGCAACCTTGTTTTGTATATGCCGTCTAAATTTGATCGGAGGTAAATGCAGCATCCATATGCTCGGGTAGAGGCGTCTGCAAAACCATGAAATTCGCTAAGCGAATGAGAGGAAGTGCAAACGTGACGGGGTATTTCTATGTTATTGATAAATTGTAAATCAGATTTTATCTGCAGCCAATTGTTTTCCAAATCTTGTGGAAGAGTTTCATCCCACTGCAATTTTCGAATCCAAATCTCTTGCAGCAATATTTTACCTCGAATAATAATTGGAGCCAATAAACCAAGAACGTCAAACATTTTTGCTAGAATTGATAGGACAGATCGTTTGGTAATTAATTAGACATCTGGCAAGTCAAAGAGAAAGCAAAATGTGTCTGCCGAAGGTTTCCAGGATGTACCTAACGCCTTTGTAATATCCTCGTCATTTGTTTTAATGGCAATTTCCCTGCAAGAAGCGTCAGACAATTGTGGGGAGTTCGAGTGCCATTTCAATTTTATATGAAAGATTTGCGAATTTTAGGACTTGGTGTGAAACCTATGGAAGAATTTTCTATGCTTAATTAAGCACGAATATTTTTCTATTTATAACATTTAAACTTTGTATGAAAATCATACAATCCCGAAAATTGCTTGTAAATACCGTCGGTATTTACAGCAATAGACTACAAGTCAAAAGCAACAAAGAGTTCAAAAATGTTAATTTTCGAAGTTTTTGCTTTCCTTAATCGTTTGTCCAGGATTGTCCAACAAAAATTTTCGTTTGTCCACCTTTTCTTCAAAAGTTATTAAAAAAAAAATTTTTTTTTGAGAAGTTGGCACCTCCATTTCGGAATAATTAAAAAAACTAAATGTCCTTCGTTTGTCCATCGTTTGTCCACGTTTGTCCAAGAAAAATTTTCGTTTTTCCACCCTAAGTAAAAAAGTTATTACAAAAAAAAAGTTTTATTGAAAAAACAAAAATGTTTATTTTTGAAGTTTTTGTTTCCTTAATCGTTTGTCCACCGTTTGACCAGGATTGTCCAACAAGAAGTTTTGTTTGTCCACCCTTTCTTCAAAAGTTATTTAAAAAAATTTGTTTTTGTGAAGTTGGCACCTCCATCTCGGAATAATTAAAAAAACTAAATGTCATTCCTTTGTCCATCGTTTGTCGACGTTTGTCCAGGAAAAATTTTGGTTTGCCCATTCTTAGTAAAAAAGTTATTATTGAAAAAACAAAATTGTTGATTTTTGAAGTTTTTTTGCTTAATCGATTGTCCACCTTTTGTCCAGGATTGTCCAACAAAAATTATCGTTTGTCCACCTTTTCTTCAAAAACTATTTAAAAAAAAAATTTTTGTGAAGTTGGAGGTACCAATCTCGGAATAATTAAGAAAACTAAATGTCATTCGTTTGTCCATCGGTTGTCCACGTTTGTCCAGGAAAAATTTTCGTTTCTCCATCCTTTGTTCAAAAGTTTTTATTGGTTTTAATGGCAATTTCCCTGCAAGAAGCGTCAGACATTTGTGGGGAGTTCGAGTGCCATTTAGTAAGCGATAGACCTGCACCTTTAAGAGATTCTATGATCTCGAACTTTAATGAAATTAATAATTCTTCTTTGGTTTCTGCACCAGTCAATAAATCGTCGACATAAAAGTTGTGTCGAATGGCGGATGCGCCTGCTGGATAGACCTTTTCATTAAGGTCTGCGATGTGAACCAAACTTCGAATCGCAAGAAATGGTGCAGCGGCTAAGCCATATGTGACAGTATTGAGTTGGAATAACTGCAATGGTTCGTGACTCTCATGTCTCCAAAAAATAAGTTGATAGCGCCGATCTTCTTCGGCAACTAAAAACTGTCTATACATTTTTGACACATCAGCAGTTAATGCATAACGATGCAAGCGAAATGATAAAATGGTAGGTCCAACCATAAGTACATCGTTCAACGAATAATTTGAAGTGGTACGAGCAGAAGCGTCAAAAACTACACGCAGCTTAGTAGTAGTACTTTGCGGCTTGAGTACACAATGGTGTGGAACGATATAATGGGACATTTTTAAAACGAAATTAGTAATTGGAGACATATGGCCAAGCTCCACATATTCATTAATGAAATCAGAGTGCATGCTCTTTAAAGTTTTATCGCGTAGTAAGCGACGCTCAAGGGAGAAAAAACTCTTTTTTGCATTTTCGAAAGAATTTCCTAATATCTCTGGTGAACATTTAAATGGTAACCTCACCTGTATGCGCCCATTGTTTTGTACCTTTACATTTTCACTGAAATGTTGCTCGCATAGACGTTGTTCTTCAGACAGTGTTGATGCCGAATGCACAAATTCTTCGATCTCCCAAAATCGTTGCAAACAATTGTCAATGTCAAGTGGCTTTGAACTTAGTGCAACATTGCACATGAAAGGACGAGAGTTTGAAGTTTGTTCGAGCTTACCTCCCACTATCCAACCCAACTTAGTGTTGTGCAAAATTGGTAAACCTTCCCCAAGAGATATTGTGCCATCCTGGAGACATTCAAAAAATACTTCTGTGTTTAGTAACAGATCAATACGTTGCGGCTTGTGGAATAATGGGTCTGCAAGCTGGATTCCTGGAGGTATGCGCCATTGAGTTGTATCGATGAATTCATATGGTTGTTTTGCAGAAATAAGTTTGGTTGTGGCAAATTTGGATGACCAGCTAAAATCTCCGATACGAGATTTGATAGTTGCGTTCACTGCGAATTTTATATTAGTTTGTACATCGGAAATACCTGAAACCTCCAGAGCAGATGTGATCCTTTTAAGTTGTAGACGTTTTGCCGTTTCTTCCGTTATAAAATTCAATTCTGAACATGAATCTAATAGAGCGCGAACCGGTTGCATTTGACCAAATTTGTTTTGGATGTAAATTAACGCAGTGGGTATTATAGCTATTTTGTGAGAACGAGTTATCAATGAAACTGATGATTTGACTTGAGATTTGTCTGACGAAGTGGTTGATCCAGATGACGATTGATTTGTTGTTGATGATTTTGTTGATTGCGTGGAATCCGGAGTTGTTGCTGAAACCGAAGGAAAATGTAAATTAGAGTGATGTGGTTGTTGACAAACGCGACAACGAGAACGTGATGTACATTTGGACACTATGTGTCCTGTTCGCAAACAATTAATGCAAGCTCCGGATTGTTTGACAAATTCAAACCGTTGCTTGGCTGACATGGCTAAAAATGATGGGCAATTATTGACGTTGTGGTCAATGCTTTTGCAATGCAGACAGCTAGATTTAGCACTAACAAAAGAATTAGCAGTTCGCTTACCATTTGGTTTGCTTTCTCGAGGAGATACCTTCAAATTTTCCTTTTTTGGACACGTTTCTAAGTATTGGCAATGACGACTTAACCATTTATAGCAATCGTCCCACGATGGTAGTGTTTCAAACCCTTGTTTCTGATTATAGGCCGCCTCCGAATCTGTATCTATTTTGGATAGAACTATGTAAATAAACATTGAATTTATTATGTCCTTTTCTGATCCCAAAGAAAGAAGGGAACCTCGGACTGCTGCAACGGTATCGATAACGTTTCGCAAACTTACGGCGTCTGACCCTTTCATCATCGGAATGCTAAAGAGTGATGCTATATAATCTCTGAAAATCAATACATTGTTGTCATATCTCTCCTTAAGTCGTTGTAGGGCCTTTAAATAGTTCTCTTCCGTTACCTGGAATGGCTCAATAACACTTAAGGCAGGTCCTGAAAGACAGTTCAAGAGATAGTTAAATTTATCAAGCTTGGGAATTAGTGGGTCATCATGGTTAGAAAATGTACGAATGAAACGCTTGTATTCCGCATACTTTCCATCGAACTTTGGCAATTTTAGTGTGGGTAGACGGTTGTGATGTGGATTCAATCCAAGGGATGTTGCATTGAAAACGCTAGTATTCAAGTCATTGACGCGGTTCCGAGAATTTATGAGCGACAGCATTTTCGACTTGATTGAAATATATGTTTCTTCGATTTCTGTTCGCGAAGTATCAGTGGGTGCCAGCGTTTCAATATTATTTTGAACCTCGGAAATTTGTTGAAAATACGATTCAACAATCTGCAAGCGGCATTCGAGGACAGCGGTGTCAAATTCTCCATCTTCGTCGCCGATCCGTTGTGCATGCTACGAATATTGCGAAGGAATGTTGTTCTCCTTTGCCTAAGCGAGTCCAAATAAACCTTATTTTCCTCCGAAAGTTCGCCCACATTTTCGGCCTCGTTGTCACTCATCTTGATATGGAATAGACCTAGCTGTAAAAATTATCAAAATTACGATTATCTTGAAGAAAGTGTAGTAATAGTAGATCGAAAGGAAAAAAAAGACAAATATAATCTGAAATTGTTAGATGATATGTTATGACAAATTTTCCAACGATATTGTGTGATGTACTGCACCGGCCACAAGATGCTATGATTTGGGTTAAACAAAATACGACGTTCTTTCTCGAAATAACTCCTCAATGGATATGGTCAACGGTTGAGGATATGGTCAACGGTTGACGTTAATAAGCGAGATGGTGGCACTATAGCCCAAACAAATTGTCGATAATTTCCGAGAATTTTTGCACTGGTCACACTGCGCCTAACAGCTGATGCTAACTATACCAATTGCAAGTTTAGAAGTATCAACGAAATAACTTCCAAGTAGACAATTTGCGAGAATTGTTGCAGTTGATGATAATTTTACCAAGTTGCAATTTTATGTGTCGATAGCGATGAAGCGTTATGAAATATGAATTGATGCTCCGGTCCCAATGCAGTCAACAGCTGGCCAAATAATGTTGAATATCCAGTTGTCGTTACGGGTGCTAGGAGCTGCGATGAAATGTTTCAATAATATGCAAATTGAATAGCGTTTTCTTGGCTTTGTATAAAAACAGGACAAGTTAAATTTGTGACGTGTCCTGTCACGGTCGCCAATAATGTTCCAGTCAAAGAAAAAGGCAGCAGCGATGTTGGTCGCTCAAGTACATTTATTCAAGTGAAAATCAATTACAATTTGCTATGTGCTCTAACTCGATTTTATGCCCAATAATTTGTACATACAAATTAAATAGTCCCGTAATATGGCCTGATTTTAAGTGCAAAAAGTACATAAAAGAATAATACAATTTTTTGCCTTTGCAAAAAATATAAACCGTACAATAGTTCGATGCCTTCTCACTAACAGTGCTTTGCTGTCTAATATGCTGCGGTAATTTAAATGTATGTACATACATACATGCCTACATAATCAGCTGACGACAATATTTGTAGTAGGCTGCTTAGAAATGCAAATACATAAAATTATGAGAGCGACAAAAAATGAACAAGTAAATGATTAAGTTAGAGTTACATATGTATGTAGGTATATAATTTTGAATGTTGGCATAGTGAATTGGCACAGTAGGCTGAATCTGACCAAACATCGGGAGTGATACTTTTAAATATTTCTTAAGGTTTTCCCCAGAACATTGTTTAAAAAAAAAAATTTACTTCCCAAAATGTGAGGGGTTTGTGGATTTTAAGCATAATTTGCACGGTCGATTTGTGGGTCGAATTTGGTCTTTCGAACGTATTCCATATTAATAGGCGTATTCCATATTAATATGCGTATTAACTGGGCACTGCCTCATTGGTAGGCACGCAGAAAGACTAGGTGTGCCGTGCCGACGATGCTGTAGGAGTTGTAAGGATGATGAGGAGGAGGAAACGGTGGAGCACCTCATCTGCAACTGCCCGGCTTTAAGTGGCGCGAGAATGCGCTTTTTGGGAGTTCCCTTCCTGGTTAGCCTACGGCAGGTCACGGAGCTGGACATAAAGGACCTGATGGCCTTCATCAAGTCATCTAAATGGTTCGAGGAGGAGTAACGGTGTCGGTATAGGAAAGTCAGTCCCGGGATTCTGCTATTGCAAAGGCAAAAAATTGTATTATTCTTTTATGTACTTTTTGCACTTAAAATCAGGCCATATTACGGGACTATTTAATTTGTATGTACAAATTATTGGGCATAAAATCGAGTTAGAGCACATAGCAAATTGTAATTGATTTTCACTTGAATAAATGTACTTGAGCGACCAACATCGCTGCTGCCTTTTTCTTTGACTGGAACATTATTGGCGACCGTGACAGGACACGTCACAAATTTAACTTGTCCTGTTTTTAAACAAAGCCAAGAAAACGCTATTCAATTTGCATATTATTGAAACATTTCATCGCAGCTCCTAGCACCCGTAACGACAACTGGATATTCAACATTATTTGGCCAGCTGTTGACTGCATTGGGACCGGAGCATCAATTCATATTTCATAACGCTTCATCGCTATCGACACATAAAATTGCAACTTGGTAAAATTATCATCAACTGCAACAATTCTCGCAAATTGTCTACTTGGAAGTTATTTCGTTGATACTTCTAAACTTGCAATTGGTATAGTTAGCATCAGCTGTTAGGCGCAGTGTGACCAGTGCAAAAATTCTCGGAAATTATCGACAATTTGTTTGGGCTATAGTGCCACCATCTCGCTTATTAACGTCAACCGTTGACCATATCCATTGAGGAGTTATTTCGAGAAAGAACGTCGTATTTTGTTTAACCCAAATCATAGCATCTTGTGGCCGGTGCAGTACATCACACAATATCGTTGGAAAATTTGTCATAACATATCATCTAACAATTTCAGATTTTATTTGTCTTTTTTTTCCTTTCGATCTACTATTACTACACTTTCTTCAAGATAATCGTAATTTTGATAATTTTCACAGCTAGGTCTATTCCATATCAAGATGAGTGACAACGAGGCCGAAAATGTGGGTGAACTTTCGGAGGAAAATAAGGTTTATTTGGACTCGCTTAGGCAAAGGAGAACAACATTCCTTCGCAATATTCGTAGCATGCAGCAACGGATCGGCGACGAAGATGGAGAATTTGACACCGCTGTCCTCGAATGCCGCTTGCAGATTGTTGAATCGTATTTTCAACAAATTTCCGAGGTTCAAAATAATATTGAAACGCTGGCACCCACTGATACTTCGCGAACAGAAATCGAAGAAACATATATTTCAATCAAGTCGAAAATGCTGTCGCTCATAAATTCTCGGAACCGCGTCAATGACTTGCATACTAGCGTTTTCAATGCAACATCCCTTGGATTGAATCCACATCACAACCGTCTACCCACACTAAAATTGCCAAAGTTCGATGGAAAGTATGCGGAATACAAGCGTTTCATTCGTACATTTTCTAACCATGATGACCCACTAATTCCCAAGCTTGATAAATTTAACTATCTCTTGAACTGTCTTTCAGGACCTGCCTTAAGTGTTATTGAGCCATTCCAGGTAACGGAAGAGAACTATTTAAAGGCCCTACAACGACTTAAGGAGAGATATGACAACAATGTATTGATTTTCAGAGATTATATAGCATCACTCTTTAGCATTCCGATGATGAAAGGGTCAGACGCCGTAAGTTTGCGAAACGTTATCGATACCGTTGCAGCAGTCCGAGGTTCCCTTCTTTCTTTGGGATCAGAAAAGGACATAATAAATTCAATGTTTATTTACATAGTTCTATCCAAAATAGATACAGATTCGGAGGCGGCCTATAATCAGAAACAAGGGTTTGAAACACTACCATCGTGGGACGATTGCTATAAATGGTTAAGTCGTCATTGCCAATACTTAGAAACGTGTCCAAAAAAGGAAAATTTGAAGGTATCTCCTCGAGAAAGCAAACCAAATGGTAAGCGAACTGCTAATTCTTTTGTTAGTGCTAAATCTAGCTGTCTGCATTGCAAAAGCATTGACCACAACGTCAATAATTGCCCATCATTTTTAGCCATGTCAGCCAAGCAACGGTTTGAATTTGTCAAACAATCCGGAGCTTGCATTAATTGTTTGCGAACAGGACACATAGTGTCCAAATGTACATCACGTTCTCGTTGTCGCGTTTGTCAACAACCACATCACTCTAATTTACATTTTCCTTCGGTTTCAGCAACAACTCCGGATTCCACGCAATCAACAAAATCATCAACAACAAATCAATCGTCATCTGCCGACAGGGTCCCGGAACTGACTTTCCTGGTGTTGGTGGTATCACAACGGGCCTTTTAATACTGGCCTAGGTGTGCCTCTGCCTTCAGCCTGGAGTATATCCATATATTATACAACTTGATGGTGACAGGGATAACGGCGCAACATATGCAGATAAATTTGTGAGCCTTGTTATTTTTGGAAATTTTGTAGGAAAACAGGTAGAAAATGCAAACTAAAATAACTACAGTTCATTCATCATGTCTCATTGTGTATTGACATGTGAATGGCTTGATACAGGCCTCTACTACCTACCTACTATGTCTTTGTAGTTTTAACTACATTGCAGTTAACTAACATGCATGTATGCAGGCAGGCGTTGGTCGTAAACCTACCATTAATGGATGTGTCTGACGCACATATTGCTTGCTACAAGTATAGGCCTGCTCGAGGTCACATCAGAAATGAGTTAATATTTTTTTAACTACAAAAGTCTCCATCCTAAAAAAAATTATTCTTTTAGATGAAAGTTCAGCGCAAATTATATATATTTTTTCAAAAATATTCGTTTGCCATGTTTTTATTAATTTAAAAAGAAAAAATTTACTTAAAAAAAAAAATGTTGATTTTGTAAAATTAAATTTTTCTTAAACGCAGTTATAAAGTAAATATTTTTACCTTCAAAACAAAAAAAAAAATAGTAAGATCCGACTAGTACAACCAAAGTTATAGAATTTTGAATGTGGACAAGTTTGCTTAACCGTCGTATCTAAAAACATGCATATCTCTGAAAGAAATTTTTTTCGACAAAATCCTGACATAGGTGTTTACTAATTTCGTGTAAACAAATTAGAAAAAAAGTTTCAGTAAATCAAAATTACGAAATCCTAAAAGTTGTAAGATTTGTAAAATAATCACCCATATATTTATACTTCCATATAGAACATTTATTTAATTTCAATTTTATATGAAAGATTTGCGAATTTTAGGACTTGGTGTGAAACCTATGGAAGAATTTTCTATGCTTAATTAAGCACGAATATTTTTCTATTTATAACATTTAAACTTTGTATGAAAATCATACAATCCCGAAAATTGCTTGTAAATACCGTCGGTATTTACAGCAATAGACTACAAGTCAAAAGCAACAAAGAGTTCAAAAATGTTAATTTTTGAAGTTTTTGCTTTCCTTAATCGTTTGTCCAGGATTGTCCAACAAAAATTTTCGTTTGTCCACCTTTTCTTCAAAAGTTATTAAAAAAAAAAATTTTTTTGTGAAGTTGGCACCTCCATTTCGGAATAATTAAAAAAACTAAATGTCCTTCGTTTGTCCATCGTTTGTCCACGTTTGTCCAAGAAAAATTTTCGTTTTTCCACCCTAAGTAAAAAAGTTATTACAAAAAAAAAGTTTTATTGAAAAAACAAAAATGTTGATTTTTGAAGTTTTTGTTTCCTTAATCGTTTGTCCACCGTTTGACCAGGATTGTCCAACAAGAAGTTTTGTTTGTCCACCCTTTCTTCAAAAGTTATTTAAAAAAATTTGTTTTTGTGAAGTTGGCACCTCCATCTCGGAATAATTAAAAAAACTAAATGTCATTCCTTTGTCCATCGTTTGTCGACGTTTGTCCAGGAAAAATTTTGGTTTGCCCATTCTTAGTAAAAAAGTTATTATTGAAAAAACAGAATTGTCGATTTTTGAAGTTTTTTTGCTTAATCGTTTGTCCACCTTTTGTCCAGGATTGTCCAACAAAAATTATCGTTTGTCCACCTTTTCTTCAAAAACTATTTAAAAAAAATTTTTTGTCAAGTTGGAGGTACCAATCTCGGAATAATTAAGAAAACTAAATGTCATTCGTTTGTCCATCGGTTTTCCACGTTTGTCCAGGAAAAATTTTCGTTTCTCCATCCTTTGTTCAAAAGTTTTTATTGAAAAAACAAAAATGTTGATTTTTGAAGTTTTTTTTTGGCTTAATCGTTTGTCCACATTTTCTTCAAAAACTATTTAAAAAAAATTTTTTGTCAAGTTGGAGGTACCAATCTCGGAATAATTAAGAAAACTAAATGTCATTCGTTTGTCCATCGGTTGTCCACGTTTGTCCAACAAAAATTTTCGTTTCTCCATCCTTTGTTCAAAAGTTATTTAAAAATTTTTTTTTGTGAAGTTGGCACCTCCATCTCGGAATAATTAAAAAAACTAAATGTCATTCGTTTGTCCACGTTTGTATAGGAAAAATTTTTGTTTGTCCACCCTTAGTAAAAAAGTTATTACAAAAAAAGTTTTTATTGAAAAAAACAAAAGTGTTGATTTCTTAAATTTTTTTTTGGCTTAATCGTTTGTCCACCCTTTGTTCAAAAGTTATTGAAAAAAATTTAATTTTTTTTGTGAAGTTGGCACTCCCATCTCGGAATAATTAAAAAAACTAAATGTCATTCGTTTGTCCACCCTTTGCTCAAAAGTTATTTTATCTTTTTTTTAAATAACTTTTTTACTAGGGGTGGACAAAAGAAAATTTTTCCTGGACAAACGTGGACAAACGAATGCCATATGGTTTGTTTTTTTAAATCCGACATGGAGGTGCCAAGCCACATGGCTCTCCCCTGAACAAAGAACAATAAACCAGATTGATCATGTCATGATCGACGGCACAGCTCCACCGTTCTGGACATGCGTACCTAACGTCTTGTTGCAAACAAAATTCTCACATGCCTCTGTGCAGAGAAGAAAGTACGCACAGTAACGGAAGGAAAGTTTGACATCGAGAAGCTGCACACGACAGAGACAGCTGATAATTTCTCCACTCGACACTCTCACCTGCTATCGGAGAGCAATTCCCGACCTAACGATGTAACCGAGAAAAGGAAGCATATCTCTCACTCATTACGTACCGCCGCCGAGGCCACTATAGGGGTTCAGCGATCCCGAAAGAACAACTGGTACGATGGGGAATGCAGCACTGCCTCGGACAAAAAGACGCTGCATACAGGGAGACGTTGCGAACGGGCGCAACCCGCAGTGTATGGCAACGCTATCGTGAGGCAAAGAAGGAAGAGAGACGCCTATTCAGAAAAAAGAAACGTGAGGCTGAAAGGCGTGAGTGTGAGGAGCTTGAGATGCTGGCTGACAGGAATGATGCCCGAAAATGTTATATAAATATCCGGCGTATGACGGAAGGTTTTAAAACCGGGGCAAGTTCCTGTAAGGACAATAATGGCAACCTGGTAACCGTCGTACAGAGTGTACTTAAATTATGGAGGGAGCACTTCTCGTCACTGCTAAATTGCGAGGGAGACGTCGATACCCCAATCCCTGACGATGGAAAAGTCGTCCCACCACCTGACTATGATGAAGTGAGGATAGCTATATTCCGGCTCAAAAACAACAAATCGCCTGGGAAAGACGGACTACCCGCCGAGCTGTTCAAACACGGAGGCGAAGAGCTGGTAAAAAGCCTGCACCAGCTCTTATGCAGAATATGGTCAGATGAGTGCATGCCTCTAGACCCCACCAACTACCGCGTAATCAGTCTTCTTAATATCGCATATAAGGTTCTTTCTAGCGTATTGTGTGAAAGACTGAAGCCCATGGAAGACAAACTGATTGGACCTTATCAGTGTGGCTTTAGACCTGGTAAGTCTACCATCGACCAGATTTTCACAATGCGCCAAATCCTGGGGAAGACCCATGATAAAATAATCGACACTCACCATCTCTTTGTCGATTTTAAAGCCGCTTTTGACAGCGCAAAAAGGAGTTGCCTGTATGCCGCCATGTCTGAATTTAACTTCCCTGCAAAGCTTATACGGCTTTGCCAAATGACGTTGAGCAAAACCAACAGCTCCGTCAGAATCGGGAAGGACCTCTCTGAGCCATTTGAAACCAAACGAGGCTTCAGGCAGGGCGACTCCTTTTCGTGCGATTTCTTCAACCTGATGCTGGAGAAGATAATTCAAGTAGCAGAGCTAAACCGCAATGGTGCAATCTTTTACAAGAGCGTGCAATTGCTGGCGTATGCCGTTGATATTGATATCATTGGCCTTAACAACCGCGTAGTAAGCGCTGCCTTCTCTGGACTGAACAAGGAAGTGAAAAGTGGGTCTTGCGGTCAACGAGGACAAGACAAAGTATCTACTGTCATCAAAGAAAGAATCGGTGCACCTGCGCCTTGGCAGCCAAGTCACCGTTGGGAACCAGAATTAGCACCGAAAATAATCTCAGTCTAGAAATTCAACGGAGAATCATTCTTGCCAACAAGTGTTACTTTGGGCTAAGTAGGCAATTGAGAAGAAAGTCCTCTCTCGACAAACAAAGATCACGCTCTATAAGTCTGTTACCATACCAGTCCCGATGTACGGCTCGGAATCATGGACAGTGTCAAGAGAAGATGAGATGGCCCTTGGAGTACTTGAGATAAAAGTTCTCCGGAAGATTTATGGTCCTTCCCGTGATGCCAACGGCGAGCATCGAAGGAAATTTAACGATGAGCTGTACGAGCTTTGCGCAGACCTGACCATAGTTCAGCGAATAAATAAAGCCCAAAGGCTCCGCTGACTGGGTCATGTTATGCGAATGGACAAAGAAGCTCCAGCACACAAGGTTTTCCTATCGAAACCCGAATTCGGCAGCAGAGAAAGGGGGAGGCCTTGACTGAGATGGAAAAAAAAGTGGAGGATGACTTGAACTCCCTTGGGGTTTCCAATTGGCGTCAGTTATCGCTAAAAAGGAATGACTGGCGTGCTTTGATACGAAACGGCCAAAATCGCCTAGGCGGGTAAGCGTTAATAATTGACGCAAGCCAAGATTAGATTAGGAATCTACGGCGACACTCTTCCGACATGGACGCGCCAAGTGAGAAACGAATTAGACATTTACGTTAATAGCACTAAGCTACCAACTGTCAGCCACCCAAAGTTATTGGGGCTGACATTGGATAATACTTTATCATTTGCTGGGCATGTGTCTGCAATGGTCTCAAAGGTACTTACCGGCAGTACTTGGGAAAAAGATAAAGAAACGTTGCTGACTATATATAAGGCCATTGGCCGACCAGTCTTTGACTATGCCGCACCCATATGGTCGTCTAACGTGTATAACACCAACTGGACGAAGTTACAAGTCTGCCAAAATACTGGTATTAGAACTGCTACGTCTCCTGAGCATCACCTCCCTCAAGAGGCAGAACTGCTCAATGCAGGAGAGCACGCGGAAATGCTGAGAAGGCAATTCCTTCTCATCTTTTGGACACAGACCCCCGGAAACATCCACGTTAGCATTATGATGAGATGCGGCATAATATTATCTTGCCTGAGTTAATTTCAAATATCGCCTGTGTACAAGACTTTTTTTTAGCTACCCTATTATTAACGCCCTTAGATAACTATAGTCAATGTTTTTGCCGCTTAAATTGTTGTAGTTCAGTTAACTATTATACTTAAAAAATTTTTTTTTACCTACCTTAAGATTAATGTTATCCGCAGTCATATTGCCCTTTCTACTAAGTTAGCTTTCCCTTCCTTGTTATCAATGATTCCCTTTTATTTAGTTTTCATCTATTCCTCCTTTTCTTTATTTTCTTTATTCCTGCTTAGTTCTTTTCCATGCCCTCACTCCCTTTGCTTCGTTAGAGCTTTTACATAGCTATATTTTTTTCATCTTTCTTTAATATTTTTTGTTAATATAGTTTTTGATGAAGTACAGTTTTTTATTTTTTTTTACATTTAATGCTCCTTGCAGTTTTGTACTTCTTTGCATTTTTGATCCCATTAGTTTTTTTTCGGTTCTTCGGTATTCCTCGTTTGGATATATTTATTTTTATTTAATAGATTTTTTTTCTAAACCCACACCGTTTCGTTCTAGTAAGCATTAAATTCCTTGCACGCTATTTCTATTTGGCTTTTGATTTGTATGATTGTGTAAACTTTTGCTTTCCTTTGTTTTCACCGCCCCCTTCCGTTCCTGAAATACTCCAAACCCACTTTTTGACTTCCATTGCACCCTCTCATTGATCACTTTCCCACTTTCATTAAGACTTAGGGCCGGTTTCACCAGCCTTGCTAACACTAAAACTAAGTTTTGACTTAAGTTAGCACAGATTTCGTGCTAACTTACTTTTGGGTTTCACCAAATGAGCTACTTGAATAATTTTTCACACAACAACCCGAACAGCTGTTTTATACATAGTAGTATTTTAGTATTTTTTTTTTCCTACATTTTGACTTTGCGCAACCGAGTTTGTTTGACAGTTTGACAGTTAAATTAATAATTATTTAAATAAAAATTCGAATTGCGATTTGTGTCGGTTAAAAAAAAAAATTAAAAGAAAAATGTTGCGGAAATCTACTTTCAATACGTCGGAGACCAATAAATTGCTGGAGATTTGTGGAAAGTACTCTTCTAAAATAGAGTGCAAAAAAAGTGACTGCATTAGTTCCAAAGAAAAGGATGACGTTTGGGAGAAGATTGCCCAAGAATTTAACGGGATAAACGATATATACCGTGATTCAAAGGATCTAAAGAAGAAGTATCAGAATATAAAATATGCCACAAAAACCAAAGCGGCTGGTGAGCGTAGAAGTTTGTATGGCACTGGCGGTAGTCCCGCATCGTCAGTGTCTTTGAACGCGGTTGAGGAGAAAATGATGGCAATGCTGAATGAGAAGGAAGTTGATGGCGTTCCCAACACTGCCGATTCCGATGTAGTGATGGATGAAACCAAGGAAACTTCTGAAACCCCTGCAGCCGACCCTTCCACAAATGGTAACATGCCTTGAAATTCGTATTCGATTATTTCCTTTATTACTTTTAGCAGTTGATTTCAACGAAAGTTTCGGCACACCTGCGTCCGGACCTTCCACTCTACGTAAAAAAATGAGTGCTCCCCTGTGTACGCCCCAGAAACAGCCAGAGAGCAACAACAAAAGCACTTCATGGGAGGCTTTAGCAAAAATTAAAGCAAAGTGGAGTGAGGAAAAATTGCGGGCAGAAGCTTCCTTGGCTAAAAAGGAAGAGGAGAGGGTGGAGCTGCAAATGCAGCTAATGCGCGAAAGGCAGGAGGTGGAAGTGCTGCAGTGTAGGGAACGCCATGCCATTGAAATGGAAATTCTTGGCACTCGGATGGAAAAAGAAAAATTAGAGTTGAAAAAACTATATGGAGGCAAACCATAACGACATATTTTATATTTTTCAATTTTTTATTCTTCCTTTGATTCGCGGTAAATTGCACTTGTACCGTTGCACTCTTGGGAAATCTTTTTCCCAACGTCATTTTTTCTTAATGTAATTATAATTAGTATTTAATGTAGTCAGTTCTCTTACATTAAATTTACTTTCCATAAATCTCAACCAATTTGTTGGTCTCGGACGCGTTGTGATGTAGTATGTAGAGGTTTTATTAATAAAAAATTAAAAATCAATAAAAACTTGAAATAAAATGAAAACCAAAACCTTTATGTTAATTTTATTACGGTTTATTATTCTTTTAGGATATCCCAGGGATGTAGTTCTTTTACAGTGTTGTAGTAACGTAACGCCCTGTTACTGTTTACTACTCGACTCAGTTAAGAAAATTACAAATAATATTTTGAAAGTTAAAACTAAAATTCAGAATTTTCATTTCATATTCAGAACTTCCATTTGATATTCAGAAAATTACAATTGATATTCAGAAAGTTACAGTTCATATTCAGAATCAATATTATTATTTGGTAACCGAAACCGAAATAAATGTTGAAGAACGAAACCGGAACCGGAACTGAAACACGTTGCAAACCCGAAACCTAAACCGGAACGTTATTTTAATCGGTTTCAGACCTTGCTCAACACCCATGAAAACAAAATTCCGAGCAAATTTCGATTTAACGAGTTCTAACTTGCACATTTTTTTGTCAACTACAAATCATATATAACACTACTCAACTTCATTATATATACTTAGTTCTTTGATGTCAACAGCTGGTCGAAATTGTAGACGTTTAACGGTAGAATCATGCGCTTTCTCCAAATAAGTTTACTGTAAATATAAATGATTATTTAAAATTTATTTTCAATTCATTTTATACAACCACTCGCTCACCTTGTGTTAATGACTTGCAATGAACTACCCTCAGAAATCGCTTCTTGTAACTGCTGCAGCAAAATATCAGCAATCGCAAACCCCACTGCAAGCTGATAGCCAGAGCTCGCATAATTCCCAGCGAAAGTAACACGATTCGTGTATACTTCCTTTCAGCTAATAGAGCGCTCATCACTCTGATTTTGCGACCAAACAGTCAACACGCTATCACGTCCGCCAGTTGAAAAATATTTGCTATCATGCGACCAATCACAGGTCCAAATTATTTGTGTAACTGTAAGTTTGTGAGCAGGAAGTTTTTGAATTTGTTTCCAATTATCTATGTCCCACAGTATTATTTGCGCATGCAAATGTGGTGGAAGCTAGTGCATAAATTTCGAAACCATGTCCTTAAAGTTTTTGCATTTACGGCCAGAGTGTGTTTTGCATTAACGTTTCCTCTTGTGGTGGCGCATCCAAAGTGATTGGTATAAAATAATTTTCAGGATACTCATCCTTGACATGTTTTTCATGAGAAACCGATTCACTATCGACATTGTAAACAGCCTTGTTGGAGAGACCAAAGATAGGTATTAAAAATTATCAAAAAGTCTATAATATTTAACCTAACCACTTACTTTCCAACAAAGCACCACCTTCTGCAACCATTCTCCTCTGCACCACTTGCAAATTTGTAACGCGTGAGAATAGCAAATGTTTGCATATCATAGCCATGCACTTGTGGACGCGCCATATATCGTCGAGTTCCTGTTTTCTGTTAGATATTTATTAGAAGGAAGTTGTATGTATTTCAAAATTTTACTTACCACAATACCCGTCATGTCAATTAATCATTTAATTAATATATTTAACAATATAAATTCACAAATTGACGAACTTAATTTTTTTTTCACTTTCAGATTAGCGGTGTTGCTGTTGTCGCACACAAAAATTAGTATCATTTTTGACATATAAGTGTGGAACGACAGCAACACTTAATTTTAGTCGCAAATTAGTCAACTGGCAGGTTGACTAATTTGCCACTTGGCTTAGTTGCATGGTGAAACTGAAAAAGTGAAAAAAGCGACTTAACTTAGTTAAGTGGACTTGGGGAAACCCGGCCTTAAAATTTTACCTTAATTTCTTAGTTTTTAAGGGTAGTTATAATGGCAATTGCGATACCTTTGCAATCATGTTGTGTTGCGCTTATAAATATTTTCCAAGCTAAAGTTATTTAAATGAAACCCTGCAGTAAAATAGGTTTGACACTGCTGGGCTTACATGCTAAAACCCCTGGGGTCGAATCCCACTCACGTAGCACTATAGCAAAAGCCCACATCACTGGTCATAATGTGGACCGGGGCTAATCTTGAATTAATTTGTACGATATGGATATCAAATGAAAGGAGTTGATGAGAGTTTCTTTGTGAAAACCCGTTTCCGAGATATTGACCAAAATGTAGGACAGGTGTGGCCCTAGAAAGTGTTTGTGCAATATGGCTATCAAATGAATGGTATTGATGACAGTTTTAACAGGGAGTCATTTTAAGTCCTATATGAGAACCCGTTTCCGGGATATTAACCAAAATATGAACCAGATGTGGCCTGGAAAGTTTTTATGCGATATGGGTACCAAATTAAAGGTCGCTGGCTTCGTGAGCAAATGTCCTAAGTCCATTTTTTTTAAAAAAATGAGATTTCAATGCATAACGATAGTACAGTTATAAATACATCGTTTAACATCAAAAAAGTGACCAAAAAGTCGATTTTAGATATTGTTATTTAGTGGTATGCAAATGTTCTAAGTTCAGTTGAAGATAAGTTTTTTTTGTTTCAATCAATTTTTTCCTAGAATCATTCGAAACTATGACTTCTAATATACGTATATTATGCGCGACTTTGGCCGAATGGGTGTCGGGGGTTGCGTTATTAGGTATTTGATTTTTATCTATAAACGAAAAATTATAGGTGGTTTCTAGTAACGAATTGGCTCAAAAATTACTGCACCGATTTTCACCAAATTTTGACAGTTTATTCTTTGGATAGTCCTCTCAACATAGGATATATTTTTTCCGCTAGATGCCGCTGGAGTCGCAATATATACGAATTCCGTATTCATTTACCCGATTTTTTCCATATTTGGCACGTATGTTTGGTATATAATCACCAACCCGGTTGAAAAAAAAAACCGATAGGTGGCGGTGGAGCCGAGATTTCGTTATTGAAACTTTCGCCGACAAAGTCGCGGGCAACTTAATTATTTAGTAGCTGAGTGACCGAGTTTACTCGGTATTCCCCGAATTTGTCACCAAATCTTCCAAAAAAGATTTAAAAAATACCAAGTTGGTGGAAACCCGGTAAGACACCCCAAGTGGCTAAACCAAGGTGGAAATAAAGCATACTATCCCTGTACCAAAACTGCATCTAAATCGAGCAATAAGCAACCGAAATAGTGGTTGATATACGAAAGAATAAGCAAATAGCGATTAGGTAGCAACCCTTGATGGCAGCCCTGCTTAAAATTTACATATTTGAAATATGGCCAAAAAAACCTTTCATTTGATACCCATGTTGACATATCTTGCTCAATATAAAAAATTGAGATAGGTGGTAACCCTGCGAACGAACAAAATTGGCAAAACCCATGTACATAATCTTAGAACGATTCATGCTTTCTTTATACCAAATGTTATCCCATTCGGTCAAGCAGTTCCCAGGATATAAGGAAATACAATAAAATAGGGTTAGGTCATATTTGAAACTCGGCCGAAAATACCTTTCATTTGATACCCATATTGTCATATCTTGCTCAATATTTAATTTTTTTAGATAGGTGGCAACCCTGTATACCGCCCCAAGTGGCATTACCCAAGCATTTATTTTTAGAATGAATCATACTATCTTTATGCCAAATTTCATCGACATCGGAAACAAACAATTTATTTGTGAGAAAATGTTCCAAGTCCATGTAAATATAACAAAATTATAGAAAGAAAATGTTCTAAGTCAAAATGTGCCCATAACTTTGCATTTACTTTCTTTTGAAATATTTTTATAGTTGATATTTAAGCAAGCTGAACTGACGGAAAAAACTGCATTTTTAGATTTTAAAAATATTCACAACAAAAAAAGTTAGGCGGATTTTTTCGTCTGGACAATCACAAAAAATGGACTTTTGCTCACGAAGCCAGCGAGGAGTTAATGACAGTTTTAACAGGGAGCCATTTTAAGCCCTATATGAGAACCGGTTTCCATGATATTCCCTAGAAAGTGTGTTGAAGAGGGTTAGGGGATAATGATAGGGATAGAAAAGGAGTAAGGATGGGGATAGGGAAAGGAAGAGAGTGGGATGAAAATGATGTGAAATCGTTGGAAAAGGGTGCGTCCTAAACGGATGGTCGATCATAACCAAATTTGGAACACAATCTGTAAACCTTCTATGGATGGTAAAAGTCGTTTTAAATTTTTAATAGTGAAAAGGGGCGTACCACCTCTCAAGAAAATGGAATTTTTCATGGTATATATCTCTGGAAGTATTTATCCAACATGACTGAAATTCGGTACGAAGTTATACGCACGTGGAGGGTAATCTATGGATCGAACATCCATAATTATTGATATCACATTAAATAAAAATTGATAATACTGTCCCATCAATGATATTTTGATAAATCACTATTGAAATGATATCCCTATAAACTATTGATAAATTCTAAATAGTTACAGTTCATATTCAGAATCAATATTATTATTTGGTAACCGAAACCGAAATAAATGTTGAAGAACGAAACCGGAACCGGAACTGAAACACGTTGCAAACCCGAAACCTAAACCGGAACGTTATTTTAATCGGTTTCAGACCTTGCTCAACACCCATGAAAACAAAATTCCGAGCAAATTTCGATTTAACGAGTTCTAACTTGCACATTTTTTTGTCAACTACAAATCATATATAACACTACTCAACTTCATTATATATACTTAGTTCTTTGATGTCAACAGCTGGTCGAAATTGTAGACGTTTAACGGTAGAATCATGCGCTTTCTCCAAATAAGTTTACTGTAAATATAAATGATTATTTAAAATTTATTTTCAATTCATTTTATACAACCATTCGCTCACCTTGTGTTAATGACTTGCAATGAACTACCCTCAGAAATCGCTTCTTGTAACTGCTGCAGCAAAATATCAGCAATCGCAAACCCCACTGCAAGCTGATAGCCAGAGCTCGCATAATTCCCAGCGAAAGTAACACGATTCGTGTATACTTCCTTTCAGCTAATAGAGCGCTCATCACTCTGATTTTGCGACCAAACAGTCAACACGCTATCACGTCCGCCAGTTGAAAAATATTTGCTATCATGCGACCAATCACAGGTCCAAATTATTTGTGTAACTGTAAGTTTGTGAGCAGGAAGTTTTTGAATTTGTTTCCAATTATCTATGTCCCACAGTATTATTTGCGCATGCAAATGTGGTGGAAGCTAGTGCATAAATTTCGAAACCATGTCCATAAAGTTTTTGCATTTACGGCCAGAGTGTGTTTTGCATTAACGTTTCCTCTTGTGGTGGCGCATCCAAAGTGATTGGTATAAAATAATTTTCAGGATACTCATCCTTGACATGTTTTTCATGAGAAACCGATTCACTATCGACATTGTAAACAGCCTTGTTGGAGAGACCAAAGATAGGTATTAAAAATTATCAAAAAGTCTATAATATTTAACCTAACCACTTACTTTCCAACAAAGCACCACCTTCTGCAACCATTCTCCTCTGCACCACTTGCAAATTTGTAACGCGTGAGAATAGCAAATGTTTGCATATCATAGCCATGCACTTGTGGACGCGCCATATATCGTCGAGTTCCTGTTTTCTGTTAGATATTTATTAGAAGGAAGTTGTATGTATTTCAAAATTTTACTTACCACAATACCCGTCATGTCAATTAATCATTTAATTAATATATTTAACAATATAAATTCACAAATTGACGAACTTAATTTTTTTTCACTTTCAGATTAGCGGTGTTGCTGTTGTCGCACACAAAAATTAGTATCATTTTTGACATATAAGTGTGGAACGACAGCAACACTTAATTTTAGTCGCAAATTAGTCAACTGGCAGGCTGACTAATTTGCCACTTGGCTTAGTTGCATGGTGAAACTGAAAAAGTGAAAAAAGCGACTTAACTTAGTTAAGTGGACTTGGGGAAACCCGGCCTTAAAATTTTGCCTTAATTTCTTAGTTTTTAAGGGTAGTTATAATGGCAATTGCGATACCTTTGCAATCATGTTGTGTTGCGCTTATAAATATTTTCCAAGCTAAAGTTATTTAAATGAAACCCTGCAGTAAAATAGGTTTGACGCTGCTGGGCTTACATGCTAAAACCCCTGGGGTCGAATCCCACTCACGTAGCACTATAGCAAAAGCCCACATCACTGGTCATAATGTGGACCGGGGCTAATCTTGAATTAATTTGTACGATATGGATATCAAATGAAAGGAGTTGATGAGAGTTTCAACAAGGAGTCATTATAAGTTCTTTGTGAAAACCCGTTTCCGAGATATTGACCAAAATGTAGGACAGGTGTGGCCCTAGAAAGTGTTTGTGCAATATGGCTATCAAATGAATGGTATTGATGACAGTTTTAACAGGGAGTCATTTTAAGTCCTATATGAGAACCCGTTTCCGGGATATTAACCAAAATATGAACCAGATGTGGCCTGGAAAGTTTTTATGCGATATGGGTACCAAATTAAAGGTCGCTGGCTTCGTGAGCAAATGTCCTAAGTCCATTTTTTTTTTAAAAATGAGATTTCAATGCATAACGATAGTACAGTTATAAATACATCGTTTAACATCAAAAAAGTGACCAAAAAGTCGATTTTAGATATTGTTATTTAGTGGTATGCAAATGTTCTAAGTTCAGTTGAAGATAAGTTTTTTTTGTTTCAATCAATTTTTTCCTAGAATCATTCGAAACTATGACTTCTAATATACGTATATTATGCGCGACTTTGGCCGAATGGGTGTCGGGGGTTGCGTTATTAGGTATTTGATTTTTATCTATAAACGAAAAATTATAGGTGGTTTCTAGTAACGAATTGGCTCAAAAATTACTGCACCGATTTTCACCAAATTTTGACAGTTTATTCTTTGGATAGTCCTCTCAACATAGGATATATTTTTTCCGCTAGATGCCGCTGGAGTCGCAATATATACGAATTCCGTATTCATTTACCCGATTGTTTCCATATTTGGCACGTATGTTTGGTATATAATCACCAACCCGGTTGAAAAAAAAACCGATAGGTGGCGGTGGAGCCGAGATTTCGTTATTGAAACTTTCGCCTACAAAGTCGCGGGCAACTTAATTATTTAGTAGCTGAGTGACCGAGTTTACTCGGTATTCCCCGAATTTGTCACCAAATCTTCCAAAAAAGATTTAAAAAATACCAAGTTGGTGGAAACCCGGTAAGACACCCCAAGTGGCTAAACCAAGGTGGAAATAAAGCATACTATCCCTGTACCAAAACTGCATCTAAATCGAGCAATAAGAAACCGAAATAGTGGTTGATATACGAAAGAATAGGCAAATAGCGATTAGGTAGCAACCCTTGATGGCAGCCCTGCTTAAAATTTACATATTTGAAATATGGCCAAAAAAACCTTTCATTTGATACCCATGTTGACATATCTTGCTCAATATAAAAAATTGAGATAGGTGGTAACCCTGCGAACGAACAAAATTGGCAAAACCCATGTACATAATCTTAGAACGATTCATGCTTTCTTTATACCAAATGTTATCCCATTCGGTCAAGCAGTTCCCAGGATATAAGGAAATACAATAAAATAGCGTTAGGTTTGGGGTGTAAAAGTAGGTCGCCTCCCAGTTGGTGCACCCTGGGTAACGCTAAATGACCTACATAGCCTGCACGGCTAGTTTAGTTTCTTGTATTGCCGGATCTACGAGAACGGTACCAGTACTTGTGCTGTACCCATCGTGCCGAAACGACCCGGGCCGTTTTCTTATATCGACCCGGCCAAGAGCAATACAGTCGAGGTGACCCTGTCTGACATTTAGGCAGGGCTACACCTCGTTACAACAACAACAACAACAACAGGGTTAGGTCATATTTGAAACTCGGCCGAAAATACCTTTCATTTGATACCCATATTGTCATATCTTGCTCAATATTTAATTTTTTTAGATAGGTGGCAACCCTGTATACCGCCCCAAGTGGCATTACCCAAGCATTTATTTTTAGAATGAATCATACTATCTTTATGCCAAATTTCATCGACATCGGAAACAAACAATTTATTTGTGAGAAAATGTTCCAAGTCCATGTAAATATAACAAAATTATAGAAAGAAAATGTTCTAAGTCAAAATGTGCCCATAACTTTGCATTTACTTTCTTTTGAAATATTTTTATAGTTGATATTTAAGCAAGCTGAACTGACGGAAAAAACTGCATTTTTAGATTTTAAAAATATTCACAACAAAAAAAGTTAGGCGGATTTTTTCGTCTGGACAATCACAAAAAATGGACTTTTGCTCACGAAGCCAGCGAGGAGTTAATGACAGTTTTAACAGGGAGCCATTTTAAGCCCTATATGAGAACCGGTTTCCATGATATTTACAAAAATGTGGACCATATGAAATGTGTTCAAGAAGGTTTTCGTCTCGTCCTATATAAGGACCCGCTTCCGAGATATTGACCACACTGTGAACCGGGAGTGGCCCTAGAAAGTGTGTTGAAGAGGGTTAGGGGATAATGATAGGGATAGAAAAGGAGTAAGGATGGGGATAGGGAAAGGAAGAGAGTGGGATGAAAATGATGTGAAATCGTTGGAAAAGGGTGCGTCCTAAACGGATGGTCGATCATAACCAAATTTGGAACACAATCTGTAAACCTTCTATGGATGGTAAAAGTCCTTTTAAATTTTTAATAGTGAAAAGGGGCGTACCACCTCTCAAGAAAACATGACTGAAATTCGGTACGAAGTTATACGCACGCGGAGGGTAATCTATGGATCGAACATCCATAATTATTGATATCACATTAAATAAAAATTGATAATACTGTCCCATCAATGATATTTTGATAAATCACTATTGAAATGGTATCCCTATAAACTATTGATAAATTCTAAATAGTTTAAAAAACAATATTTTATATAATTTGACATCTGGTTTTAGTAAGATTCGAACCCTGCTCCTCTGGCACGTTAGCCCAGTATTCTACCATTCGGCTACGGCATATTATAAAATTTTTAGAAAAATGTTAAATCATAAGAAATTCAAAAAATTTTGAATTAAAAAAAAACGCTCCAACAAGTTGTAATATTGTTAGGAAATCCATAGTAAAAATTGTTGAACTATTATGATTATGCGTCCCAGAAAAATTTACATTTCGCCTATATATATTAATACGCTGTCTCTACCATTATTACTATGCAGTAAATATGGATGTGGATATACCGACAATATAAATTCATATCATGACCATAGATATTGACATGCCGTTCAAATATATTAGTATTCTTTCCATAAATATAAAAAATAGTACATCATATCGAAATGGTTGACATGTCATTTTACTTTTTATTGGGAGCAAATAATATTTGATAACTCGCTCATTCTGAATGAATATTGCATCAAACTCGTCGCTATCAATATTGATATTGTCACAACATTCAATGCATTTCTCTCAGTGCAAGAGGGGCGATAAGGGAAAAGTAGATGGAACCCACCGGTATAAGCTAGTTGATTTCCGCCAATTGTCGACCACTTATGTGGGGAAAGACAATCAATATTTTAATTTAATTACATATGTATATCCCACGTTGTAATATGTGTAAATTAATTTTTCGGTAGCACAAAGTTAGTATTTCCTATAAAATCAGCAAAAATCTACTTAAGGTTACAACTACTTTAACAAGTATGCAACGAAAATGTCAAAATGTAAAGCAATTGGCATTCTTATATCTAATCTTGGCTTGCGTCATAATGACGCTCAACCGCCTAGGCGATTTTGGCCGTTTCGTATCAAAGCACACCAGTCATTCCTTTTTAGCGATAACTGACGCCAATTGGAAACCCCAAGGGAGTTCAAGTCATCCTCCACCTGTTGTTTCCATCTCAGTCGAGGTCTCCCCCTTCCTCTGCTGCCGAATTCGGATGTCGATAGGAAAACTTTCTCTGCTGGTGCTTCTTTGTCCATTCGCATAACATGACCCAACCAGCGGAGCCTTTGCGCTTTAATCCGCTTAACTATGGTCAGGTCTGCGTAAAGCTCGTACAGCTCATCGTTAAATTTCCTTCGATACTCGCCGTTGGCATCACGGGAAGGACCATAAATCTTCCGAAGAACTTTTCTCTCAAATACTCCAAGGGCCATCTCATCATTTCTTGACACTGTCCATGATTCCGAGCCGTACATCAGGACTGGTATGATGAGAGACTTATAGAGCGTGATCTTTGTTTGTCGAGAGAGGACTTTACTTCTCAATTGCCTACTTAGTCCAAAGTAACACTTGTTGGCAAGCGTGATTCTCCGTTGGATTTCTAGCCTGATATTATTTTCGGCGTTAATGCTGGTTCCCAAATAGACGAAGTCTCTCACCGTTTCAAACTTGTAGCTATCAACGGTGACTTGGCTGCCAAGGCGCAGGTGCGCCGATTCTTTCTTTGATGACAGCAGATACTTCGTCTGGTCCTCGTTCACCGCAAGACCCACTTTTTTCGCTTCCTTATCCAACCCAGAGAAAGCGGCGCTTACGGCGCGGCTGTTAAGGCCAATGATATCAATATCATCGGCTTACGCCAGCAATTGCACGCTCTTGTAAAAGATTGTGCCATTGCGGTTTAGCTCTGCTGCTCGAATTATCTTCTCCAGCATCAGGTAAAAGAAATCGCACGAAAGGGAGTCGCCCTGTCTGAAGCCTCGTTTAGTTTCAAATGGTTCAGAGAGGTCCTTCCCGATTCTGACGGAGCTGTTGGTTTTGCTCAACGTCATTTGGCAAAGCCCTATAAGCTTTGCAGGGAAGTTAAATTCAGACATGGCGGCATACAGGCAACTCCTTTTTGCGCTGTCAAAAGCGGCTTTAAAATCGACAAAGAGATGGTGAGTGTCGATTCTTTTATCATGGGTCTTCTCCAGGATTTGGCGTATCGTCGATGGTAGACTTACCAGGTCTAAAGCCACACTGATAAGGTCAAATCAGTTTGTCTACCATGGGCTTCAGTCTTTCACACAATACGCTAGAAAAAACCTTATATGCGATATTAAGAAGACTGGTTCCGCGGTAGTTGGTGGGGTTAGCGGGTTCGCCTTTCTTGTGGATTGGGTAGAGCACACTTAAATTCCAATCCGGAGGCATTCACTCGTCTGACAATATTCCGCATAAGAGCTAATGCATACTTTTTACCAGCTCTTCGCCTCCGTGTTTGAACAGCTCGGCGGGTAGTCCGTCTTTTCCAGGCGCTTTCTTGTTTTTGAGCCGGGATATAGCTATCCTCACTTCATCACAGTCAGGTGGTGGGACGCCTTTTCCATCGTCAGGGATTGGGGTATCGGGTTCGACGTCTCCCTCGCAATTTAGCAGTGAGGAGAAGTGGTCCCTCCATAGTTTAAGTACATTCTGTACGTCGGTTACCAGGTCGCCGTTATTGTTACAGGAACTTGCCTCGGTCTTTAAACCTTCCGTCATCCGCCGGATCTTTTCATAGAATTTCCTGTCAGCCAGTATCCCAAGCTGCTCACACTCACGCCTTTCGGCTTCACGTTTCTTTTTTCTGAAAAGGCGCCTCTCATCCTTCCTCGCCTCACTATAGCGTTGCCATACACTGCGGGTTGCGCCCGTTCGCAACGTCTCTCTGTATGCAGCATCCTTTTTGTCCGAGGCAGTGCTACACTGCTCATCGTACCAGTTGTTCTTGCGGGCTCACTGAAACCCTATAGTGACCTCATCGGCGGTACGCAATGAGTGAGAGATATGCTTCCATTGCTCGGTTACATCGTTAGGTCGAGGATTGCCCTCTGATAGCAGGTGTGAGAGTCGAGTGGATAAACGGTCCGGACATTCCCGGTACATGCCTTAATATCCAAATCATTGTGGTTCTCATCCGAGGATTTGGTACATTAGTTTTCATTGGAATTAAGTTTTTTACGTGGCGGGTCCCAAATCCAGCGCACAACCCGTTTTGGGGTTTATGGAAAATATTCACACATTTATATAGCGAGCCGCTTGCTTCAAGACAGACGCCCGCTTGCAGCCGCACCTCATGGTGAACAGACACTGCGCAAAAGACCTCGATGAGCCCCTAAACCAAGTATGTCAGAGTGGCCCCACCGGGGCTCCCTCTCTTTCTGCCGCGAGCCTAGATAGCTCACATTGCCCAGAGTGTACGAACGAGGACGCAAGAGTCGGGAAATGTAAAGCAATTGGCATTTATATCTGGAATTTATATTCAACGCTATTAACACCATGAAAATTCCAAAACCAATTGTTTAAAATATATCTTATATTAATTTGATATTCGCTGTTTAGTGAAAAGATTTTGGTCCATGCCTTTACCACTGCAGACATCTTGAGATCTTTAAATTCTCAAATAGTCAATGCTTGTACCACTAGCTCATTCAATCGTGGCAAATAGCTAGAAAAGTCCAGCTTAAACTACAGAAAAAGCAGCATCTCTATTATTCAATGTACTCATACTCTAGGTACGATAAAATTGCGTTCACGCAAAAGTATAAACAAACGATACCATAAAATTATTTTTTTACTTTTTCTCATAAACGGTACATAGTTGACCTCTTATAAGTTGGTGTAGTTGTAAGGAGTATTCACCAGCTATTTGCAATAATAAAAAATTTCGATAACTTGGCTGTTACGATACAATCGCAAATATAGCTCGATATGTATGTATGTATGTTAAACATCTTCTGCAGTAACCCTCTCTCTCCGCGACGTAGGCGCCTCTGTCACTGGGAAGATCGGTGAGTGCTAGATAGTAAGTGATATTTACCAACATAAAAAAAAAATTACTTACCTAAAAAAAAGCCCTCAAAAGTGCGATCATTGAAGACCAGGGCGGTGGAACAAGTTATGAGGACAGTGGCCGTCCGATAAACCACAGTTTTCGTTTTCGTCTTTAGTTCATTCAATTAAATGTTGCTTCGAGTTTGATTTTATAAATTTATTTTGGATCACTGTTTACACGGTTTTATTTTTTTGAATTCCATTTAATACAATTTTTTTTCCTCCTTTTAGTTAATGGTCATTGGATCAAATTTTCATTTTGTTAATTCTTTCTGGGCCACAAACATTTTTATTTATTTCCTTAACTATTTTGTTTTATCTCAAAATTTTACGTGTAAGCTAAAACTGATTTTTTTTATTTCTTGTTTTTGAATTATCTTCAATTAAGCTTAGGTGCTGAATTTTCACTTTTAGGTTAGTTACTCGTTTTATTTACTTTCCTTAATAACATAAGTTTATAAATTTTTGAAACGAAACCTTATTCGGTGTCATTTATTTATCCTTTCTTTTGTTCTTTATGGGGTGAGGACAACGCCACCATGTCTGGCTAAGTCAACAGACTAGTGGTGTGGGTGTTGCACCTGTGCATTCGAGGGACGTGACTTTGACAGACAGGACTAGTAAGGAACATGGGACGATAACTGACGGACCGACTTGTGTTAGGCAAAAGGGACTCCACTCTGTGAGCGGAGTCAAAGTGGATGCCACCATGCCACTTGTCACCTTCGCCTTACCACAACAGCCAGTTATACAACCATGGCGCCCAACGTTAATTTTATACGTACTACTGTGTATGTGTGTGCAATAGTACAAAACTCAGTCAATTTTAAATGGCTGTAATTATTTTTTTTAATAGTTAAGATAATCGCACATGGCTTACCATTTTGGAAGCTTCAAGGCTTCAACTTTAAGGGCCTCATTATGTATGGCGAACGATAGCTCATTATGTATGGCGAACGATAGCTCAGACGAACGATTCGTCTGCTCACAAAATCGCCTAGCATATTTGAAAATTTCATGGGTCATAACTTTTAAACTGATTACGGTAGATCGATGAAATTGGTACAAGGTATACTAGCATAATAGTTAGCATACCTGATGTAATTGGACGAAATCGCTTTTGGAGCATTTCGAAAATCACATAAATTGACATAATTCGGTAAGGTGAATAGCTAAGGTAGTAAAAACTTTAGGTAAATCCTCCTAGGGCCGATATCCTTGTTATTCCGTTCTGGAAATTACCGCTGGGTATTTAATGTTCGGTTCACCCGAACTTAGACTTCTTTACTTGTTGTTGAAGCGGATTACCTTCTTTTTGCGATTTATCAAGCACTGATGTCCAAAGTAACATACAAATGTATGTAGTTGCAAACTTACGATTTGATGCGGGGATTCCAATAAGAACCAAGCAACACAATTTGTTATGCTTATAATTTCATTTAATGCACCTTTTGTAATTAATAGTGCTTTACAAACAGCTAAGCAAATTCAATTTGTATTTTTAAAGTTGCGGGCTGTAGAAATGGACTGTATATAGGAAAAAAATAATAAGAAGAGAATAAGAAAGAGATAACGCAAATGTCACATTGACTAGCAAAAGTAAAGTATTAATTGAGAAAGGAAAGTTCAAACTCAACATACCGCCGCCCTTGTACTATATAATTAATTTACAAAATATGTTCAACTTAAGATAGCGATAGCATAGAAAAATATTGAAAATTATGAATTCGATTCAGTCATCGTTCTCGAAAAATAAATCTTCTTTGGTTGACAGAAGGCACAATTTGGTTATTGGTCGGCTAAATTCCCCAGTAGCAGTCTTCAGAGTTACAACTCGAACTCGGCCATCAGCGCCGGGGTGACACCGAATTACCCTTGCGAGTGTCCATTTGGTTGGGGGAGTAAGATCGTTGAAGATAGCTACAACATCTCTCTCTTCAAAGTTGCGTGACGGACGAAACCATTTCGTTCGACGTTGTAAGCTCAGCAGATACTCGTCTCTCCAGCGACGCTAAAAATTTCGACGTATTTCAGATATTAATTTCCACCTCTGATGGAGATTTCCACAGAACCCTTGACCCTCAGGTTCTGGGATTGACTTCAGCGGTTCACCAATGATAAAATGCCGCGGCGTTAGTGCTTCAAGATCGGTTGCATTAGTTGAAAGCTTACACAATGGACGAGAGTTCACGCAAGCTTCCACTTCTGTCGACAATGTGCTGAAGTCTTCGTAAGAAAGGAGGTTCTCTCCTAACACGCGCTTTAAGTGGTACTTGATACGCTTGATACCGGTTTCCCAGTATCCACCCATGTGGGGAGCGTTCGGTGGATTGAAACGCTATTCCATATTGGAGTCCGCGAAAAACGATTGCATTTTTTCATCAGTCATACACAGTTCGTACCTGTTACGACAATACTGTTCGTACCTGTTAACATTGCAACTGCACAGTTTTACACACAACATTTTTAGTTCTAAATAACAGCATTCGATTGCTTATTAAATTCTTAAAGTTATAGCCCAAAATCCGTTTATCGGAACAATCGATTGTATGGGAACTATGATGGTAACCGTTATTTTGATCTGAAAAAGAACAAAACCGTAACCGAAACCGTTTCTTTTTGTGGGAACATATTTTCTTTTACCAAAGGGTACCCTGAAAAGCTTTCATGGAAGATTGTCGAGCAATGCTACAAAAGACACGTTTTGACCTCAGTATAAAATTCCGAAAGAGGAAATTTAGCTATAGCTGAATGATCCATACGTAACGTTAATAATATTTTTGCATTGTACAGCAGCCGGCTGGGTATTGGACCAAATCAACTTTCTTAAACAGAAGTTAGTATCTAAAACTAAGCTACGGGCTGTCGAAGTTCGAAGTTGGAGCCTTTGAAAATTTGGTTTTTTAATTTTTTTTTAATTGTATCGCCTCTCCTCTCTCTGATGTTTTAGGCATTATCCAATTTTTATTGAGCGAGCGCTTTTTAGAAATTATTAGAGGGATTTTATTACTATTCGTACGTTTCACTAATATACAAGGATGTAACTGCGGCAATCTATTTTCTTCCTGTTTCTTATTTTGTCAAGTCAAAGTCATTAAATAAAGTTCCATCCTAGTCTACTATGCAATATATATGTTTACCAAAAGAAGGATATTTGTATTTTAGTTAACATAACACATTAACCAAGTGGGGAGAATGAAGTCGCAGAATTTCTGCTTGAAACAACCATTAGGTTAGATTTCAAGGCCGTTCGATCTCCCTCCTTTCTAACAAATCTCACTTGGATAGCATTACCTCTCAATGTTATACTACAAAAAAAGCTTGTTAAAAAATTTGATTAAATTTTTTCTTTTTTTCATACAAAAATATAGAGTTAGTCTTATAATTATGTATTTTAGTAAAAGTCCGTATGTAGACCCCATTTTTGAAATATGTTGATTTTGTAGAGAATTTAATAAGCAATCGAATGCTATTATTTAGAACTAAAAATGTTGTGGGTAACACTGTGCAGTTGCAAAAAAATTACTAAGAAACGCAAAGCCTGATTCATTAGTTTTCAAATGAGCTCAAATGTGCTTGAAGTTTGTAGCATTAGTACAAGCCGAGATATGATGGATTGAGCAGGTACATGTTTTCATTACTTCAAGAAAAATTCCAAACTTTGACAGATCATATCTCCGAAGAAAATCGAAAAAATGACAAAACAAAAAAAACGTGTCAAATCAATTTATAGTCCCTACGTGTAAACCGAATTTGAACAAAATCCGTCACATGACGGTTGATTTTTTACAAAATTGGATCACTTGAAAAAGAAACGCTCATGTACGCTTTCGTAGACTTAGTTCCTCTTCCATGAGTAAATTTGTACGCGTAAGGGCCGGCGAAGTCGATGGAAGTACGCGTGAAGCAGCGAACATAAGTTGCACGAGACGCGGGCAGATTACCCATTGACTGTGTTGCGGTCTTACGATTAATACAAGTGCACTTGACGCCCTTATGATACATCTTGCGGATCAAATTGCGAGCGCCAATCGCCCAATAACGCCGTTGTAATATTACTTGCATTATACATTGTCCCGCGTGCAAGGTAAAGTGGTGAATATCGGAGATGATCAGGTGAGATAGCGGGGAATTTTTAGGCAAAATTACTGGATACCTAGTATCATGCGAAATATCTGCGGATTTCAGTCGCCCACCTACCCGGAAAACACGGTTGAGATCAAGAAATGGTTGCAAGCGCACCAAGCTATTACGGAGTGGAATCGGCTTCTTTGAGATGCAATTAGTAATTTCGTTAGCGAAGGACAAGTTCTGAGTATATTTAATTACGCGACGTTCTGCTTCGACCAACTCAAACCAGCTTAGAGGACCATGACGCCTTTCAACGACACGCTTAGTTGCACGACTGTTATCAACGAATCTAAACCAATATGCTATAACACGGCGCAGCTTGGAAAACGAAGAAAATTTCTTTAAAACGGACCAGTATCCATCTAAATTTGAGACATGACAACTTTGGTTCGAATTCCCAGATCAGTTGCCAACATGCAACTCGTCGATGCTTCCTTCCAGGATTGATCGGTACATTTCAAGAAATCTGGGCCTTTCCACCACAGTTCGTGACAAAGTAGTTCGGAAGGCGATATGCCCCTGGACGCGCAATCAGCTGTGTTTAACTCAGACCGTACATGATGCCAACAATGCGGAGGTAAGATGTCTTGGATTTCGGCAACGCGGTTTGCTACGAAGGTTATCCACTTATTGGGATGCGCTTGTAGCCAGGCTAATGTAATGGTGGAATCCGTCCAAGCATATAGCGGGTAGCGGAGATCGCCCCAACTGTGCATAACATTTCGTACTAACTTCGAAGCTAGATGCGCAGCACAAAGTTCTAGACGCGGCAGAGTTGTTGTTTTTAGCGGTGCCACCTTAGTCTTGAATGATATCAGCTTGATAGTAATAGTACCATCTCTTTGAAGAGTACGAGCGTACACGACAGCGGCGTAAGCTTTTTCAGAAACGTCGGCAAATACATGTAGCTCCGTAAATGGTGCAATTGTCCCGGATCCGATGCAATGGTATACTTTCAGCTCCCTCAAACTTTGCAGCTGCAAACGATGATCACGCCATGCTCTTGCAATAAAGTCCGGTACGAGGTCGTCCCACCCAACTGCGGAACGCCAAACATCCTGAAACAACATTTTTGCCCTTATAGTTACAGGAGCGAGGAGACTCAGAGGGTCGAAAAGAGTACTGGCATCGGCTAAAAGGGATCTCTTGGTTAGAGTCGCAGGTTCTTCTTTCAAATTTACGGCGAACGTGAAATGATCTCCCTTGGTGTCCCACGTTAGATCCAGAGCATGCACGTCTTAACCATCAACTACATAGTGCGAAATGCCTATCGAAGATTCGGAAATACTTTCGTTCAGTTCCGTACAGTTTGATGCCCACTTTCGTAGCTCGAAACCACCTTCCATTAAAATTTGAGAAACGTTTCGTTGCAGAGACTGGAGTTCGGTTTTGCAGGATGTACCAGTGAGCAGATCGTCCATGTGGAAATCCTGGAGAATTACTGATTTGGCCTTTTCGGATTCGTTCGTAGAATCTTTGGCAGTTTGTTGCAAGTACTTTACCGCCAAATGCGAAGCAGATGCCACGCCGTATGTTACGCGTACCATGTGGTAATCTTGGACTGACGAAGATGGTTCTGGACGCCAAACGATATGATGCAAGTCAGTGTGCTTCGGCGACACACAGACTTGGCGATACATCTTCGCGACATCCGCGGTGACAGCGAATCGGTGAGTTCGAAAGCGCAACAGTATATCGGACAGATTATGTTGCAACTGCGGCCCAACACACAATGCATCGTTGAGAGAATTCCCAGAGGTGGTCTTGGCAGAGGCGTTGAACACAACCCTTAGCTTCGTCGTCACACTTGATTCTTTTAACACTGGGTGATGCGGCATATAATACACAGCTTTAGTCGTCGTTTCGGAAACAGGTGCCATATGACCCAGGCGACCTTTGATGCGTAGCAGCGAAGTGATCTTCGCAAAAGCGCTACTCGTGTGTAAGATGAAGTGTTTGCGGAGTTTCCTCGAGTTCCCACAGTCTAGTTAGTGCGCGATACAGTTGCACGTCACAGTGCAGCGACTGTACGTTAAACGTTGACTTATATGGAGTACTAATACTTCCACATAAGGTCCATCCAAAGACAGTCTTTTGCGCCTTAGGTGAGCCAAGGGGTCCTTTACGAAGTTCGGGGCAGATGAGACGACTCAGGGCATCTGACGTTTCACCCCTGAACCGATTCCAATTACTGTTACGGAGGACGAGGTGCGAGACAATCCAAGGGGGTTTACACATGCCTCGGTTACGAACGTAGCATGCGATCCAGAATCAAACAGTAAACGAACGGTCTGCCATCGATCAGAGCAATCAACGAACCTTTACTAAAGCGGTGGACAACAGGACGGTTTGTTGCTTAGCGGGTAGCGGTTTTTTTCTGAACTCAAATATGAGGAGACATATGCAGCATTGGTAGGAATATTAGATGGCGAACTGGTGCGGTTCGGTTAGCTTCAGCGACCAAACGAACAGATGCGGATGAAGGGCTTGATGCTCCTATACCATGGAGCATCGTATGATGTCGTTGGTTACATATACGGCATGCGGAGCCACTATTGCAGCGATCCTTATAGTGGCCGGGACTCAAACAGTTAAAACAAACTTTGCTTTCTTGAATGAATCTCGACTTTGCGGTGCGGTCTAAATCACGGAATTTCTCGCAAGCATAAATTTTATGGGGTTCATCGCAGTAAATACAACGCGTGTCGGGCTGTTCCGAGATAGCATGCAAAGCTTTAGTCGACTTTCCAACTGCTTTTGACCCAGTTGGTTTTTCTGCTTCTTTATTAGCCGGCGTGATAAGCATCTCCAGAGAACGGCACCGTATCTCCAGAAAGTCAGTCAGCTGCTCAAACGTTGGTGGTTCATCGCTTACCAATGACAGCTCCCACTGCTTCCTGGTCTCGAACGCTAGTTTGGAAACTATCTCGTGAACCAGCCAGTCGTCCCAAAATTCGACAGGACGCCCCAGTACTTTGAGCTCCCTTATGTGCTGTTGAAAAACATTTAGAATTCTCCTTATAGCATAGGCGGTGTCGTCTGTGACCTTTTTTATCTCCGCGATTGCCCTAAGATGTGCCTCTACGATAACGCGCATAACTTTGTAACGCGACTTAAGTGGATTCCAAGCCTCTGTGTAATTGGCGTCACTGATGTGGAATCCACTTATACCCCGCGCATCCTCTTCCAAACAGCTACGCAGATAATGCAACTTCTACCCTCCTGACAAAGCAGCATTACCATCAACTAATGAGCAAAAGGAGTCATAGAAGGCAGTCCACACGCCTAAAATTTGCAAGGGCTGTGCCAAGTTTCGGCCTGTATGCGAGCGTTCTCCACCACCTCAGTGTTTTCACTTCCACACGCATATTCCACGGCTTCTTGAGCGGTGTTAAAACGGACCCATTGCTCACTCAATAAACCTAAATAACTCTCGACGCCATCTATGTCCAGCATGAATGTTACATCTAGACTCTTTGTCATGTATCTTTTGATAGCGTTAAGCGCTGAATCACGCGTTTTTACAAACTCCGACATTTTTATTTTTGCTCGAAAATTGTGGGTACTCTAATGTAAATCAGAGCGCAAGTTAAATGCACGAAAAATGTATAGGCGACTTGCACAGGTCAAATGAAAGTCACGGAGATGGCAAAGTGTTGCAGTACAATTGAATTTAATTTGCTATTTGTTCAATTGCAATGTTTTTTCTTAATTTTTAAATGATTTGCGTTTGTGAATTTGCAATCCTATTCATTCGATTTGACCGATCCGGCTCGAATAACCAAAGATATGTTGTACCGGATTACCTTCTTTTTGCGATTTACCAGGCACTGATGTCCAAAGTAACATACATATGTATGTAGATGCAAACTTACGATTTGATGCGGGGTTTCCACTAAGAACAAAGCAACACAATTTGTTATGCTTATAATTTTATTTAATTCACCTTTTGTAATTAATAGTGCTTTACAAACAACTAAGCAAATTCTATTTGTATTTTTAAAGTTGCGGGCGGTAGAAATGGACTGTATATAGGAAAAAACTAATAAGAAGAGAATAACAAAGAGATAACGCAAATGTCACAATGACTAGTGCTGCCAATGCATGTGAGTTAAAATTTATGCAAAGCAAAAGTAAAGTATTAATTGAGAAAGGAAAGTTCAAAATCAACACTTGTTTTAAATATTTTTGCAATAATCATTTTTTTTACTCTTTTGCATAAGTTTTTTTTTGGTTTTCTTCCTTGTGATAGAGCACTTCCTTATTGAATTTGTTTTGAAGTTTTTTTTTCATTTTTTGCTTTTTGCTTGGGAGTTTGTCGGAAAACCTGTTTTCTTCTCATATTTGTTGACCCCTATACCCATTTCCGGTTCCCACAACGTTTGGCGACTCATACTTCTTATTGGCGTGAAAAGGCATTCCGTGTATTGAGAAGGAGGGCGCTCAGGACGAAATTGTTTAGGATTGGACGTAAATAGGATTGTGACACGTAGTATTACCAGGGCACTGCGGGACGAAGCCGTCAGATCGGTCTTTACGCAGATCGATACGGGCATACCTCATTCCGATCGCTTACCAACAGACCAGAAGTAGTTTTTCTCGAAAAATCTACGAACTCTTCAATATGTCCGATTCGGAGTACGAGGGAGCAGTAGGTGGAGGCGTTGGAGGAGCAGGGGCAGAACAGGCCCCGGGGCTATCCCTAGGCGCAAGGAGCCATCAAAGGACGAGGTTGCTGAGAGTGCGGATCAGCGGCAACGCGGATCGAGTTCAACGGCTATCAGCATAAATCAGCTGAGCTATATGATGGCGATGATGGCGCGACAGAACGAGGTGACAACATCGCAAACCGCAGTAACCGAGTCGTGGTGATGGAAACCTCGGCGCAGGGGTTGGGAAACCGGCCTGGTCAGTCATCGACTCCAGATCGAAGTTGTAGGAACGAACTAGCGAACCAGCGTGTCTATCCAAATGCTACGTTTGGGGGGTTCAGTTTCATCGAGAAACACCCAGTGCCCACCGAAGTGGAAGAAGTTGGACCTGGACAAGAGGCACGTGAAATTTTACGGCACAACCAAGGGAATTACGGTGGAAAGTTTCCTTTTTAGAATCGAGAAGTTGCGGCAGCAACATAACATATCCCACTTTCAGCTCTTCACCGACTTCCATTGTCTCGTAACGGGTACTGGCAGGTCTTAGAGGACGACTCGGAAGAACCCGATTTTGGGTACCCCGAGCTAAGGGCGGAGCTGCTAGCTCACTTCAAGACAGCAGAGTCCGATTACGACGTGATCTCCAATAATTTTCAACGTAAAGCGTCGTTCCAGCACAAACGCCTGCAACACAGGAACTTCGGCAAGCCGTCATCCAACCACCAACTCCTTTTGTGCGTCCTCTTACCATTTTATGTTGTGTTATGCGTGTGGAATGGCTGTCGATTTTTTTGTAAAGAATCCGTCCGAGTTAAAGGAAGAGAATCCCTGTAAGTCCCCGTTCCACAATATGATCTGTTTTGTCTGTGGTAAGGATACGTCCTTTTGTGTTTTTAAACCGGGGAAGGGAAACTCCCAACTAACGGAGATTGCCGGGAGCTCTCGCCAGGAAACAGAGTACCCGGAGTCAAGGGAAGAAAGTGGTGCCAAAGAGTCTACACCAGAGGAAGATAGACTATAAATTGCAATGAAAAAGAGAGGTTACGATAAAATAAAAAAAAAGCGCGAGAAGCGAAAAATGAAACGAATTCATCACAAGATAGTGTCAACTATCGTTACACTCAAGGGAGACAATTGCTTCTTCGTGAAAACAAAAATTGGAGGCAAAGATGTGCTAGCTTTGTTAGATTCGGGGGCTGGCGCGAATTGTTTAGGGAAAAATTCTGAAAAGTTGATAGAGGGCAGAGAGGATAGCATCAAAACGCCAGTAGTAGGTGCTATCTCTCTGTTTGTCTTGTGGCAAGGAGAAGTTAAAGACCTTGAGTTCCTTATCGTGCCAGACCTCCAACAAGAAGTGTATTTAGGGGTAGACTTTTGGCAGGCTTTCGACCTGGATGTTGTTAGTTGCGGAACGATGGTGCGTTTAACCCACACTGCCGTGGCAGAATTGGTACCCGCTGAGGGCGACTTGTCATTTGATGTCGTGCAACATGTCCTCACGAAAGAGCAAAGTGTTGCCTTAGAAAGGGTCAAGGCTCCGTACCCATATTTTGCGGTCTTGGGGTTAGGGAAGACCAACGTAGAGGAACACGTGATTGAGGTCTTGGATGAGAATCTCCCTGTAAAACAGAGACACTATCCGATATCACCAGCGATCCAAAAACTTGTTTTCGCAGAGCTATACCGCATGCTGGGTCTAGTTGTGATTGAGTAAGTATCTAATATTAAGCCCAAAAGATGTTTTACAACAATTTCGGTACATACGTCCTTTAGAGGAAGGTGAGTATTTCGGATCATTTGTGCGATCGGTAGAAAAAACGTTTGAATTATGCCAAAATAATATTCAGCTAAAGGAGTTTGGGCTCCAAATAATTAAAAATGAAAAGGTAATGGGTGATGCTGGCCGAAGTATACGAGAAGTTATGGAATATGCCGATTGGGAGCAGGTAAAAGTACATTTACTTAAGACAATATTTTAGGCCTCGTCATACGTGTGGTGAAATATTTAATCATTGCTACATTAAGGGAATTATTTAGTAGTGTGGTGAAATATTTAATCATTGCTACATTAAGGGAATTATTTAGTATTTTTGAAAAAGCTAAATTTGATTTGAATGAGTTATATGAATTTGATGGCAGGCATTCGACATTATATTCATCAGTAAATATTAACAGAGATTTAGTAGATATATTATTAGAGAAAATTGACGGTCCGATAGGCCACAAATAGCTATAAAACTTTTAGATGATTTTAGATGTATTGATTCAAATCAAACAGTTTTAAAATTAACAACAATAGCTACAAAATTTATGCACAAAACGGTACTATTTTTAATCAAAGAACCTTTTTAAGAAATAATGATAAAATTAAAATGCCAAATACGCAAAACCTGAATAATACGTACTCCTATGCACCGCAGGTGGATATTTTTCAAATAACCCTTCAAATCGCTTCAATTCGCAGTCAAACATTAGGCGTACTAATACTGCCCAATCGCGAAATACGTATGCTAGTAATAGGGAAGTTTTTCCCGATAGTACAGTCGACCCAATGGATATTACTAATATCGAGCAATGCGTAAATTTTCCAGAGGACTCAACTTCCAACGATTACCGGTAATAACAATTACTATCCAGAATGAAGGAATAAACTGGTTAATCGGCAACGGCTCCAAAAATGAAATTTATAATGCTATTATTGGACAAAATATTTTGAAACCTTTCAAAGCTAAAATAGATTTTGAAAATGATTGCATAGAAATTAATAAAAACAAAATATTCTTTCATAAATATCCCTTTGATATTGATCACATTTCTACATTAAATTCGGTTCCTATAATATAATTGAAATACTCAACTTACACCTTTCTATGGAAGAACGTAACGAAACTGAAAAGTTATTGTTTCTTTATGAAGATTTATTTTACAAAGAAGGCGAAAATCCCACTGCTACACATAGCATACAGCATGCAATTGTAACTAACACTAATAACCCTATTTACTCAAAAATCTATCGTTACCCCAAAGCCCATGAGCTAGAAATTAACCGGCAAATAGCTGAAATGATGGAACAAAATATAATAACACCATCTTTGTCTCCATATAACAGTCCGTTATAGATTGTTCCCAAAGAAGCAGATAAAAATGGAGAAAAACAATGGCGAGTTGTAATAGACTACATAAAGCTAAATGAAAAAACGATTTCAGATAAATTCCCAATTCCTAATATCGAAGGGATATTAGACAAATTGGGTAGAGCAATGTATTTTTCCACACTGGATCTTGCAAAAGGTTTTCATCAGATCGTGGTGAAGCCAGAGGATCGAAAAAAACGGCACTTTCAACAAAAATACATCAATATAATATGGGTCGTCTATTTAAACGGCATTTTGGTTTTTAGCACCTCTTTAGAGGAACATGTAGTAAATTTAAAACTAATTTTTGAAGTTTGCGAAAAACTCGTCTTAAAATTCAAATTAATAAATGCAACTTATTGTCTAAATAAACCGAATATTTAGATCACATCTTAACTCCTGAAGGAGTCAAACCCAACACAAGTAAGGTAGACGTAATCCAAAAGTTTAAATTGCCCACAACAGATAAACAAATACTATATTTTCTAGGGATGACGGGATACTACCGTAAGTTTATTACCCTGCAGTAAAAAAATGTCAATTGCAAAAAAACATCTTATACAGCTTATAAATAACTATTTTGTGGCAATTGTAGGAAATAGTGCATTTTAAGCACACTGAGGAATAACTAACGTCTAACTACGCCACAAGTCATGCAGAGGAGTCCGAAAATATGTTTAATTTTTCGTTCGCTTCCTTCTTTTAGTTTGTAATTTCCATGTGCTTTTTCGGTATTGGGTAAATACAAATAGTAGCTGGTTTCTAAAGAATAAATTTGATACACATAGAGTAAAATGGGGGAATTAAAAAAGGAATGGAAAAGATAAAATAAAATTTAAAGTAAATAAATAAAAGTTATAAAAAAAAATGAATTTATCTTTTGGCTATTTTTTGGTTGAAAAGTAGTTAGTAAGTAGTTGGTTGACATCTCATGCAGAGGTAACCATAACTGTCCGGATTCCGGCCATCGTCGAACAAAAATAGTTAGTCCGAGTATATGAAAATTTACAGTAAATATACAGCACTAGTTATTGGTAAGCAACTTAAAGTTACTTTTACGCTAGATACTTTTCCTGCAGGGTAAGGATTACGCTAAAGTCGCATATCCTATGATATACTATTTAAAAAGGGAGAGAAATGTCAATATAAATGACCCGAACTAAATTTCGGCATTTGAAAAACTTAAATCTTTAATAACGGATCACCCTATTTTGCGTTACCCAAATTTCAATAAAAAATTCAAACTTACGACAGATGCGAGCAACTTTGCATTAAGAGCTGTATTGTCTCAAGATGGTCACCCTATATGTTTTGCATTCAGGACATTGAATGACCATGAGAAAAATTATGCTTTTGGCACAGCCTGCGCCTTTCGTATACTGGCCGTGTGTAAGAAGCGTGTCAAACATTATTATATGAATCAATGCAAATGTGAGTTCTGCGCATGCGCAAGTTTTGTTTGTGTAAGTGAATTGTAGTAGCGCGTTTAAAAAAAAATATCAAAGGGCTCAAAAAGGGTCACTATCCCCATTACACAAATTGTGCATAGTTTTAGTTATAAAATCTTTGATTAGTCGATTAAATAATGAAAATACCAAAATATAATGCATAAGTGAATGTATTTACTATTTAAACATATTGAATTACGAAAATAAAAGCATTAAAATTCATGTTTTTGAAGTGAAAAAAAAAATCAAACATACTTGTACATAAATATATACATATATAGAAGGCAGGCTTTGCGTATTTATTATTTACACATGGCTTATAACCATACATAAGAAAAACGAAGTGAATTTATTTACATTTTGTTAAAGTATGCATTTATTTATGCCCCTTTGTTTACAAAAGTTTAACGACATCCTTGAGATTTTGTCTCCTTCTCTCATGGTATATCTGTACTGTAATGTTTGACACGCTTCACTGTTCGGTATTATCTATATAGAAGTATTACATATATGGCTTTTGGCGATTGTTTGGGCCGTTAGATACTTTAGGGCATATTTGTACGGCACGGAATTTATTTACATACTAGGCGAATACGAAGCTAAGATAGATTATATACAGGGAAAAGATAACATGATCGCTGATTTTCTTAGTCGAATTAATTCTTGTACCAATGAAATAAACGTAATGGAAAATCAAGATTGCAATATATCCCCAATGGCGTCTATACATTCTCAGCAAGAAGATTTCAACGACCACTTCCTTATTTTAGATACAGTCGTTAATCGATTCAAGTCTCAAATTTTTATTGTAGATCGTAAACCTGTAGAAAAGGAGTCCGTGTTGAATAATCAACGAATATATATTGAGCTAAGCGATATTCCACGTAATGTATCTGATATCGTGAGAAGACAAATTAAGCCTGGAAAAACCGCAATTTATTCCGAACTTCACAAGTCTATTTATAACCAAGTTCAAAATATTTTGATAGACATTTTTCAAAGCAGCAAAAACATCAGGTTTGTAAAGTGCTCGTATTTTGCAAATGATTTAAAAAGTGAAGAAGATGCAATTAAACAAATTTCAATGTTTCATACCAAAGAGTCTGGGCACTCTGTAGTGGAATTCAGTAACTTTAAACAATACTATGAAACGGGTTGTTAGCTTAACAATTTCGTTGTTTGCACTATCGATTCGGTGATTCAGTAGCTCTTCCTTAACAATTAACAACAGGCGATTGTCTCAGGTGAATTATAGTACAATAGGTGATTGTCTCAGGTGAATTATAGCAAAAAGTAGCTGATTCTTAGCTAAGCATAGAACCAATATTCCTTAACAACTACCAATAGGTGATTGTCTCAGGTAAACATACCAAAACGTAGCAGATTCTCAGCTAATCATAGAAACAAAAGGTGATTGTCTCAGATAACACAAAGCAAAACATAGAAGTGTCTGAGCTAAAATATATAAGAAAAGTACCTATTGGTTGTTTTAACAAACAACACCAAATTATAGGTCGACAATTATTTCGCGTTAACAATAACAGCTGACATTTCGATAACAAATGTTGTCAAATAAACTTGTAGTGAATAGCGAAATCGTTAAAATTGTTGTTAAGTCAACGTAACAATGACAACTCTTGTTAAAATAGCGTACTGAATTCCACTACTGGTATAATACCAAACTACCACGATCTTAAACGTAAAATTTATTACCCTAATCTTAAGTATATTCTCAATAAAGTAATTAACAATTGCGATGTTTGCGATGCAGCAAATTACGACAGAAACCATTTAATTTTCATTGATAAGTTTTCAAAACATGCTACGGCGTCCTACTTAGAAGATCGAAATAATCAAACATTAATTGAAAAAATAAGACTTTATACATATTTCTCTTTTCGGTAAAATGCAAAAGATAGTGTGGAATTCAACTCAGTAAATACAAAACAATTTTGTAGGGAAGAAAATATGGATATTCATTTTACTAAAGCAAATAGTCATACAGGCAAAGCAGACGTGGAGAGATTTAATAACACGTTGACTGAGAGAATAAGCGCTCTAAATATAGAAAATAAGTTAACAATTAAAGATCAGGTTAGTAAAGCTGTACAATTATATAATAACACATATCATTCAACGATTGGAACTACACCAAACAATGTCCATAATAACAGAATTGAATCCAATATTAATTGAAAGTTGCAGATACTTATTAACAATAAATAATTTCCTTAAATTACGAACTTTTCAAATTTACATGCATAAATGCTAATATTTTGTAGCTATAAAATAATTAAAGCAAGTTTTAAATGTGTATATTAAATGCGTTTAAAACTTAATCAACAATTAATGAAAATGTAATTTAACCATAAATATGTATATTAAAATTATTAGTTTAAGGCACTAACAATTTCTTTTAATTTTATTATTTAGTTTAAGATTTCAATATATACATCTATATATATAAAAATGAAATGGTGTATAATTGTAACGCTAAAACTCGAAAACGGCTGAACCAAATGAAATACTTCCTTTGGGGGATTTGTTTGTTATTACCACGCGCAGGTCATGTCTTAAAATCAGAACAAAATATTAAGGGGGCGTGGCACCTCCCATACAAACTGAATTTTTCAAGTTGAATATCTTCTAAAGTGTTTAAGGTAGGAACATGAAAATTGGTACAGAGCTACAGGATAACAGCACCACTCTCACCTATAAAACCGGGGGTTATCCAATAAGGGGGCGTGGTACCTCCCATACAAACTAAATTTTTTAAGCAGAATATCTGTGAAAGGGTTCAAGGTAGGGACGTGAAAATTGGTATAGTCCTATATGGTATCACAAGCCTTCTTACACATAACAGAAGGGGTAATCGGAAAAGGGGGCGTGGCACCTCCCATACAAACTGAATTTTTCAAGGTGAATATCTTCAAAAGTGTTAAAGGTAGGAACATGAAAATTGGTATAGAGCTATAGGATAACAACACCATTCTCACCCATAAAACTTGGAGTTATCGAAAAAGGGGGCGTGGTACCTCCCATACAATCTATATATATAAAAATGAAATGGTGTTCAGTCGTTACGCTAAAACTCGAAAACGGCTGAACCAAATCATATACTTCCTTTAGGGGGTTTGTTTGTTATTACCACGCGCAGATCATGTTATAAAATCAGAACAAAATATTAGGGGGGCGTGGCACCTCCCATACGAATGAAATACTTCATAGTCGATATCTCTGGTGATAAGGAAAAAGGGGGCGTGGTTTCACCTATATGAAGGAAACATTTCATAGCCCATATCTCTGCAAGTATTTATGTTAGACGACTGAAATTTGGTGAGGGTTTATATGTGATCGATCCCTAATACCTCCCAAAAAACTGGAGTTAACGATAAAGGGGGCGTGGCACCTCCCATACGAATAAACTACTTCATAGTCCATATCTCTAGAAGGGAAATAAATTTGTGGCAGGACAACGTCTGCCGGGTCAGCTAGTTAATACATATTCATATTCATATTAAGAATATTTAATAGTATTTTAAAATTCGATAGTATTTTAAAAACAACGGGTGGAGGAGGTACATACCATCAAACCAGTCACTCCCACTTTCACTCATCTCTCTTGGAGTTAAACTCCAAGCTTTAACTATTGTTAGTTTTAAAATTAGTACATAAGAGTTTTGTATATAAAAGCCTTGCTTTGGCTAGGCTGAGTTCTGTTTGAATTAAAGAGTGAACACGTAAGTTTAAAATCGGTGTTTTATTTAATATCATTCGCGTCCGAATAACGTCCAGCATAAAGTTTATCACCTCTCCCACCTACTTGTAGGCATTGGAATAATTTCCAATATAGGAATTTTTATATATGTATGTATGTATGTTAAACTTCTTCTGCAGCAACCATCTGTGTCCACGACGCAGACGCCTCTGTCACTGGGAAGATCGGTGAGTGCTAGATCGTAAGTAATATTTACCAACATGAAAAAAAATTACTTACCTATATACGTATATAAAAAAATCCAAAAAGTGCGATCATTGAAAACCAGGGCGGTGGAACAAGTTATGAGGACAGTGGCCGTTCGATAAACCACAGTTTTCTTTTTCGCCTTTAGTTCATTCAATTAAATTTTGCTTCGAGTTCGATTTTATAAATTTATTTTGGATTAAGTTTCGCTCTATCATTGTTTAGACGGTTTTATTTTTTTGAATTCCATTAAATGCAATTTTTTTTCCTCCTTTTAGTTAATGGTCATTGGATTAAATTTTTATTTTGTTAATTCTTTCTGGGCCAGAAACATTTTTATTTATTTCCCTTTATGATTTAAGTCAATTCCTGTTGTTGAATTTCAATTTCATTGCGTTAGTTGTTTCCCAGCCAGCATTTTTTGAAAATGTTGAACAAAAAATATTCAAATATCATTCTTCAGATGATTAAAAACGATCAAATTCAAGGCCAATTTTTAATCGAATTGTCGGGAGAAAAGTGTACCCTAAATGTGATTACACATAAATATTCATTTATGATAAACAAACTTAATCAGTTTTGAATCATTTTCGGAAACATTTTATGGTAGCTTTGAAAACATTTTATGATCGAATAAGGTTCGTTTACGTTACCTCTTTTGAATATAATTTGAATTCCGTTTCTGATTACTTTTGGAATCATATGTTGATCATATTTCATATTGCTTTATGATCATAATTTAATATTTTTTTTTTGGTGGGGAGGCGCTGAATTTTCACTTTTAGGTTAGTTACTATTTTTATTTACTTTCCCTAATAAAATAAGTTTATAGATTTTTGTAACGAAACCTGATTCGGTGTCATTTATTTATTAGTGTCCGACCGAATATTCGGCGAAGTTTCGGTTTCCGGCCTATTCGGCTAGTATTTTTTATTCGGCCTTCGGCTGAAAAGGCCGAATAATCGAGGCCGAATAATAGACGTGTTTAATACCAAAAAAAAATTACTGAATTTTACGAGTTTTTGATTTTTTATAAGCGACAGAAAATCGCAACTTCCAGTAATATTTTTGTGTCCGACAGGGAATTTTTTTTGTAGAGCTTAGGCGGCCGCCGTGGTGTAGCGGTTAAGTGTTCGGCCTTCTACAACAAGTCGTGGCGGTTCGATGCCCGGCAAAAGTAACATCAAAAATTATTTAGAAAAAGAATTTTTCTAAACGGGGCCGCCCCTCGGCAGTATTTTGGCAAACTCTCCGGGTGTATTTCTGCCATGAAAAGCTTCTGCAAAAAATTCATTTGCTTTGCAAGTGCCGTTCGGAGTCGGCAAAAAACTGTAGGTCCCGCCAACTTGTGGGAAACACTCAAAAAGCAACACACCACAAGTTGGAAAGAGAAGCTCGGCTAAAAATCTCGTTAGAGGTTATGATAACCTGTTGGTATATCGCCGCCATTAGTTTTTTTTTTTTTTTAGGTTCACCGCAAGGAAGAAAATTGCAAAAGTCCCCATCGATCCCATTAGTGCAGCACGGCAACCAACCCATTAGTGCTAAAGAAGTTATTTGGGGTCAAAAGTCGATAAAAATAAAAAAAACCTCAAATTTGGATTTTTCTCGACTTTTGTCCCCGAATAACTTTTTTGCCACAAATGGGATCAATGGGGACTTTTGCAGTTTTCTTCCTTAGGGTGAACCTAAGCTCTAAAAAAAAAACTTTCCTGTCGGAATTTTTGTTATACAAGATAAACTAAATTTACCGGACTAGTATTTTTTTATATTATGCATGAAGAAAAGGTGGCTGTAGCTCGAGAACTATAGGCTCTACAAAAATATCTATTTTCATTGTCGATGGGGAACTTCGTGACAAATAAACGGTAAAAGAAATTTTATTTTTTTTTTTTGGAAAAAAATCCAGTCCATACTTGGCATATATTTTCATATACTTTCCAGAGCTAATTTTACAGTCGGGATATCTCAGAAATGGTTACCCTTAGAAAAAACTGCCAGGACCATATTTGTAGAGAATTTCCAGGTCCACAACTTGGGCTCAGGTAATTTTTCAAAACAACTTACTGTTTTCGAGAAAAGTCCAAAAATATAAAATTTTTACTTTGACCCCGAATAACTTTTTTAGCACACATGGGATCGATCAGGACTTTTGAGGTTTTCTATCTGAAGGTAAAACTAAGCTGTATGCAAAAATTTGGCTCAGTGGGAATTATGTATTGTTATTTATTATTTTATCAGACCCGACAAACGTTGTCCTGCCCAAACATTAACTTGTTCCCATTTATAAAATGTGACTGGTCCTCCTCATTTCAGCTCCAAAACCTTACTCCCAATATCTCGAAACCTTGGTCTTCTATTGGAAAAATACTAAAACATGTTAAATCACTTGTCACCACCTTTCATTTGATACTCATATGGCACTAATACCATCGAGGGTGATACAAAATCTCACTTCCAAATTTAATTTTATTATGTCCAGCCGTTATCAAAATAAATGCTAGCATAGATGAAGCAGAGACCAAATGAAACCTGTGGCCTTACCCTTTCGTTTGATACAAATTTTGTGCGAATATTCGAAAGTTTACGCGCACCACATTTCGACCGATAATTCTGTTATCGATAAATATATCGAAATGAACCAAAGTCCAAATGAAAGCTGTGGTCTTCCCCGTTCGTTTGATACCAATTTTGTGCAAATATTCCAAAGTTTACCCGAAATCACATTTTGACCGATAACTCTGTTATCGATAAATATATCGAAATGAACCAAATTCCAAATGAAAGCTGTGGTCTTCCCCTTTCGTTTGATACCAATTTTGTGCGAATATTCCAAAGTTTACGTAAAACTAAATTTTGACGATAACTATGTTATCAATAAATATATCGAAATTTCATGATGCCTGTGGCTTTATATTCCTAAGAATTTGTCTGCAAAATTTCGTAAATATCGGGGCATTGGTTCAGACGTTAAAGAACCGCAAACATCCGTAGTCACTCACAAACTTACGTGTTTATATACATATTAGTAAGATTGACCGTACTAAAAGACTGAATTTTTTTATTTATGTTTACAACTATGTATGTGTATATTTTTGTAAGGTGTTTTGTTTATTCAAGAAACAAAAATAATGAATTGTTGTGAAATAAAAAAAATCTCTTTTCTTATTTTGGAATTCGGCTTCGGTTTTCGGCCGAATATAGGATTATGCCGAATATTCGGCTAGTGCTTCGGCTACGGCCTAAAATTCCAGATTCGATCGGCCACTATTATTTATCCTTTCTTTTGTTCTGTATGGGGTCAAGTCAACGCCACCATGTTTGGCTAAGTCAACAGACTATTGGTGTGGGTGTTGCATTTGTGCATTCGAGGGGACGTGGATGTGAGGCGACTTTGACATACAGGACTAGTTAGGAACATGGGACGATAACTGACGGACCGACTTGTGTCAGGCAAAGGGGACTCCACTCGGTGAGCGGAGTCCAAGGTCGTTCATGATCTATGAACGAGAGGGGTGGGATGACTCCACCTGACCCGGACAGGTCTTTTTCTTCTATCTCTTTTCTTTCCTATGTAACTTTCATCCAGGCATGAACCTCCGTTCTGGTTTGTATAGCTGTAGGTAGGGCTGGTGAGCAAAAACCCGACGAGCTAGCGGGATGCCACCATGCCACTTGCCACCTTCGGCTTACCACAGCAGCCAGTTTTTTTTTTTAAATTCATCTTAAATTAAATCTTCAGAGAGATCGTCAGAAATTGAATTCCCTTTAAAAGATGCCTAGAACTTATGCAATAACATAAAAACATACCAATTACACTGGTTTACAAATAAGTACTATGAGAAAAAATTCATACTTATAGGTGAATTGGCACTGATATGCCGAGTACAAAACATGTTTTTAAAATTTTTTGTATGGGCAGGTTTTTGAGATATCGGTAATTTTGTGTTTTCTGGTTTCACTTCATTCAAAAATTTTTTCCGACAATGTTACAAAGTCGATTGTTGAAACTCTCATCAACTCCTTTCATTTGATATCCATATCGTACAAATTAATTCAAGATTAGCCCCGGTCCACATTATGACCAGTGATGTGGGCTTTTGCTATAGTGCTACGTGAGTGGGATTCGAACCCAGGGGTTTTAGCATGTAAGCCCAGCAGTGTCAAACCTATATTACTGCAGCGTCGCGCCGCCGTGGTGTAGCGGTTAAGTGTTCGGTTAAGTGTTCGGCCTTCTACACCAAGTCGTGGCGGTTCGATGCCCGGCAAAAGTAACATCAAAAATTATTTAGAAAAAGAATTTTTCCAAACGGGGTCGCCCCTCGGCAGTAGTTTGGCAAACTCTCCGGGTGTATTTCTGCCATGAGAAGCTTCTCAGCAAAAAATTCATTTGCTTTGCAAGTGCCGTTCGGAGTCGGCAAAAAACTGTAGGTCCCGCCAACTTGTAGGAAAACTCAAAAGGAACACACCACAAGTTGGAAAGAGAAAATCGGCTAAAAATCTCGTTAGAGGTTATGATAACCTGTTGGTATTTCGCCGCCATTAGTTTTTTTTTTTTTTTCATTTACATAACTTTAGCTTGGAAAATATCGTCCCCTTTTTGCGTTTTTATCGTAACCACCATTTTTTCGAAATTTACTTTTTGATGAAAATTTGTTCATCATCCCTTAGCGCATCATCTGGAAAAAAATTATAGCTGAAATCCTTACAGTTATTTCAAAAAATGGCTATCTTTTTTATCGTATCCACCAATTCATAAATGATAAAAAATAAAAAAAAATTTTAAAAATGCTCTCCTGTAAAATTTGGGTTTTGGCGTTTACGATAAAAACGCAAAAAGGGGACGATATCTATATATCGCAGCGTTTACAAAAAGTATCGTAAGCGCCAAATTTTTTTTTCTATTGCCACACAACATGATTGCAAAAGTATCGTAAGTGCCATTATACACTTAAAAACTAACAAATTAAGGCAAAATTTTAAGTGTTAATAAAAGTAGCAATTAAATATTATGTTCTGAGTTAAAATTTTAGCCAAACATTGAAAGGTCAAAGAAAAAAAACAAAAAAAACCGGCTCCTGTAAAATTTCCTTTTTTGGTTGTTACGATATAATCGTAAAAACGACGCGATATCTATCTGAAACTTTAGGTATTGACGAGAAAATAAGCCTTGCAAAAAATTAGCGCTCTAACTTAACCCTTAGGGGTGGCTATTTTTTCGCCCTTTCCCATACATTTTGTATGTGGAAAAATGGTACTTTTTTAAAAGTGAATTTTCTTTCAATTTTTGAAACTTTTTTGAAAATATTTTTACATACTCTTAAAGTTGAAGCTTTGAAGCTTCCAAAATGGTAAGCCATGTGCGAATAACTTAACTATTAAAATAATTACAGCCTCTTAAACGTGTTACTGTGTATGTGTGTGCTATAGTACAAAGCTCAGCCATTTTCAAATGGCTGTAATTATCTTAGTAGTTAAGATAATTGCACATGGCTTACCATTTTGGAAGCTTCAACTTTAACAGTATGTAAAAATATTTCTCTCGTCCTTTGTACTAAAAACCTTTGAGAGGATACTAAGCGACTACCTCTTAACAACTATTGATAGCAACCTTATCTCTAGCTATCAGCATGCATACACCAAGGGTAAATCAACAGAAACCGCTCTGCACAGCCTAGTGTCTGTCATTGAGAAATCGCTGTGTGAAAAGGACTACTGTCTCGTGGCCCTCCTAGACATTGAGGGGGCTTTCAACAATATAAGCCCGGAGGCTATCAACTCCGCTCTAACTAATCTGGGCGTAGATAGACCTCTAACTGATTTAATTGACCAACTTTTAAGGGGAAGGAAAATAGCTTCTTCACTTGGTACGGTTGAGTTATCACGTTATGTCACAAGGGGAACACCCCAGGGTGGTGTTCTTTCCCCGCTTTTATGGAACCTCACAGTCAACTCGTTGCTACGTGACACAAGCTGGGGGGGGGGGGGGGAAGATAGTGGCATACGCAGACGATTTAGCTATTGCATTCAGAGGCAAGTTCCCACAAACTCTGTGTGACCTGATGCAAGTAGCACTGCGAGAAGTTTCGACGTGGTCCTCTCGCTGCGGACTTAGTATCAACCCAGGGAAGGTGGAACTTGTCCTCTTCACCAACCGGTACAAAATACCGCCACTAAGCCTACCAGAACTAGATGGCACGCGCCTGGGCTTGTCGGATAAGGCCAAGTTTCTAGGCATAGTTCTGGACAGGAAATTGAATTGGAAGGAGAATGTTCTTCAGCGCCAGAAGAAAGCTTGCATCGCTCTTTACACATGCAAAAGAGCCATTGGCAAAAAATGGGGGCTCAGCCCTACAGTATGCAGTTGGATCTACACGGCCATCATTCGCCCAATCATGCTTTATGGAGTCGTCGTATGGTGGCCTGCGCTGAGCAAGGCAACATACCTGAATCTGTTGCGGAAAGTCCATAGATCCAATATGATCTGTATAAGCGGTGCGCTAAGGACAACGCCCAACGAAGCCCTCCAGGTCATTCTGGGCATTTTGCCACTTGATCTGGAAGGGTTTCGGTCAGCGGCGGCATCAGCTCTGCGCCTAAGAGAAACCTCCAGTTGGGCTGCGGGTACTATTGGACACTCCAGTATTCTGGAATCTCACAGCTTTCTCCCTCTAAGCACAGATCGTTGTGCGACTACTACAGTCGGGGATAGCTGTTTCAAAATAAACATTCCCAGCAGAGAAGACTGGGAGAGGACGGATTGGTGTCCCGAAACAAATGGTGGCACTTCCATATACACCGACGGCTCGAAGTTGGAGGAGGAGTTTATTCAGGGGATTTGGACCTTGAGCTCTCCTTCAGACTACCTGATCATTGTAGCGTCTTCCAGGCGGAAGTCTCGGCAATCCTGGACGCCGCGGCCTGGTTAAGCAAACCTGTTATCGGGGAAGATATCGCTATTTTCAGCGATAGCCAAGCGTCCATCAAATCCCTTGGCTCATACACGTTCAACTCTGAACTGACGCTCAGCTGTCGTCGATCTCTTCAGGAGATGGCCCAACAGAACCGCTTAAACCTCATATGGGTCCCGGGACATAGGGACATTGAGGGAAACTGTAAGGCAGACGAGCTTGCCAGGCAGGGCACGACCAAGCAGGTTCTTCAGGATAAAGAGCGCTTAGGTATGCCGTTTGCCACATGCAAACTAATGCTGAAGGAGCACACACTCCGTCAACCCAACGAAAGATGGCTGCTATCCCCAGGGTGTCGCATATCGAAACAAACCTGGCCAAAATGGGATCTTAAAAGGTCTAAACGCATTTATGCCCTAACTAGGAGGGAAATCTGCATATTGATAGGGGTATTAACCGGTCACTGCCTCATTGGTAGGCATGCAGAAAGGCTAGGTGTGCCCTACCGACGATGCTGCAGGAGTTGCAAAGATGATGAGGAGGAGGAAACAGTGGAGCACCTCATCTGCAACTGTCCGGCGAACGCGCTTATTGGGAGTTCCGTTCCTGGATAGCCTAAGCCAGATCGCGGAAATGGACATAAAGGACTTGATGGGCTTCATAAAGTCATCTAAGTGGTTCGAGGAGGAGTAACGGTGTCGGTTTAGGAGTGTCAGTCCCGGGATTCTGCTATGTGGAAAATCCCAACAACTCAGGGATTTTCCATATGGCTGGGTCCCGGGACTACTTTCCTTGTGTTGGTGGTATCACAACGGGCCTTTCAAAACTGGCCTAAGTGTGCCTCTGCGGCAGCCACTTGAACCTAACCTAACCCTTAGGGGTGGCTATTTTTTCGCCCTTTCCCATACATTTTGTATGGGGAAAAATGGTACTTTTTTCAAAGTGAATTTTCTTTCAATTTTTGAAACTTTTTTGAAAATATTTTTACATACTCTTAAAGTTGAAGCTTTGAAGCTTCCAAAATGGTAAGTCATGTGCGAATAACTTAACTATTAAAATAATTACAGCCTCTTAAACGTGTTACTGTGTATGTGTGTGCTATAGTACAAAGCTCAGCCATTTTCAAATGGCTGTAATTATCTTAGTAGTTAAGATAATTGCACATGGCTTACCATTTTGGAAGCTTCAACTTTAACAGTATGTAAAAATATTTTCAAAAAAGTTTCAAAAATTGAAAGAAAATTCACTTTGAAAAAAGTGCCATTTTTCCCCATACAAAATGTATGGGAAAGGGCGAAAAAATAGCCAAAAATTGAAAGAAAATTCACTTTGAAAAAAGTACCATTTTTCCCCATACAAAATGTATGGGAAAGGGCGAAAAAAATAGCCACCCCTAAGAGTTAAGTTAGAGCGATAATTTTTTGCAAGGCTTATTTTCTCATCAATACCTAACTTTTTAGGGGGTAAGACCTAGTCGACATTTTTTTTGAATCACCCTAATCTATATATATAAAAATGAAATGGTGTATAATTGTAACGCTAAAACTCGAAAACGGCTGAACCAAATGAAATACTTCCTTTGGGGGATTTGTTTGTTATTACCACGCGCAGGTCATGTCTTAAAATCAGAACAAAATATTAAGGGGGCGTGGCACCTCCCATACAAACTGAATTTTTCAAGTTGAATATCTTCAAAAGTGTTTAAGGTAGGAACATGAAAATTGGTACAAAGCTACAGGATAACAGCACCACTCTTACCTATAAAACCTGGGGTTATCGAAAAAGGGGGCGTGGTACCTCCCATACAATTTTTAATTAGTTTGGTTGTTAATCTATATATATAAAAATGAAATGGTGTTCAGTCGTTACGCTAAAACTCGAAAACGGCTGAACCAAATCATATACTTCCTTTAGGGGGTTTGTTTGTTATTACCACGCGCAGGTCATGTTATAAAATCAGAACGAAATAATAGGGGGGCGTGGCACCTCCCATACAAACATTTTTCTTCAAGGTGAATATCTCTAAATGGGTTTAAGGTAGGGACCTGGAAATCGGTACAGACCTATAGGATAACAACACCATTCTCACCCATAAAACTGGGGGTTAACCAAAAAGGGGGCGTGGCACCTCCCATACAAATGAAATATTTCATAGTCGATATCTCTGGAAGTATTCATTTTAGACCACTGAAATTTGGTAAGGGGTTATATGAGATCGATCCCTACCACCTCCAAAAAAACTAGGGTAACGAAAAAGGGGGCGTGGCACCTCCCATACGAATGAAGTACTTCATAGTCCATATCTCGGGAAGTGTTTAGGTTAGACCAGTGAAATTTTGTGAGGAGTTATATAAGATCAATCCCGGACACCTCCAAAAAAAACTGGGGATAAGGAAAAAGGGGGCGTGGTTTCTCCTATATGAAGGAAACATTTCATAGCCCATATCTCTGCAAGTATTAATGTTAGACCACTGAAATTTGGTGAGGGTTTATATGTGATCGATCCCTAATACCTCCCAAAAAACTCGAGTTAACGATAAAGGGGGCGTGGCACCTCCCATACGAATAAAATACTTCATAGTCCATATCTCTAGAAGTATTTAGCTTAGACCACTGAAATTTTGTGAGGAGTTATATAAGATCAATCCCGGACACCTCCAAAAAAAAACTGGGGATAAGGAAAAAGGGGGCGTGGTTTCTCCTATATGAAGGAGATAGGGATATGGTTTAAAATAGATATAGGGATCGGGTTAGAGAAACAGACAGGGAAATAAATTTGTGGCAGGACAACGTCTGCCGGGTCAGCTAGTGTATATATAAATACGCCAAATGAAAAACTTTTGGTACCTCCTGTGAGCGAACCGTTTGACCGATTTGAATGAAATATGCACCGATGGAAAGGAAACTGAAAAAACTGAAGTATAGGCGGTATATTTTCAGGGGCGTCCCCGAAATTTAAGGATGGGGGGTACGGAGCTCAAGACCCCCTCCAGTCACCACCACCAGATTTTATTGGTCGAATTTTCGATCACAGGCGATACTAGTTCTAGGAATTCTAGAAAATGCTTGTTGTTAATTTTTTAAGGTCATCTTCATTCGGTAAGGGTCGGGCAACGGCCAAAAAAATTCTATTATTCGGGCTTTAACACCTAATCCTTGAACGAATTTTGGTATTTGTTTCCTTTAGCACCCAACTGATAATAATTTTGCGAAAATTATGGGGGAGGGCTCAAAAGACGGGTTTTGGCCTCAGGATCACGAATCTGTAAGCGCTTTTTTAATACTTTACTTCTCTGAAGAGATATTTGCGATCAAAGTTGCAAGCTTGCATGTGGTTGTTGTAATTTTATTAGGCTGTTCCTAAAAACATGCGAAAAAACAGGCAACCACCCGGACTAGGCATGGCGTAGCCTAGGGTTATTTTTTATAAGCGCGGCCGAAGGCCCCCAACTCAGAAAGGTGTTTCGCACATGAATACCATGGATTCACTGAAAAAAAATTAAAAAAGCGCTTCCGGATTTCGTGATCCTGAGGCCAAAACCCGTCTTTTGAGCTATTTCCCAAAATTGTAGCTAATTTATTAGTAGTTGGGCGCTAAAGGAAACAAATACCCGGATTTTTGCTAAAGTACTCGTTGCATCGCCACTGTACGCAGAAATGGAAATAACAACAACAAAGTAAAATCCCAAAAAGCTAAACTATTACAGACACCTATCAATGTACAGTGGTGGCCAACCCATTCGCAACCGATTATAAAGGCAAGTTTCAACCCTTAGTGTCTTTCATATAACATTTTGCCTAATTTTGTTTACCAATACCACTCCTGTTGTAATTAATGCCATTAAAAAGTGGCTTTACACAAAATTCATACAAACTCTGTAAACAGATTTTGAACTTTTGACCTGGGCTCTTTAGAAAAAATCTGAGTATGAAGTTTTGTAGCCCATTAAATTTTAGTCTAACAAATCTCAAGGAGCTCTGAAAGCGCGTTAATTTAAAAAAAAAATTTTGTGTATTTTTTCTCCATATAACGAAATCACACAATTTTTTTTGTATGGGAAAAATGCGAAGGTGAGTCTGAAAAAAACAAAATTAAATCAACGCGCTTTCAGAGCTCCTTGGGATTTGCAGTTTGTTACACTAAAATTTAATGGGCTACAAAACTTCATACTCAGATTTTTTCTAAAGAGCCCAGGTCAAAAGTTCAAAATCTAGGCCTAAGTTTGCAGAGTTTTTATAAATTTTGTGTAAAGCTTTGAGAAGCCTTTTTTTCCAGCCCTCTTGCTGTTGCGTCGTTCTTGAACTAAATTTATTCCCCAAATATGTATGATCAAGTAATACATGTGATAATAATTTTTTTCTTACTTTCTTACTTTTCTAAAACCAAATCCAAAGAGTTAAATAGACATACTCCATCATATTTAAAGAGAAATGTTCATAGAAAATTTGGAAATCAGCCAAAGCGAAATCATTCTTGCTCCAGAATCTTTGTCGGTAAAATGAGTTTCGCTGATTTCTCTTTGGCTGATTTTAAAATTTTCTATGAAGATTTCTCTTTAAATATGATGGAGTATGTATATTTAACTCTTTTGGCTTGGTTTTAGAAAAGTAAGAAAAAAACAAGTAAGGAAAGCTGTCTTCGGAGTTATAGCCCAAAATCCGTTTATCGGAACAATGGATTGTATGGGAGCTATATGTAATATCGGTCCTATCTTACTGATTTTCAATATCGACATTTTCCATGTAAAAATAACAAAAGCTACAAAATTTCACGTTACTAGCTCTTTAATTACAGAACTTATAGCCCGAAATCCGTTTATCGGAACAATCGATTGTATGGGAGCTATCAGTAGTTTTGGTCCGATATAGCTGGTTCTGACAAATGATTTTTCTCATATAAAATAACGCCTCCATACCAAATTGAGGGACTAGTTTGCGTACAATTAGACGGACAGACGGACATGGCTAAATGGAATCAGCTCATCGTCCTGATCATAACGGTATACTTATTATTCTTCTGCTCATACTTACAAACATCGGACCAAAGTTATAATATCATTTCATGTTCATGAAAGGTATAATTATGGTCACATGTATTACTTGATCATACATTTTTATACCTTTCATGAACATGAAATGGTATTATAACTTTGGTCCGATGTTTGTAAATATGAGAAGAAGAAGAGATAGACCCATCAATAAGTATACCGAAATGATCAGGATGACGAGATGAGTTTATTTAGCCATGTCCGTCTGTCCGTCTGTCTGTTTGAACGCAAACTAGTCGCTCAGTTTTTGAGATATTTGGCTGAAATTTGATATGCGGCCACCATTTTCCAATATAGGAATCATTTGTCGGAACCAGCAAGATCAGACCGATATTACATATAGCTCCCATACAACCGATTATTCCGATAAACGGATTTTGGGCTATAACTCCTGTAATTAAACACTTAGGAACGTGAAATTTTGGAAGCATCGCTATTTTTATATGCGAAATATCGATGTTGAAAATCATCGAGATTGGATAAATATTTCACATAGCTCCCATATAATCGATTATTCCAAAAAGCGGATTTTGGGCTATAACTCCTGTAATTAAACACGTAGGAACGTGAAATTTTGGAAGCATCGCTATTTTTATATGTAAAATATCGATGTTGAAAATCATTGAGATGGGATAAATATTTCACATAGCCCCCATACAATCGATTGTTCCGATAAACGGATTTTGATAGATAACTCCTGTAATTATGTAGGTAGGAACGTGAAATTTTGGAAGTATCGCTATTTTTATATGTGAAATATCGATGTTGAAAATCATTGAGATTGGATAAATATTTCACATAGCTCCCATATAATCGTTTATTCCAATAAGCGGATTTTGGGCTATAACTCCTGTTGAAAATCATTGAGATGGATAAATATTTCACATAGCCCCCATACAATCGATTGTTCCGATAAACGGATTTTGGTAGATAACTCATGTAATTATATCGGTAGGAACGTGAAATTTCGTAACTGTTGCTATTTTAGAATGTTAAAAATCAATGAGATTGGACCAATATAACACATCGCCCCCATATAATCGATAGTTCCGATAATTTCGGTATGAGCTAAAGTTAAATTCACACAGGCTGCACTGGGATCAAACAGTGAAAATCGTGACGCTTATTCATGAAAGGTATTTAGCCTTCGGCACAGCCGAAGACAGCTTTCCTTACTTGTTGGGGAATAAATTTAGTTCAAAAACGACACAACTGCAAGAGGGCTGCAAAAAAATGGGTGTAACTAACTTTAAAACATAATGCGGCGGACTTATCGTAATCATATTTATTAAATCTATTCTTACAATTTTATGGACTTTTGTTAAAATGAACGGATGGAAATATTGAAACTTGTTTCACCAAAACTTAATATTTTACAACTGCGTCGTTATTGAACCAGGGAAGCGATATGTCAAAATGTTCATAAGAAATAGCGCTTCAAAGAACTACTTAACATTTTTTTCAAATATCAATAACTAAATTTTATTGCATTTTAAAGGAATATATCGCTAAATTAAGATTTTTTTTTATACTTTTCCAAACGCTATAGTGGCAGCGGAACAAAACACCTAGCCCCGAAAAATTGGTTTAAGCTCATGGGAATGCCCTCTATCGAATGCAAAAATAATTCCCGGTTATATCAAATGTAAAGTAAATGTATTAGGGTATTAAAATGTTCCCAAAAAAAAATTTCGAGTGTAGTGACTTTAAAGCTAGGCAACCCTTATCCTTGACCGGATTCGCAATGAAATTCTCTTTACTATAATATACGATTCATTCACTTACCCTCTCGGTGAAGAATTCATAAAAAAATGCACTTTTAAAAAATTTATTAAAAATAGGCAACACATGCACAAAGTCTTAGAAGTTGCGAACTATCATATAAAGTGCAAGTCCCTTTGTCGGCGCTCCGACTATTAGATGTTTTGAATTTTTTGTTGGGTATTGCTTTGTATTGGAGAGAATAGTGCATTCCCTTGAGAAACAAAATTCTAAAAGCTAAGGATCAGTAATAATCCAAGAAGTAGGCTCAGTTACTGTTATGTATATCATCATACCCATTTTTGTACGATTTCGTCTAAAATTTATTTCTTTTTTCAGATATACTTGAAGGACTTCGCCCAGGGTCCCCTAAGCCAGGACATATTGAACGCATCGATTCCAGTAAAGACGCAAATACCTCCCAAGCTGATTTAAGCAAAAGCGAAGACCCAGTTATCACTCAACGTTTTCTCAAAATTAATGTACGCCATATCACTGATGGACAAGGTGTTGTAGGTGGTGTACTTTTGGTAACACCGAATGCTGTTATGTTCGATCCGAATGTCTCTGATCCGCTAGTTATCGAACATGGACCCGAAAGCTATGGTGTAATTGCACCCATCGACTTGGTAGTAAATGCAGCAATTTTTTATGATATAGCGCATATGCGTGTATCGGGCGATATAAATACCGAACAAAATGAAAAGGCTGAGATCTACTTTCCAAAGACAGTATTAGAAGCGCAATATGCAAAGGAAGCCAAAGAGAGACCAGACTATGTAGATGGTGGGAAAACCAAGGAAAGAATATCAGGTTTTTTTTGATAATTTAAGAATATATGTACTATTTTCAAATGTTTTTTTTTTGTACTCAACACACAGGCGAACCATTGAAACTATGTCATGATCAAGAATCGTCATCCTCAAATAAAGACGAGCATGAGGTAAATGGTATTATGTATTTCCTATTCTCACAGATTGGTAACATGGGACATGCATTTCCAGACTAGGATAGGCGTTTGAGCTTGACGTTCTCAAAGGCAACATTCCAAACCTGACTGAATGTCATAGCACTGCCTAGCAGGTTTTTTTTCTTATGTTCGTGCATTTGATTTGTAAGAATACATTTCTCTCTTGTGTTTACATGGTTTGATTCTGTATCCATACAAACAAGTGACAAAAAAATTTATCTCGCCGATAGAAACATTTTTTCATACAAAATTTTTTTTTACAGTGAACTTTAATTTTAAAGCTTCCTATAGTTAAGCTACATTCATATTTTATCATCTCCTGGGGAGCGTATCGTTTTCCTACCTTAGAAAATTCCACCTCGCAAAATCCTGAAATAGGTAAAATTCTGGTTTTCTAAAATTTTGCTCCTCCTAAATCCTGGTTTTCTCAAATTCTGCTTTTCCTAAATCCGGTTTGCATCAGTACAAAATTCAGTCATTTTAAAATGGCTGCAATTCGTATAATAGATATGATAAGCGCTCTATATAAAACGTTTTTGAAAGTTGAAATCCTCCGCTTTAATTTTTTTGGAAAAGTTTCAAAAGTTATTAGAAAATTCACTTTGAAAAAATCCAATTTTTTCCCAAACAAAAAGCGACCTCTAAGGGTTAAGTTACAGCGTTAATTTTTGGAAAGGCAAATTTTTTCATCAATTACTAATCTTACCCCCTTAAGATCCAAAAAAAAAATTTATTAGAATCACCCAAATCTACATTTCGTCGGCTAAGAGTGTAAACCTGCCAAATCCCGTTCTTAGCAAAATCGACTTTTTGATGCGGTTCGAAGGAGTAGCCGATTCTGCAGTTGGCAAACAAAACAAAAGTCTCAAACTAAATATGCAAATATCAAAAATTGTTTGATGAGAAAAGCTGCTAAATCCAACATATAGAGCTTTTGTCGCCCGGTTACTGTTCTATCCTAGAGTATTACTTTCTGGGTTTAAGTCAAGGTAATAGCCAGCGAATATGATTACATTTTTGATATTTCAAGGCAATCATTGCCCTCGAAGCATAACCTGAAAGTTCAAGTTAAATTTGGTTTTTTGCCTCTACTGAAAAATATTTTTTTGGTCGTTGGCAGGTTTACATTATTAGCCGACGATATGATGAATTTTATATCAAACCCAATATGCATTGAACCCGACAACCTCGTTGCATTTTCGAAAAATTGTGGGCGTGGCAAGGTATCGAAATATTGGAAAATATTCGAAATATGACGATAATAGGTACTTTTAAAGTGTGATTACTACGAAATGGCTTTACCAATTTCAAAGATCTTCATACCATTAGAAAGTTATTGAAATAAGCCTTCAAAAAATTACAAGGTAAACATTTTTTAGTACACTGAAAAAAAAAAAATGTTTTCCAAAATAAAATTTGTAACTGGAAAAAACACTTTAAAGATCAGGCGATTTTAGGTATTAAATCACCTTTTGAAAACATATACTGTAAAGATTCTATATTACACTAAAAAAAAATTTCAATTTTTAAAAATTTTTTTTTTTCAAACTGGGAAAACACTTCAAGGACCAAGCGATTAAAAAAAAAAATTTTAGAAAGGTCTATTTAATATACATGTATAACATATTTAAAAACTATAATAGTGTTTTTTTTTTTATTTTAAAAAATTTAGAAGTAAAACCATCTCTTAACTTTTTTTTATTTTGATATTATTGTGTGACAAAAAAAGGTACCTATATTCGAAATGAATTTTGTGATGACATAAATTAATTAAGTTGTACGTGTTTTTGTACTGTGCTCCTGCACCATCTGACACGTAGATAACTTTCGTAAATGAATTGCTTATATTAGTCTTAACAAAATTAATCATTTTTGAAATATATAGATGAACTGCTATGCTAACATGGATATCACAAACGGATATTATGGCAAAGAATCTTGTATAACAAACGCATAGTTTTCAGCGAAATCCATTTGAATTAGCAGTTCTCCTGGCAGCAGTGTCATTTTTCTTTCACTTACGAAGCGGGACTGGCGCTTAGCTGTGACACCAGCTTATTGATGTGTTGTACAATATCGTCAACAAATGTGTTTGTAGTAGAGGAAATAGTTTCGAGATTACATCTGAGTGTTGTGTTCCATTTTTTGTAAATGACTTCTTGAATCGAATTTTTTTCGTAATATTCCAGCATCATCGTTCTAAGGTTCGTTAAATTATCGTAGCACCGACCACACATTGATACGCAACACTCGCTGTTTTTTGTTATTACCATTACAGACAACAAATTTAAGAACATCTTTATAGTTTCTGAAATTATGTTGACCTTCCATCGATTTCAAACTGGATTTTTAGAACATTAAATTTACATTCTGATGCAATGTGCACACACATACATTTTGCTGGTTTCCAATCCCAAGTTTGATACAATTCTCTGGTCGCAAAATGGTAAATTTTGTAAATCCTAATTGAATTGAAAATGTATTTTTCTAATTTCATAGTAAGTTTCACGAAGCGATGACAGCATTAGTCCTTTTTGAACTTTCTCGCGTATGTTCCTTGTCTTACTACAATTGGTCCTGTGACCCAGGCATGATTCGGCTGATTTCAGTATCTTCATAAAACAATATTACTGTGTTTAAAGTTTGTTCAGGTAAACTACGTCTGTCCATGCTAGAGCGTTTGATGTTTTATTTTTTTGTATATCTTTGCTAATTTTTATCAATTCGTAAGATAAATCATGTCCAAAAATGTCTTTAATTTCTTAGATGTCATGGTGTTTGGTAATAGAGATAATATTTTTCGCTTATCCAAATTATTTGGGCAGTTTTTGATTTGATATTTCATGTTCTCCAAAATTTGTTCGTAGTAAGCTTTGATCTTCTTTAGGTCTTCTGATAAAGTTGACAGTGAACCACCTCCAAGTGAATCCGAAATAATTTCCAAGATGAGGAATAACATGCTTATTTATATTTTCGACGAGTTCGTTGCGTTCGAGTGATTAAGTATACAATTCACCGCCAGTCAAGATTTCTTGTGCTTCTTCACTTACCGTTTCAGTAGAACGCTGGTTATCAGCAATCTTCATACACTGAACCAAAAACAAAAAATAAATGTAAAAAAAAATTACTCAAAGAAAATGCCAAGAATCGAACTCGAACCCCCCGCTTACTAGCGCGACGTCTTAACCGCTAGGCTACTGTGGCCACTGCATTACCATTTTTACATTGAACTACATTACCATTGTTACTTGGTAGAGCATGGCGCTAAACTGACCATGATATACTTAAAAAAGAAGTGCACTTCAACTTTTTAGTATTACTCTTACTAAAGTGTACACTAACTCAGGACTATGATTATGAGTAGTGTGGTCAATCTGGTGATATAAATCCAACTGAGAGTCTTTGAAATGAACTCGAGAAGCACATATTGAAGAAAGAATGCAACAACAAAACCCCAAATGTAGGGAAAATACCCAAAAGTCCTATTTTTACATGCCAGTCGAAGGCTGCAGTAAACTGATCACTTTCTTGCTTAGGAGAATTGATAAAGTAACCAAAAATGTGGTGGATACACAGGATATTAGTAGACGATAAGTTTTTCATGGGTTTTTCATTCTATTATTTATACTATACTTTAGGTTAGGTTCAAGTGGCTGCCGCAGAGGCACACCTAGGCCAGTATTAAAAGACCCGTTGTGATTCCACCAATACTAGGAAAGTCAGTTCCGGGACCCTGCCATATGGAAAATCCCTTATTTTGGGATTTTCCACATGGCAGAATCCCGGGAATGACGCTCCTTAACCGCACAGATCAAAAAGTCACATAAAATGCCCTCTAAATCAGAAGGATTTCTCTATGATATTTTTCCAATAAGATGCCCGTCTTAATTTGACTGGGCAGCAATACACGCTTTCTTCTGGCGCTGAAGAAGATTCTCCTTCCAGGTTAGTTTCCTATCCAGAACTGTGCCCAAGAACTTGGCTTTGTCAGCCAAGTTCAGGTGCACGTTATTCAGTTTTGGTAGTATTAGCGGTGGTAACTTATAGCGGTTGGTGAAAAGGACCAGTTCCACTTTTCCCGGGTTGATGCTCAGTCCGCAGCGCGAGCACCATGAGGAAACCTCTCTCAGTGCTACATGCATCAAGTCGCACAGGGTTTGTGGGAATTTGCCCCTGTATACTATAGCTAAGTCATCTGCATATGCCACTACCTTTTAACCGCCCACCTAACCTTTTCCTCCGTGATGGGTATGTATCCAGCCAGGTTTGTTGTAGGTGCTACGGGTTCCTCATGCAAGTTCCCTGGGAAGTGCGTATTCAAGAGCAGCTCTAGGGTTTCCCTCTCCGTGCTGGTCCAGGATCCGTCAGGTTTGCGCAAATAGCTTGTGGCTGTTTGAGTTTTTGAGAGCACTCGTCTAAGTCTCGCTGTATCGTCGACATTTTCGACCCCAGTGCAGAAATTTCTCAACGATACTCTCTTCGCCTGCCTCAGAGCTTTTTTGTAGGCCCTGAGTTTAACTTTATATTCGAGCCATTGAGTCGAGGCTCTTGGCCTTATTAAATTGTGTCCTACATAATTTACGGAGCGAGTCCAGGTCGTAGGACCACGAATGCGGCCTATGTTTACCGCGTGGTTTTGGCACTGGGCAAGCCTGCTCTAGGGCATTCGAGAGCGCCGTTGTAAATGTCTTTACCAGATCCTCCAACTCCCCTACTGATGAGGGGACTTGTGGGGGCAGTGCTGGCAAGTCCCTAGATAGTATTTCATTGTGTAGCTGCCAGTTAGTGTTACGTGGGTTGCGTTTCATAACCGGCTGCTCAACAGAAAAGTCTAGAACTAATTCTACGTACCGGTGGTCGGAGAATGAGTGTTCATCGAGAACGCGCCATTTTCTGACCCACTCATAAGCGCCTTCGCTGCAAATAGTGAGATCTATGACCTCCCTACGGGTTTTAGTAATAAACGTAGGTTCGTTACCCACGTTGCAAACTACCAGGTTAGTTGTTAACAAATAATCAAACAACGACTCTCCTCTAGTATTGATATCGGAGCTTTCCCACTGGACGTGATGAGCATTGGCGTCAGTTCCGATAATAAGATGACCCATGTGGCGGAGGTTCTTCGGCGTCGTAGGTCATTTAATCTGCTACAATATCCAGAGCGTAATTGAGCCAGAGTGAGCCTTGTCTCTCGAGGAAGATGACGCTCCTCTTCAGAGATGCTTGGTGTTGAGGCATGCAAGACAGCGTTCAGCGGACAGAGCGCGGCCTGATGGCCAACTGACGTTTTATGGATATGCCCCAAGGCCTGCTTGTGCAGCTCAGGATCAAACGGCGTTGTTAAAAAGTGCCGGATCTCGTCAAAATGTTTACGTAGATGCGTCCTACGGTCCTAGGAGGCGGAGTTAGCACAAACAGTTGCCTATTAGGGTGCTGCGGTGCGAAGTTATCCGGAGATATGCTCCCACTGCTCGTGCACTCCGCTGGGTTGAATTGTGCTCTCAGAGAGCAGGTGCGCGAGTCGTTCTGCGAAATCATTGGCTGTCTGTTGTGACTGCAGCTTTTCGACGTCCAGCTTTCCTTGCGTTTTTTGTGGTGCCTCTTTCGTTGTACTTAGGCGAGTACGAATCTTAGCTGCCACCAAGTAGTGATCGGAGTCGATGTTTGGACCCCGCATCGTACGTACGTCCATAATGCTGGAAGCATGCGGTCCGTCTATCACAAAGTGATCGATCTGATTGCGTGTTTTCCGATCTGGCGATAGCCATGTTGCTTGATGGATCTTTTTATGCTTGAACCTGGTGCTGGCTACGACCATATTTCGTGCACCGGCGAAGTCGATCAGCCTGTATCCATTCGGCGAAGTCTCTTCATGGAGGCTGAACTTTCCGACAGTAGGGGCAAATACACCATCTTTGCCCACCCTAGCGTTAAAGTCGCCAAGCACGACTTTGATATCATGACCGGGGCAGCGCTCATAAGTTTCTTCTAATTTCGCGTAGAATGCATTTTTTTCCACGTCGTCCTTGTCCTCGGTCGGTGCGTGCGCACAGATAAACGATATGGTGAAAAATTGTAGTTTTATTCGAATTGTGGCGAGACGGTCGTTCACGGCTGTGAAAGACACTACCTGTTTTACAAGCCTCTTTCCCACCACAAAACCGACGCCGAATCTGCGCTCATTAGTGTGGCCGCTCAAGTAGACATTGCAGGTTTGGATGGTCTTATAACCTTGCCCCGTCCATCGCATTTCTAGTATAGCGGTGATGTCAGCTTTTGCCTGTTTGAGGACCCCAACTAGGCGGGCATCGTCACCTTCCCTGCTAAGGGTTCGGACATTCCCAGAACATGCCCTGATTTTCTTAATCATATTCCTATTTCGTTTGCAGTGGTCGTTATCTAAAGAGTGAGTTATCATATCCGAGGCGTGAATTATGGATCTCATTGGAAGTTTGTTTTTATGTGCTGTGTCCCAAACCCAACGCACAACCCGTTTCTCGGGGGGTTGGATTTAAATTACACATTTATATAGCGAGCCGCTTGGTTCAAGACAGACGCCCGCTTGCAGCCGCACCTCATGGTGACAGACGCTGCTGATGAAGTCCCCTGGCAAGCCCTTAAACCGATTATGTCGGAGTGGCCTTGTCAGGTTGTCGCCTTCTCACTTTAGTTCACCACCGAACGGGTGTTCAGTGGCTATCCGGACGTAGTGAGCTGCTTGGACCGCACATAGAAGAATGGCTCTGGCCATTCCCAGTTGAATGGCGATCAGAAGCTTTCCCCACTTGCGTGGACTTCTACACAAGTTACAGAAGTATCATATTCTGAATTATATATGAACTTATGTATATAACTCATAGTAGCTTTGTTTCTTTTCTGCTAATTATGAATAATTATTCCTGAAAAAGCGTTTCTTACACAAAAATAGCAGCGAATTGAGCAGCTTTTTGACATTTAACTGAGAGAGAGATCGCCAAGTTAGCGCTGAGATTTTCCGTCCAGCAGAAAGTAGCAAGCAGGAACAGTGATCAGTGATCAGTGGCATAGCAAAACAACAACAAAAAATGTAAATTCAAATTGTTAGCCAATCCGAAACGTAACCGCTGTTTTGTCTGCAAGTTTCTACTGATTCCTGTTCGACGAAAAATGAGCAGAAATGAGATTCTGACAGCTTTTTACAAGACTCTCTTCTGCTGACTGTTTTTTGCTGGATTTTTCAAGAAACATACCTAGTTTGAAACCTAAAAACTAGTTAGAGGGGGGAAATATTGTTTTTTTTTTGGCAGAACACAAAATTCATAGCCCTAATAATGAAATATGTCTCTAAACAATTTTGGAAAAGTGAGAAAAACATTGACGTTTTTGCACAAAGCTAAAATTCAGAATTAAAAATTCAGAAAGCCAAAATGTAGAAAGTAATCAGAGGGCAGGAAAAACATTAAATTTTGCGCAATTTTGTTCGTCTGAGCTATCGTTCGTCATACATAATGCGGCCCTAAGTCTCGCTGTATCGTCGACATTTTCGACCCCATTGCAGAAAATTCTCCACTATACTCTCTTTGCCTGCTCAGAGCTTTTTTGTGGGCCCTAACTTTAACTTTATATTCGAGCCATTGAGTCTCCGTGCCAGGGATCTTGGCCTTATTAAATTGTGTCCTACATGTTTTGCGGAGCGAGTCAAGGTCATAGGCCAATGCGGCCTATGTTTACCGCGTGGTTTTGGCGCTGCACAAGCCTGCTCTAGGGCATTTTTCATCAAGAACACGCCATTTTCTGACCCACTCATAAGCGCCTTCGCTTCAAATAGTGAGATCTATGACCTCCCTGCGGGGTTTAGTGATAAACGTAGGTTCGTTACCCACGTTGGAAACTACCAGGTTAGTTGCTATTAAATAGTCAAACAAAGACTCGCCCCTAGCATTGATATCGGAGCTTCCCCACTGGACGTGATGAGCATTAGCGTCAGTTCCGATAATAAGATGACCCATGGAAAAATTTGCCACCAGGGGGAAAAATCGTGTTCTATGAAATGATAAAATTAAAAGAATTTCCATACAAAATTTATGAAAAGAAACTTCAAATTCATACAAATTTTTTTTCACGTTATCATTTCATAGAACGAGAATTCCCCCCAGGTCTATTACCTCCCCCTGTGGAGGAGGTTCTTCGGTATCGTAGGTCATATAGACGAACACCATCGTCAGGCTGGTACTGTCGACCGTTAAACTGGCAGCTGTAACGTCACCATTGGTATAGTTGGGCAAGAGAAACGCGTTCAGCGCAGACTTAACCAAAATACAGGCTCTAACCCTGCCGCCCTCGGTGGCTCGGATAAGCTTAAAACCCTTAGTCCCCAGACCGCAAATCCTTGAGTCATTGACCCAGGATTCATGGATGAGGACCACATCTACGTCGAATTTAGAAAGACGACTGATTAAAGCAGCCGAGGCTGCTTTAGATTTGTGCAGGTTTATCTGAAGCACCACCAACATGAGAGCGCTCAGACTTCCCTGCCACCGCCGTATCGTCGAGTTCTACCTCGTCTGGAGGCTTTTTTTTCAACGACGAGTTGTTCAGACCACGATTTGGCGTGGCGGTAACCCTACTAACTGTGGCAGTATCAACATTGGTGCGCTCAGGACTAGTTGCTACCACCGTGACTTTGCAACGTTGAGGTCTTCCCCGTCCAGCAGGCTGTCTCCCATCTCCGAGCTGTTCACTGCTCCTTGGCCATTTGACGTGGCAGATACCATACTTTCCGAGTCGGACACCCCGGACACCTCTTCCGGCACAGCGATGTCCGAGTCCTCCGGAACAGCCGAAATAGCACCGGGTTGTGCATCGCCACGGTATACGTGGATCACGATCTGACCCATGCCGTAGTGCACTCGTCCATTGCACCGTTTAAGATGCTCTAGTGCCTTATTATTCATGGTGAAGACCACCTGCCTATCAGGCCCTACCGCATCCTCAACCAGATTGACACTCCAGTCCTGCGTCAGGAGAGACGGGTTCATGATTCGCAGCATCCTGAGAATTCTCTCAGGTTCAGCAGGGATGGCAGAAATCCATGCCCTTGCCCTTGGCCGAGCCGGAATGTCCTTCCAGTCTCCAACATCTATTCTTTTCCCTTCTCAGTCTTGCAGCTGCTGCCTTGTACAGTGCAACAGTTTTTGCATCCTCGCAAGCTAGTACCTTGATTCGACACTGGTGCCATCTCTCATCAGAACCTACCGCCGTGGCACCCGGAGACTCATCCATAATGTCAATTATGGCATTACCGATCGCGTTCCGGACGTACCGCCACTGGTCCATAGGGATGGCCCAGCTTTCGTTACCTCGGTCAATGACGCCTATGAGGATCCTGTCCTTGGTCACTTCAGCAAAGCTAAGTTTACCCACTCCGGGGGTGTTCTGCCGCCGCTTCGGATGAGGTTTTAATCCCCGTCCGATCTCTGGCGTTTGAAGGCATTTCTGTTAACCTTCTGTGACGCATAATTGCTTTGGAAGTTCGGTAACAGAGTTTCAGCTATCTCCACCGTCTTGCGGCCGCTCTTTTGTCCAAGTAATCAGAGCGACTGGGAGATGTCTTTTGGGAGGAATTTCGACCCGTAGATGCCATCGCGGTCGTTCCCTTTTTTGGATCCCTGAGGCCAGGTCGTGAGACCACTGCCACAGTCGTTAAGGAATTGGTTTCGGTACCCGAACTTAATGGAGGTTTAGCATCAGCCGTTGTTGGCTTCACTGTGTTTGTACCGTGCTTGATTTGGGGACTGCCCCCTTATTATCCAGAGTTGATCGACCCGTAGTTGGCATCGCTGTCGATCGCTCGGCTAATATTGAAATGGAGGTTGTCCTCCGACGTTGAGTTTTCGCTTGCTCCAGCATTGTCCTTCTCTGATGTGCAGTATACGTACCCTGCAACGAAAGCAACTAGTTGAAAACTACTTTACAACTAGTTGGTGTACCGGGCCCAACTAGTCAGTGTTTTGTCTTTTTTCCATATAAGCAACTGGTATTTTTTACGTGGTAATGTCCTACGAAATGTCAATTGCCAGATTTCGACCAGAACATACCAGTCATCTACTGGACTAGTATGATTTCCATAAAATGAATTAGTCCCCATACTAGTCCAAAAAGGACTAGTATGAAATATACCAGTCCCATACTAGTCCAAAAAGTATTGGACCTTGACTAATATGATTTCAACCAGAATTTTCATGACTTAATCTTTATTTTATCATTTGCTTTTATAGTCATGTTTATTCTCAAGAAAGCAGCGACTATTTCTATTTACCCTATCACGAAAAAACATCTGGGAATTATAAGAGAACAAGTAAGGAAAGCTGTCTACGACTGTGCCGAAGGCTATATACCTTTCATGAATAAGCGTCACGATTTTCACTGTTCGATCCCCTGTACAGCCTGTGTGAATTTGACTTTAGCTCATACCGAAACTATCGATTATATGGGGGCGTTGTGTTTTATTGGTCCAATCTCATTGATTTTTAACATCGACATTCCACATTCTAACAGAGCAATAGTTACGAAATTTCACGATCCTACCTATATAATTACAGGAGTTATAGCCCAAAATCCAATTATGACCGAGCTGGTGTAACAGCCAAAATTCAGAATTAAAAATTCAGAAAGCCAAAAAGTAATCAGAGGGCAGGAAAAACATTAAATTTTGCGCAAAATTTTTTTAATTTGATGTTGGAGAAAATAATTCAAGCTGCAGAACTTAATCGCACTGGGACAATATATTACAAGAGCGTACAACTGTTGGCGTATGCCGACGACATCGACATCATTGGCCTCAACAATCGCGCCGTAACATCTGCGTACTCCAAATTAGAATAAGAAGCGGAAAAATGGGTTTGGTGGTGAACGAAGGTAAAACGAAGTACCTGCTGGCAAAGAGTCAGCGCATGCGCGTCTTTGTATACCTGGGAAGCAGCATTAATACCAACAACAATGTAAGCCTGGAAATCCAGCGAAGGATAACTCTAGCAAACAAATGCTACTTTGGGCTGAGTAGGCAATTGAGAAGTAAAGTCCTCTCTCGACGAACAAAAACAACACTCTATAAGTCACTCATCGTACCCGTCCTGCCATAAGGTGCAGAAGCATGGACACTTACAGCTTCTGACGACGCGGCTTTGGGAGTATTCGAGAGAAAAATTCTTCGAAAGATTTATCATCATCATTTATTGGCGCTTAACCGCCTAAGCGATTTTGGCCGTTTCGTATCGAAGCACGCCAGTCATTCCTTTTTAGCGATAACCGACGCCAATTGGAAACCCCAAGGGGGTTCAAGTCATCCTCCACCTGTTGTTTCCATCTCAGTCGAGGCCTCCCCCTTCCTCTGCTGCCGAATTCAGGCAACGATAGGAAAACCTTCTGTGCTGGAGCTTCTTTGTCCATTCGCATAACATGGCCCAGCCAGCGGTGTCTTTGGGCTTTAATTCGCTGGACTATGGTCAGATCTGCGTAGAGCTCGTACAGCTCATCGTTAAATTTCCTTCGATACTCGCCGTTGGCATCACGGGAAGGACCATAAATCTTCCGGAGAACTTTTCTCTCAAATACTCCAAGGGCCATCTCATCTTCTCTTGACATTGTCCATGAATCTGAGCCATACATCAGGACAGGTATGATGAGAGACTTATAGAGCGTGATCTTTGTTCTTCGAGAGAGGACTTTACTTCTCAATTGCCTACTCAGTCCAAAGTAGCACTTGTTGGCAAGAGTGATTCTCCGCTGGATTTCTAGACTGATATTATTTTCGGTGTTAATACTGGTTCCCAAATAGACGAAGTCTCTCACAGTTTCAAATTTGTAACTATCAACAGTGACATGGCTGCCAAGGCGCAGGTGCGCCGATTCTTTCTTTGATGACAGCAAATACTTCGTCTTGTCCTCGTTCACGGCAAGACCCTTTTTTTCGCTTCCTTATCCAGTCCAGAGAAGGCAGCGCTTACGGCGCGGTTGTTAAGGCCAATGATATCAATATCATCGGCATACGCCAGCAATTGCACGCTCTTGTAAAAGATTGTACCATTGCGGTTTAGCTCTGCTGCTCGAATTATCTTCTCCAGCATCAGATTGAAGAAATCGCACGAAAGGGAGTCGCCCTGTCTGAAGCCTCGTTTGGTTTCAAATGGCTCAGAGAGGTCCTTCCCGATTCTAACGGAGCTGTTGGTATTGCTCAACGTCATTTGGCAAAGCCGTATAAGCTTTGCAGGGAAGCCAAATTCAGACATGGCGGCATACAGGCAACTCCTTTTTACGCTGTCAAAAGCGGCTTTATAATCGACAAAGAGATGGTGAGTGTCGATTCTCTTATCATGGGTCTTCTCCAGGATTTGGCGTATCGTGAAAATCTGGTCGATGGTAGACTTACCAGGTCTAAAGCCACACTGATAAGGTCCAATCAGTTTGTCTACGATGGGCTTCAGCCTTTCACACAACACGCTAGAAAGAACCTTATATGCGATATTAAGAAGACTAATTCCGCGGTAGTTGGATCGCCTTTCTTGTGGATTGGGCAAAGCACACTTAAATTCCAATCCGGAGGCATGTATTCGTCTGACCATATTCTGCATAAGAGCTGATGCATGCTTTTTACCAGCTCTTCGCCTCCGTGTTTGAACAGCTCGGCGGGTAGTCCGTCTTTTCCAGGCGCTTTGTTGTTTTTGAGCCGGGATATAGCTATCCTCACTTCATCATAGTCAGGTGGTGGGACGACTTTTCCATCGTCAGGGATTGGGGTTCGACGTCTCCCTCGCAATTTAGCAGTGAGGAGAAGTGCTCCCTCCATAATTTAAGTACACTTTGTACGTCGGTTACCAGGTCGCCATTATTGTCCTTACAGGAGCTTGCCCCGGTCTTAAAACCTTCCGTCATCCGCCGGATCTTTTCATAGAATTTTCGGGCATCATTCCTGTCAGCCAGCATCTCAAGCTCCTCACACTCACGCCTTTCGGCCTCACTTTTCTTTTTTCTGAAAAGGCGTCTCTCTTCCTTCTTTGCCTCACGATATTGTTGCCATACACTGCGGGTTGCGCCCGTTCGCAACGTCTTCTTGTAGGCAGCGTCCTTTTTTTTCGAGGCAGTTTTGCATTCCTCATCGTACCAGTTGTTCTTGCGGGCTCGCTGGAATAGTGGCCTCAGCGGCGGTACGCAATGAGTGAGAGATATGCTTCCATTGCTCGGTTACATCGTTAGGTCGAGGATTGCCCTCTGCTAGCAGGTGTGAGAGTCGAGTTGTGAAATTATCAGCTGTCTGTGTAATGCGCAGCTTCTCGACGTCAAACTTTCCTTCCGTTACTGTGCGCACTTTCTTCGTTGCACAGAGGCGTGTGCGTATCTTGGCTGCGACAAGATAATGGTCAGAGTCAATATTGGGACCACGCAGTGTACGCACGTCCAGAACGGTGGAGCTATGTCTGCCGTCAATCAAGACATGATCAATCTGGTTTCTAGTTCTTTGATCAGGGGACAGCCATTGTGTATTCGCTTATGCTGGAACCTGGTACTACTGATGACCATATTGCGAGCAGCGGCGAAGTCAATCAACGTAGTGCCGTTGGGGGATGTTATATCGTGGAGACTGAATTTTCCAACTGTGGGACCAAAGACTCCTTCCTTGCCCACCTTGGCATTAAAGTCGCCGAGCACGATTTTGATATCATGCTGGGGGCAGCGATCATAAGTCTGTTCAAGTTTATCGTAGAAGGAGTCCTTCTCTGCGTTGTCCGTCTCCTCTGTCGGCGCATAGGCGCAGATAAATGTTATGTTGAAAAACCTCGCCTTGATGCGGATTTTATGGACCCCTAAAAGTTGGCGACGGCGAGTACCGACGAAGAAGCAGTATGAGCTTTACGCAGACGTCGACATAGTTCAGTGAATTAAAACCCAGCGGCTTCGCTGGCTAGGTCACGTGGTGCGAATGAACGAAGACGCTCCGGCCCAGAAGGTATTCTTATCGGCACCCACCGGTGGAAGTAGAGGAAGAGGGAGGCCATCTCTCCGATGGCAGGACCAAGTGGAGGCAGATCTGAGAACACGCGGTGTCTCGAATTGGCGCCAGTTGGCTCAACATGAAATGGTATTATAACTTTGGTCCGATGTTTGTAAGTATGAGAAGAAGAAGAGATAGACCCACTAATAAGTATACTGTTAAGATCAGGACGATGAGCTGATTCCACTTAGCCATGTCCGTCTGTCCGTCTGTTTGTACGCAAACTAGTCCCTCAATTTTAAAGATATCTCGATGAAATTTGGTATTGAGGCGTTATTTTAAATGAGAATAATCATTTGTCGGAACCAGCAAGATCGGACCAAAACTACTCATAGTTCCCATACAATCGATTGTTCCGATAAACGGATTCCGGACTATAACTTCTGCAATTAAAGAGCTAGAAACGTGAAATTTTGTAAGTATTGCTATTTTTATATGTGAAATATCGATGTTGAAAATCATTGAGATGGGATAAATCTATATCTATTATATATAAATGCGCAATGCTTCACAGTTTTCTCCCTTTTTTGCAATAACCACAATTCTAAGGTATATAAAATTTGATATGTATCGATAGGTCTCGCCGAGCAGGGTGTGCGACAACAAGCCAAAAATTAAAAAACAAATAGTTATAATATGATTTGAAATTCACACCACTACAAGTGCTAAACACGCATTCACTTTATAGAGCCGCTGTTATGTGTGTATGTAGGTATGACCACTTGCATTGTTGTGTTTGCATTCATTGCAGTTGGGAGAGTCTGGGTATGAGTTGTTTTGTTAACAGTAATAATAAACATGAGCCAGCCCGTTAACTTTAATGAGTGAAGAAAATCTGTGAGTGGGTATTCATAGAAGCAAATGCTTGCTCAGACATGATGTTTGAAAAAAAAAGCACAAATAATCTAGCTTAGCACAAGGCCCTTCGTGGCTAGGCTTAGTGAAATAAAATAAAATGGAAAATTGATGAAATTAAAAAAAGTAATAAGATAAGATATAGAAAAGTGATTGAAAGTAAAAAAAGAAATTTGTTGGAAATGAAAGGAAAGGAAATAATATAAAATAAATAAAAATAAAACAAAATAAAATAAATAAAATATAAAAGAAAGGAAATAATGGGAAAGGAAAGTAATGGATAAAAGGAAAATAAAGGAAAGTTAAGGTAAGGAACGGAAAAAATTAGAGAAAAATCAAAGGCAAATAAAGGTAGGGAAAGGAAAGGAATGGAAAAGAAAAAAGGAAGGGAAGAAAGGAAACGTAATGTAGGTAAAGGAGTGGAAAAGAGAGGCTAATAGAGAAAGACAAAAAAAGGAGAGAAGAGAAAAAGAAAGGAAAGAAAAGTTAGCGAGGAGGAAGGTATGGAAAATAAATGAAAATAAAAATAAAGAAAAATAAAGGAAAGAGGTAATGAAAAGCTAAAAAAATAAGTAAAGGAAATGAATGGAAAAGAAAGAAAACTAAAGGAGTTACGAAAGGAAAAAAAAGAAAGTAAGGAAACGGTAGGAAAGAAAAGGTAAGAAAAGGAAAGGTAAGGAAACGAAATGACAGGAAAAGAAATCTAAGGAAAAAAGTGAAAGAAAATAAAGGTAAGAAAAAAATAAAAGAAAAGAAATGAAATGAGAAAAAAAAAATGAATAAAATTAAAGGAAACTAAAGCAAAGGAAACGAAAGGAAAGAAAAGAAAAAGTAAATAAATGGAAAAAGGAATGTAATGGAAATGGAAAGAAGGGCCAGGTAAGAAAATAAAAGAAACGAAAAGAAAGGAAAATAAAAGAAAAGAACAAAAAAAAGAAAGAAAGAAAGAAGGGAAATAAAATGAAATGATAGAAGAGAAAAGGAAAAGAACGGAGAGGGAAGAATAGAAAAGGAAAGAAAAGAGAAGGGAAGGAAAGAAAAGCAAAAGATATAAATTGAGATGAAAGGAAAGGAAATAAAAGCAAATGATAGCAAAGGAAAAGAAAGAAATACGCATGAAGGCGAACTAAGAAGAATAAACAACATAAACAACATTGAAACTATATTACTGAATGGTGTAAAGAGGGAGGAAAAGTCAAAATTAATAGGAATGTATAGAAACCAAAAATATACAAAATATGGAAAAGAAGGAAAATTTAAGAAATAGCAAAAAGGTAGGATAATAAAATAAGGTTTTGTGGTTGAATTTCAACCACTGGGCGAACTCTAATATATAAAATTAGATGTATGTATGTATGTATGTGGCTTATGGACTCCAAAACTACTCCGCCGATTTTGTTGAAATTTTGGGGATAGATTAGTAGGAGCCTGGAGAGCGTTTCTGTAAATTTTTTTTATGGGAAGTGGACCCGGGACGAGCCCTATTGGAAAATATCGTATAAATGGCTGGATTTACTTGAAATTTGGTATGTAGGTAGCGTTATGCTTAGGTTAATGTATAGGATGATTTTTCTTCCGGGAAGTGGACCAGGGACCGATCTGTTCTAAACAATCGTATTTATGGCTCGAATTGCTTGAAACTTGGTATGTAGGTAGCTATATGCTAAGATTAATATATAGAATAAATTTTCTTCCGGAAAGTGGACCCAGGGCTGACTTATTCTAAACTATCGTAAAAATGGTTGCATTTACTTGAAATTTGGTATGTAGATAGCGTGATGCCTGGGTTAAAGTATGGTACGATTTTTCTTCGGGGAAGTGCACCAGGCACCCACCTGTTCTAAACAATCGTATTTATGGCTTGATTTGCTTGAAACTTTGGTATGCAGGTAGCAATATGCTTAGATTGAAATAAAGTGTACCTTTTTTCCGAAAAGTGGACCCAGGACTTACTTATTCGAAACTTTGGTATAATGGGTTGGATTTACTTGAAATTCCAATCCATATATATAGATAACGTGAAATTTTGTAAGTATTGCTTTTTTTTATATGTGAAATATCGATGTTGAAAATCAATGAGATGCGATAAATATTTCATATAGCTCCCATACAATAGATTGTTCCGATAAACGGATTTTGGGCTATAACTCCTGTAATTATATAGGTAGGATCGTGAAATTTCGTAACTATTAGCTCTGTTAGAATGTGGAATGTCGATGTTAAAAATCAATGAGATTGGACCAATAAAACACATCGCCTCCATATAATCGATAGTTTCGGTATGAGCTAAAGTTAAATTCACACAGGCTGTACTGGGGATCGAACAGTGAAAATCGTGACGCTTATTCATGAAAGGTATATAGTCTTCGGCACAGCCATAGACAGCTTTCCTTACTTGGTCTCTTATAATTCCCAGATGCTTTTTCGTGATAGGGTAAATACAAATAGTCGCTGCTTTCTTGAGAATAAACATGACTATAAAGGCAAATGATAAAATAAAGATTAAGTCATGAAAATTCTGGTTGAAATCATATTAGTCAAGGTTCAATGCTTTTTGGACTAGTATGGGACTGGTATATTTCATACTAGACCTTTTTGGACTAGTATGGGGACTATTTAATTTTATGGAAATCATACTAGTCCAGTAGATGACTGGTATGTTCTGGTCGAAATCTGGCAATTGACATTTCGTTGGACATTACCACGTAAAAAATACCAGTTGCTTATATGGAAAAAAGACAAAACCCTGACTAGTTGGGCCCGATACACCAACTAGTTGTAAAGTAGTTTTCAACTAGTTGATTTCGCTGCAGGGTACGTATACTGCACAGCAGAGAAGGACAATGCTGGAGCAAGCGAGAACGCAACGTCGGAGGACAACCTCCATTTCAATATTAGCCGAGCGATCGACAGCGCTGGCAACTACGGGTCGATCAACTCTGGATAATAAGGGGGCAGTCCCAAAATCAAGCACCGGTACAAACACAGTGAAGCCAACAACGGCTGATGCTAAACCTACATTAAGTGCGGGTACCGAAACCAATTCCTTAACTTCTGTGGCAGTGGTCTCACGACCTGGCCTCAGAGATTCAAAAAAGGGAACGACCGCGATGGCATCTACGGGTCGAAATTCCTCCCAAAAGACATCTCCCAGTCGCTCTGATTACTTGGACAAAAGAGCGGCCGCAAGGATGCTGAAGAAATACGATGGAGTTTAACAGGAGACGCTACGCCGAATGCCAGAAAGGCGGTGCAGATAGCTGAAGCTCTGTTACCGAACTTCCAAAGCAATTATGCGTCAAAGAAGGTTAACAGAAATCCCTTCAAACGCCAGAGATCGGACGGGGATTAAAACCTCATCCGAAGCGGCAGAATAACACCCCTGGAGTGGCTAAACTTAGCTTTGCTGAAGTGACCAAGGACAGGATCCTCATAGGCGTCATTGACCGAGGTAACGAAAGCTGGGCCATCCTTCAGGACCAGTGGCGGTACGTCCGGAACGCGATCGGTAATGCCATAATTGACATTATGGATGAGTCTCCGGGTGCCACGGCGGTAGGTTCTGATGCGAGATGGCACCAGGGTCGAATCAAGGTATTAGCTTGCGAGGATGCAAAAACTGTTGCACTGTACAAGGCAGCAGCTGCAAGACTGAGAAGGGGAAAGAATAGAGGTTGGAGACAGGAAGGACATTCCGGCTCGGCCAAGGGCAAGGGCATGGATTTCTGCCATCCCTGCTGAACCTGAGAGAATTCTCAGGATGCTGCGAATCATGAACCCGTCTCTCCCGACGCAGGACAGGAGTGTCAATCTGGTTGAGGATGCGGTAGGGTCTGATAGGCAGGTGGTCTTCACCTTGAATAATGAGGCACTCGAGCATCCTAAACGGTGCAATGGACGAGTGCACTACGGTATGGGTCAGATCGTGATCCACGTATACCGTGGCGATGCACAACCTGCTGCTATTTCGGCTGTTCCGGAGGACTCGGACATCGCTGTGCCGGAAGAGGAGTCGGGGGTGCCCGACTCGGAAAGTGTGGTATCTGCCACGTCAAATGGCGAAGGAGCAGTGAACAGCTCGGAGATGGGAGAAAGCCTGCTGGACGGGGAAGACCTCAACGTTGCAACGTCACGGTGGTAGCAACTAGTCCTGAGCGCACCAATGTTGATACTGCCACAGTGAGTAGGGTTTCCGCCACGCCAAATCGTGGTCTGAACAACTCGTCGTTGAAAAAAAACCCTCCAGACGCGGTAGAACTCGACGATACGGCGGTGGCAGGGAAGTCTGAGCGCTCTCATGTTGGTGGTGCTCCACATAAACCTGCGCAAATCTAAAGCAGCCTCGGCTGCTTTAATCAGTCGTCTTTCTAAAGGCGACGTAGATGTGATCCTCATCCACGAACCCTGGGTCAATGACTCAAGGATTAGCGAACTGGGGACTAAGGATTTTAAGCTTATCCGAGCCAGCGAGGGGGCAGAGGGGGTTAGAGCCTGTATTTTGGTTAAGTGTGAACTGAGCGCCGATGGTGTGGGTCTATATGACCTACGATGCCGAAGAACCTCCTCCACAGAGGGAGGTAATAGACCTGGGCAGAATTCTCGTTCTATGAAATGATAACGTAAAAAACTATTTATGTGAATTTGAAGTTTCTTTTCATAAATTTTGTATGGAAATTCTTTTAATTTTATCATTTCATAGAACACGATTTTGCGCCCTGGTGGCAAATTTTTCCATGGGTCATCTTATTATCGGAACTGACGCTAACGCTCATCACGTCCAGTGGGGAAGCTGCGATATCAATGCTAGGGGCGAGTCTTTGTTTGACTATTTATTAACAACTAATTTGGTAGTTTGCAGCGTGGGTAACGAGCCTACGTTTATCACTAAACCCCGCAGGGAGGTCATAGATCTCACTATTTGCAGCGAAGGCGCTTATGAGTGGGTCAGAAAATGGCGTGTTCTTGATTAACATTCATTCTCCGACCACCAGTACATAGAACTAGTCCTAGACTTTTCTGTTGAGCAGCCAGTTATGAAACGCAACCCACGTAACACTACCTGGTAGCTACACAATGAAATATTAGCTAGGGACCTACCAGCACTGCACCACAAGTCCCCTCATCAGTAGGGGAGTTGGAGGATCTGGTAAAGACCTTTACATCGGCGCCATCAAATGCCCTAGAGCAGGCTTGTCCAGCGCCAAAACCACGCGGTAAACATAGGCCGCATTGGTGGTCCTACGACCTCGACTCGCTCCGCAAATCACGTAGGACACAATTTAATAAGGCCAAGATCACTGGGACGGAGACTCAATGGCTCGAATATAAAGTTAAACTTAGGGCCCACAAAAAGCTCTGAGGCAGGGGAAGAGAGTATCGTGGAGAAATTTCTGCACTGGGGTCGAAAATGTCGACGATACAGCGCGACTTAGGGCCTCATTATGTATGACGAACGATAGCTCAGACGAACGATTCGTCTGCTCAAAATCGCCTAGCCATCGTCCTATCTATCAATTTATTTTTTTTTTAATATTTTCGACTTTTATTTGACATAAAAAACAAAAATGAAAGAAAATGCAATGGGTAGGCGATATTCTGAGCAGACGAATAGTTCGTCTGAGCTATCGTTCGTCATACATAATTAGACCCTTAGACGAGTGCTCTCAAAAACTCAAACAGCCACAAGCTATTTGCGCAAGCCTGACGGATCCTGAACCAGCACGGAGGGGGAAACCCTGGATCTGCTCTTGAATAGACATTTTCCAGGGAACTTGCGTGAGGAACCCGTAGCACCTACAACAAACCAGGCTGTAAACATGCCCATCACGGAGGAAAGGGTTAGGTGGGCAGTTAAAAGCTTCGATTAAACTTAGGGCCTACAAAAAAGCTCTGAGGCAGGCGAAGAGAGTATCGTGGAAAAATTTCTGCACTGGGGTCGAAAATGTCGACGATACGGCGGGACTTAGATGAGTGCTCTCAAAAACTCAAACAGCCACAAGCTATTTGCGCAAACCTGACGGATCCTGGACCAGAACGGAGGGGGAAACCCTAGAGCCGCTCTTGAATACACACTTTCCAGGGAACTTGTATGAACCCTTAGCACCTACAGGAAACCAGACTGTAAACATGCCCATGACGGAGGAAAGGGTTAGGTGGGCAGTTAAAAGCTTCGAACCGTTCAGGCGGGATTCAGCCGGGCCAGACGGGATTATTCCCGCACAACTCATAAACACGTTGGAGACATCAGCTAAATGGCTGGTATTTCTTTATACAGCCTGCCTGGCTCTTAATTACATTCCGTGCTCCTGGAGAAGTGCCACGGTACTGTTTATTTCTAAGGCGGGGAAGGCGTCCCATTACGAGCCCAAGGACTACAGGCCGATCAGTCTCTCGTCATTTGTACTCAAAACCTTCAAGAGGATAATAAACCACTACCTCTCCACTACTATTGATAGCAAGCTTATCTCTAGCTATCAGCATGCATACAACAAAGGGAAATCTACAGAAACTGCGCTTCACAGCCTAGTTTTTGTTATTGAAAAATCGCTGTATGAAAAGGATAACTGTCTCTTGGCCTTCTTAGACACTGAAGGAGCCTTCAACAACATAAGCCCTGATGCTATAAACACCGCTTTAACAAACTGGGCATAAGCAGGTCTCTTATTCGACTTATTTATCAACTACTAAGAGGTAGAAGAATAGTTTCATCACTGGGCTCGGTTGGTTTATCACGCTATGTCACAAGGGGATCGCCTCAGGGTGGTGTTCTCTCCCCGCTTCTTTGGAACCTCACTGTCAACTCTATGCTGCGAGACAAAAGCTTGGGGGACGGGAAGGTAGTGGCATATGCAGTAGTGTTGGGCCGTATCGATTCCAAAAGTACTCAGTACTCGATGCTGAAAACTATCGACAGTACCCGATTCTTAAAAGTATCGATACTGACTATTACTACTATTACTACTTAATACCCGAAATGTACTCAGTGTCTAAGTAATAATTACTATGTACTTAGTAATACGAAGTACTTAATACCGAAAATGTACTCGATACAGAAAATGTACTCGACACAGAAAATGTACTACATACAGAAAATGTACTAGATACAAATTCCACGAGTTTTATGTGGTGACGAATAATTCTTAATTTTGTACAAAGGGGTTAAAGGAATACAAATACGAAATAATTATAAAAACATATTTGTATTAAAAACTTTTGACGTAACGAGGTGGTATTAAGTTATATAGGTAAATACAATAAAGGTAATAAAAACAAGTAAGGAAAGCTGTCTTCGGCTGTGCCGAAGGCTATATACCTTTCATGAATAAGCGTCACGATTTTCACTGTTTGATCCCAGTACAGCCTGTGTGAATTTAACTTAAGCTCATACCGAAATTATCGGAACTATCGATTATATGGGGGAGATGTGTTATATTGGTCCAATCTCATTGATTTTTGACACCGACATTCCACATTCTAAAATAGCAATAGTTACGAAATTTCACGTTCCTACCTATATAACTACAGGAGTTATCTACAAAATCCGTTTATTGGAACAATCGATTGTAGGGGGCTATGTGAAATATTTATCCCATTTCGATGATTTTCAACATCGATATTTCAGATACAAAAATAGCAATACGTCTAAAATTTCATGTTCCTACGTGTTTACTTACAGGAGTTATAGCCCAAAATCCGTTTTTAGGAACAATCGATTGTATGGGAGCTATGTGAAATATTTATCCCATCTCGATGATTTTCAGCACCGATATTTCACATATAAAAATAGCAATACGTCCAAAATTTCACGTTCCTACGTGTTTAATTACAGGAGTTATAGCCCAAAATCCGTTTATCGGAACAATCGATTGTATGGGAGCTATATGTAATATCGGTCCGATCTTGCTAGTTCCGACAAATGATTCCTATATTGGAAAATGGTGGCCGCATACAAAATTTCAGCCAAATATCTCAAAAACTGAGGGACTAGTTTGCGTTCAAACAGACAGACAGACGGACATGGCTAAATCAACTCATCTCGTCATCCTGATCATTTCGGTATACTTATTGATGGGTCTATCTCTTCTTCTTCTCATACTTACAAACATCGGACCAAAGTTATAATACCATTTCATGTTCATGAAAGGTATAAAAATATATTGTACATACATGTATATTTTAGTAATTCATACACACATTTTGAACATGTATATTAAAAAATAAATTATTTTAAAGCAATTCAGTTTCGATGTGAGATTATAACTATAAAATTAAATTGGGTAAATGAACATAAGTTCAAGAATACTAAAGTCCTGCCAAACCGGCTTGTAGTTGCATACAAACTAATTCTCGGGTACATTAGGGTGATTCAAATAAAAAAATTGTTTTTTTTTTCGGTCTTACCCCTTGAAAAGTAAGGTATTAATGAGAAAATAAGCCTCGCAACAAAATTTGCTTTGTAACTTAAACCCAGCTGCTAACCATCCGGCCATCGTGTACTAATGGTTGCCAGCGTCTAACTACACGTTTGTACTAGATATATAGTTTTTTTAATAAGAATTTCTTCTTAAAACCAAAGAGATTTCCCTAGAGTTTTTCCTTCGTTTCCACCGTTGCGACTACCCCTTTCCCAAAAACTGATCATGAAGACAATCTTATTAATTTTATTAGGCATTTTTGGCTCTGTGTACGCCAGGTCACGGAGCTGGACATAAAGGACTTGATGGCCTTCATCAATTCTTATAAATGGTTCGAGGAGGAGTAACGGTGTCGGTTTAGGAGCGTCAGTCCCGGGATTCTGCTACCTATGTGGAGAAACCCGATAATACAGGGATTTTCCAAATGGCGGGGTCCCGGAACTGACTTTCCCAGTGTTGGTGGTATCACAACGGGCCTTTTAATACTGGCCTAGGTGTGCCTCTGCGGCAGCCACTTGAACATAACCTAACCTAGCATCTTGTTTGTTGAATAAATTACTTACAATGCACAGTGGCCCAGCCCCATACACAAAAATCAAAAATGCTGATTCTTCAAAAAGAACTTTCTGTCATGCGTTTCCATAGCAAATATATTGAATTTTATGGAAAATCACCCATTATGCCCAATTGGCACCTTAACCGTTAATTCTGCTCATTCAAAGTCAATAATTGTAAAAAAAAATTCTTGAAAAAGTTTGTTTAAATAAGTGCGATTTTAATTTTGCAATAGTTTGATTTCCAGTTTGAAAAGTATTCAAGATAAGAATGGAAAAGCAAGAAGAAGGTATGTTTCATGATTGGTGAAAAGAAATTTGTGAAAGCAATTAAGTTTTGAGTAAAATACAAGGTGATTAATTTCTCGTTTTTTCATAAACGTAATTTTGAAGAATTCGTATTTACATTTAAACTTTTAACAACTGAGGATCGCTCTTGGTCAGAATATATAAGCAGATTTGAATTCCTTCAAACGTTTTCTTAAAAAGCTTGGCTATTCAGTTTTCCCTTTTTTCCCTTTTTCTCAAAATATCCTGCCTAAGATGCGTCTATAACTGAACGGTACAAGTTTCTGCCCTTCCCCTTTTTTCAATTTCAACAAATTTGGTTTTCAAATATGGCTAATAGAAAACGCCTAAATTATTTTTCAAAAAATATCATATTGTTGTACTTCTTTCTCAAAATTTGTTCAATTTTTGAAGTGCGTAGTTTTGTAGCGCAATGGATTTTAGTACAAAAATTCCTTAAGACATTTTGCATTTTCCTGCAACTGTGCACAAAATTCTGATTCACGGCTCAGATGCGATAAAACACTCGATGCTTGGAATAGGGCAACTATCGGAAGAGGCAGCTGATGCCAATAACAAAAATATCAAAGCCTTTCGGCGATGCAACACCATAAAAATGACTCGAAAACTGACAAATAAAGATTTGATAAAACGACATCTTCTGCATTCGGACCCATACATTTCAGACATCCGGCAGTTACCATTGACTAAAACTAAAGAAATGACCAACTTATTACAAATCTCATGAAAGGTAGAACTTTCTCTTTTATAAATAAACCTAATTTAACAAGAAATATCTACATATAAATTTATCTTGTTTTATTCGGGCTATAGACTCCATAAAAGTAGAAGCCTTTGAACTTTGACTCTAAGGCTGACTTGCACAACGAAAATTTTTATTTTTAACTCAGAGTTAATGTCAAATGCGGGGTGAAATTCATACGTTTTTGACAACTTTTCAAATTAAATCTGAGTTAAAAAGATAATTCGGCGTCGTGCAAGTGGCCCTAAATCTACATCAATCATTTTTATTCACATACATCAATTAAAAAAATTTAAAAAGTCTATCCTTTAGTTGTGGGTGTGGCTTACAATGTGCAAAATTTGGTATTGGTAGGTCCAACCGTTCCATACGAATCGAGGCACTGTGCAATGATATTATTTTGTGATCTTTTCCTATTCAATGGCTACACTGTGACATAAAATGAGGGGTCCTCTCTTCGTAATTGATTAAACCAATTGGAGATGAAACTTTAGCCCTCCCAAATCAAAACCTCACACTGGGTTTTTGACCTATAGGTCTGGTTTCTTTGTCATTTTCCTTCAAAGTTGGTAACCCTGTGTATTAAGCTGTTCCTTAAGAAAAAAAATTTTCGCCGGGCGGAATATGATAGATTTTGCTCTAAAAATAAGCTGTGCAAAACTTCACTCGAATTGGATAACTTTTAGAACTTGCACGTTGCATTTGAAAATTTTAAAAACTATATGCATTCAAGGTGCAGCAGATTATATAAAAACATTGATAGCCGTAAACTTGGTACACGTTTATTACGTGAAAAAACGTGCAGATTCCGATTCTGAAGAGAAAAATCAAAAATTCGCTATAGGTTTTGAGATTTCGCAAAGTTATCGTTTTAAAAAAGTGAGAAAACACCATTTTTTTTACGAAAAATCTCCAGCTTTGCTTATCCGATCGAACACCTCTATTCCCCGCATCAAAGGGGTTCTATAGCTCTAAAAATCCGTCATATAATGGGTTTCAATAATATGCCCAGTTTAAGAGCTATTAGCAGGTTTAGTCGAGAAACTTTACAAATTTCAAGTCACAGTTATTAATTGTTAAGTACATCGAAAAGGGATAATTATTTTGCCTTGATTGTTATGTCGTTTTAAAGCTTAATCAATTTCAAACAAAATTTATCTTAACCATTTTCTTATCGGCTCAATAGTAGCAAAGCTATATCCAATTTAAAAATCTGTTACAGCTAGATTTATCATATCGATTGTGTACAGCAAAGCAGTCGAAAAGTTGATACATAAAACCCATAGCAATATTCGTATGGATTTGACATCAAAAACACTTGTTGATTTTGAAATAATTTTCTCGATTGTGAATATCGATATACCAAATGTAGCTATATAGTCATACTAAAATGGCTATAACTTTCGTATTTCTGAACTGATTTGCAAACAACTTTGACCAATATGATTCGGAATTGATTGAGCTTTGACATCGTATCAAAATAAAATTAAAAAGGTTATTAGTTTTCGCTGTATATCAATACATACTACGCGGTGACTTGAAATTGCTTCTAACCTGGTCATCTGATTGAAAACCATTATATGACGGATTTTTAGAGCTATCGAAGACCTTTGATGCGGTGAGTAGAGGGGCTCGATCGGATAAGCAAAGCTGGAGATTTTTCGTCAAATACAAAAATTGTGTTTTTTCACTTTCTTGAAAACGATAACTTTGCGAAATCTCAAAACCTATAGCGAATTTTCGATTTGTGTCTTCAGAATCGGAATCTGCACGTTTTTTCACGTAATAAACGTGAACCAAGTTTACGGCTATCAATGTTTTTATATAATCTGCTGCACCTTGAATGCATATGCGTTCAAATGCAACGTGCAAGTTCTAAAAGTTATCCAATTCGAGTGAAACTTTGCACAACTTATTTGTAGAGCAAAATCTATCATATTCCGCCCGGCGAACCCAACATTTGCAAAAAAAGTTGATATAAGGAACAGCTTAGTGTGTATGAAAAATATTGATTAAAACTTGATCAAATGAAGCAATTTTAGATGGTTTCTTTTTTGTATATCACTATTTTTTGGATAGAGGAACTCATTTTTAAAATGTTTTTATTAGGTCGCTTTCGTCGTTCTTGTGCCCGGATGTTTGCATTCGATTTTGAACCAACTTCCTGTTGTGCTAGGGTCTTGAAATTTTCACTACAGTTCAGGTCGCGATGACAATGCAATATTATGAAAAAAAAAAAATTCCGATAGGTGGCGCGTGGGTCGCTATATTTTCAAAAATCGCATTTATGGTCCGATTTGGCTGAAATTCGGAACATGTATTACTACTATGAAAAGAAATATTTTCCTAAAAAAAATTTCGCTAGGTGGAGCTGAGGTCGGGGTAATAACAGCTGAAAATCCTAATTATGGACCGATTTAGCTGATATTTAGCGTGTGTATTACTTAATCAATTTCCAAATGTTCAAAAAAAAATTGGACCCGCTAGGTGGCGCGTGAGTCGTTCTATTTAAGAAATGCGAAGGTCTGTTTTCGGTGTCGATTAATTCGTTTTTCAACGAACTTCCCGTTGAGGTGGAATCTTGAAATTTTCATCATCGTTTAGTTTTCTGCCCCCACGCAATATAACAAAAAAATAATTCCGATAGGTGGCGCACGGGTAGAGATATTTAAAAAGTTTCATTTCCAGAGATTTTGCTTTGGATTTTGAACTAACTTCCCATTGAGCTGGGGTTTTGAAATTTTCACCATCGTTCAGGTTTCGCTGACAATGCATTATACAAAAAAAAATCCAAAATATTGCTTTAATTGCAAAAGTCCCATTTATCGGCCTATCTTCCTTATTGCTATCTGAATATTTCGTACATATGCTATAATGCGCGTGCTATAATGTGTTTTCAGCGCCATAAACAGCATCGAAATTTCGAATATTTCATCTGCATACATTTAGGCGCAGCCACTGTTGCACAAAGGAAAGATAATGTGCTTTATAAGACTTAAAAAAGAATAATTTTATTCATGTAACCATAGGCACACCGCGTAATGCGTGTAAACGTAGAAAATTGCCGAAGGCGTAAATGAACTGTCAAAATTTTTATGGAACGAAGTTTACACAGATTCGGTAAACTTCCACGAGGAGTTTAGTGTGTAAACACCTCCAAAAATTACCCAATTCGATTACGCTGTTCGACATGCAGTTTTTCAAAGCAGTCAATGCACACTAGACAAAAATAGAAGAATAGCTAAAAAATGGGTCAAAAATTAAATTAATAAGAATTTCATAATAAAAAGTATTCACATAAATTTATCTATATCGTTCATCTAACTGAGCTGTTAAATGTATATATTTACGCTTTCGTTAAGTTATATGGTTACATGAGTACCACTAATATGACACAGAATATCCAATTACAATCTTAGAAATTTTCACAGACTCACAACTAAAAAGTATAAAATAAAAAATAGAATAAAAAATATTCTTAATTTAAAATGTTTTTAAAATGAACTAAAAACTGGAAAATAATTTCCCCTCTGCCTACATAGATTCTTCACCACGTAAAGCTTATCTGGAACATTTGTGAGTGGGAATTCTTATAGGTATTAAATAGTACTTGGAGTTTTAAATGTATAAAAACATTTAGCGCTTGCTATATTGTGAAAAGATGTTTTTTTAGAAAAGCTCATATCGGTAATAAGATTGTTAGAAATTAATGCGAACCATCTTTAGCGTGCGCCAATGTTTTTATACCTTTCAAACTCCAAGTACTATTTAATACCTATAAGAATTCACACTCACAAATGTTCCAGATAAGCTTTACGTGGTGAAGAATCTATGTAGGCAGAGGGGAAATTATTTTCCAGTTTTTAGTTCATTTTAAAAACATTTTAAATTAAAACTATTTTTATATTCTATTTTTTATTGACATTAATTTTTACCTACCATACCATTTGTTTTATTTTTAAAACCTTTATATTAAGTCGCTTTCTTGATTGCACCACCTTTTTCATACGAAATTTCGGAATCTTGCAAAGTCTTTTTAGGTAGCTTCTTGTTGAGCTAGACACTTGAAACTTGGAACATAGTTCGGGGCTCTATGACAATGCAATGTGAACGAAAAAAGTATCCGCTAGGTGGCGCACGGATCAAGAAATACGGTAAATTCATTTAAAAATTGAAATTTTGGGACGCATATTTGAGGAACTACCCGGTAAGCTAGATTATTGAAAATTTGCATACATATGAACAATTGAAGATAATACAAACTACTGTACAAGAGTAGGTAGTGTAAGAGTAGGTCGCCTCCCCGTTGGTGCACCCTGGGTAACGCTAAATGACCTACATGGCCTACATGGCTAGTTTCTTGTATTGCCGGTTCTACGAGAATTGTACCAGTACTTGTGCTGTACCCATCGTGCCGAAACGACCCGGGCCGTTTTCTTATATCGACCCGGCCAAGAGCAATACACTCGGGGTGACCCTGTCTGACATTTAGGCAGGGCTACACCTCGCTACAACAACAACAACAACAACAACTGTTAAAGAGTCCTGGAATTTTGCGATCGATTTTTAGTAACTTCCAGATTAGTTAGAGACTTGAAACCTTACACATTAGTCACAACAAAGACAATGCAATCCGTCATTAAAACAATTCTAGTAGGTGGCGCACGGATCGAGATATTTCGAAAACTAATTTCAAGTTGAGAATTTTCTGATCGACTTTTGACCAACTTCCAGGTAACCTAGGAACTTGAAACTTGGCATTAAATTGAGGGAACAGTGACACAAATAGTAAAAATCAAAATTCCGATAGATGGCACGCTGGTATATATAATTGCAAGTCTTTAAAAAAAAAATTAGAAGACTCCTTGACTTTTGCGATCGATTTTTAGTAACTTCCAGATTAGTTAGGGACTTGAAACTTTACACATTTGTCACAACCCCATGATAATGCAATCCCTCATCAAAACAATTCCGGTAGGTGGCGCACGGATCGAGATATTTGGAAAACTAATTTGAAGTTGAGAATTTTGTGATCGACTTTTGACCAACTTCCAGGTAACCTAGGAACTTGAAACTTGGCATTAAATTGAGGGAACAGTGACACAAATAGTAAAAATCAAAATTCCGATAGATGGCACGCTGGTATATATAATTGCAAGTCTTTAAAAAAAAAATTAGAAGACTCCTTGACTTTTGCGATCGATTTTTAGTAACTTCCAGATTAGTTAGAGACTTGAAACCTTACACATTAGTCACAACAATGACAATGCAATCCCTCATTAAAACAATTCCAGTAGGTGGCGCACGGATCGAGATATTTCGAAAACTAATTTCAAGTTGAGAATTTTGTGATCGACTTTTGACCAACTTCCAGGTAACCTAGGAACTTGAAAATTGGCATTAAATTGAGGGAACAGTGACACTACAAATAGTAAAAATCAAAATTCCGATAGATGGCACGCTGGTTTATATAATTGCAAATATTAAAAAAAAAATTAGAAGACTCCTGGACTTTTGCGATCGATTTTTAGTAACTTCCAGATTAGTTAGAGACTTGAAACTTAACACATTTGTCACAACCCCATGACAATGCAATCCCTCATCAAAACAATTCCGGTAGGTGGCGCACGGATCGAGATATTTCGAAAACTAATTTGAAGCTGAGAATTTTGTGATCGACTTTTGACCAACTTCCAGGTAACCTAGGAACTTGAAACTTGGCATTAAATTGAGGAAACAGTGACACTACCAATAGTAGAAATCAAAATTCCGATAGATGGCACGCTGGTCTATATAATTGCAAATATTTAAAAATTAAGATGCTCCTGGACTTTTGCGTTCGGTTTTTAGTAACTTCTAGGTTAGTTAGAGACTTGAAACTTTACACATTTGTCACAACCCGATGGTAATGCAATCCCTCATCAACACAATTCCGGTAGGTGGCGCACGGATCGAGATATTTCGAAAACTAATTTGAAGTTGAGAATTTTGTGATCGACTTTTGACCAACTTCCAGGTAACCTAGGAACTTGAAACTTGGCATTAAATTGAGGAAACAGTGACACTACCAATAGTAGAAATCAAAATGCCGATAGATGGCACGCTGGTCTATATAATCCCTGTTCTAGTCAATCCCTCATCAAACAATTCCGGATCCGGTGTGATCGACTTTTGACCAACTTCCTGGTAACCTAGGTACTTGAAACTTGGCAGGTTCCCTATGTACAGTCACTTCTCAGAGCAGAAAACCCAGGACATCGCCATGGATCTCTGCGCAGTGGAACCACCCGGGGTTTTACCTCGGCCAAGGACTGTCACTTTCAATTTAACCCTGTTTAGTATGTTTAGTAAACTTGGCATTGAACTGAGGCAACAGTGACACTACAAATAGTAAAAATCAAAATTCCGATAGATGACACGCTGGTCTTATAATTGCAAATGTTAAAAAAAAAATTAGAAGACTCCTGGACTTTTGCGATCGATTTTCAGTAACTTCCAGATTAGGTAGAGACTTGAAACTTTACACATTTGTCACAACCCGATCACAATGCGATCCCTCATCAAAACAATTCCGGTAGGTGGCGCACGGAACGAGATATTTCGAAAACTAATTTGAAGTTGGCAATTTTGCGATCGACTTTTGACCAACTTCCAGGTAACCTAGGAACTTCAAACTTAGCATTTAGTTGTGGAAACGGTGACAATACAATTTATTGAAATCAGAATTCCAAAAGGTGGCGTGCTTTTCGATATAATTGAAAATATCTGAAACATAGGGGGAATCTTGCGATAGATTTTTGAGTAACTTCCCGCTAGGCTGGAGACTTGAAACTTGTCACATTTGTCAGAACCCGATGACAATGCAAAAAATTCCAGTTGCAATCAAAAAAATTCCGATAGTTAGCGCAAATATAAAGATATTTCCAAAACTATTTTGAAGTTGGGAACTATGCGACTATCTTAACCATTTTCTTATCGGCTCAATAGTAGCAAAGCTATATCCAATTTAAAAATCTGTTACAGCTAGATTTATCATATCGATTGTGTACAGCAAAGCAGTCGAAAAGTTGATACATAAAACCCATAGCAATATTCGTATGGATTTGACATCAAAAACACTTGTTGATTTTGAAATAATTTTCTCGATTGTGAATATCGATATACCAAATGTAGCTATATAGTCATACTAAAATGGCTATAACTTTCGTATTTCTGAACTGATTTGCAAACAACTTTGACCAATATGATTCGGAATTGATTGAGCTTTGACATCGTATCAAAATAAAATTAAAAAGGTTATTAGTTTTCGCTGTATATCAATACATACTACGCGGTGACTTGAAATTGCTTCTAACCTGGTCATCTGATTGAAAACCATTATATGACGGATTTTTAGAGCTATCGAAGACCTTTGATGCGGTGAGTAGAGGGGCTCGATCGGATAAGCAAAGCTGGAGATTTTTCGTCAAATACAAAAATTGTGTTTTTTCACTTTCTTGAAAACGATAACTTTGCGAAATCTCAAAACCTATAGCGAATTTTCGATTTGTGTCTTCAGAATCGGAATCTGCACGTTTTTTCACGTAATAAACGTTAACCAAGTTTACGGCTATCAATGTTTTTATATAATCTGCTGCACCTTGAATGCATATGCGTTCAAATGCAACGTGCAAGTTCTAAAAGTTATCCAATTCGAGTGAAACTTTGCACAACTTATTTGTAGAGCAAAATCTATCATATTCCGCCCGGCGAACCCAACATTTGCAAAAAAAGTTGATATAAGGAACAGCTTAGTGTGTATGAAAAATATTGATTAAAACTTGATCAAATGAAGCAATTTTAGATGGTTTCTTTTTTGTATATCGCTATTTTTTGGATAGAGGAACTCATTTTTAAAATGTTTTTATTAGGTCGCTTTCGTCGTTCTTGTGCCCGGATGTTTGCATTCGATTTTGAACCAACTTCCTGTTGTGCTAGGGTCTTGAAATTTTCACTACAGTTCAGGTCGCGATGACAATGCAATATTATGAAAAAAAAATTCTGATAGGTGGCGCGTGGGTCGCTATATTTTCAAAAATCGCATTTATGGTCCGATTTGGCTGAAATTCGGAACATGTATTACTACTATGAAAAGAAATATTTTCCTAAAAAAAATTTCGCTAGGTGGAGCTGAGGTCGTGGTAATAACAGCTGAAAATCCTAATTATGGACCGATTTAGCTGATATTTAGCGTGTGTATTACTTAATCAATTTTCAAATGTTCAAAAAAAAATTGGACCCGCTAGGTGGCGCGTGAGTCGTTCTATTTAAGAAATGCGAAGGTCTGTTTTCGGTGTCGATTAATTCGTTTTTCAACGAACTTCCCGTTGAGGTAGAATCTTGAAATTTTCATCATCGTTTAGTTTTCTGCCCCCACGCAATATAACAAAAAAATAATTCCGATAGGTGGCGCACGGGTAGAGATATTTGAAAAGTTTCATTTCCAGAGATTTTGCTTTGGATTTTGAACTAACTTCCCATTGAGCTGGGGTTTTGAAATTTTCACCATCGTTCAGGTTTCGCTGACAATGCATTATACAAAAAAAAAATCCAAAATATTGCTTTAATTGCAAAAGTCCCATTTATCGGCCTATCTTCCTTATTGCTATCTGAATATTTCGTACATATGCTATAATGCGCATGCTATAATGTGTTTTCAGCGCCATAAACAGCATCGAAATTTCGAATATTTCATCTGCATACATTTAGGCGCAGCCACTGTTGCACAAAGGAAAGATAATGTGCTTTATAAGACTTAAAAAAGAATAATTTTATTCATGTAACCATAGGCACACCGCGTAATGCGTGTAAACGTAGAAAATTGCCGAAGGCGTAAATGAACTGTCAAAATTTTTATGGAACGAAGTTTACACAGATTCGGTAAACTTCCACGAGGAGTTTAGTGTGTAAACACCTCCAAAAATTACCCAATTCGATTACGCTGTTCGACATGCAGTTTTTCAAAGCAGTCAATGCACACTAGACAAAAATAGAAGAATAGCTAAAAAATGGGTCAAAAATTAAATTAATAAGAATTTCATAATAAAAAGTATTCACATAAATTTATCTATATCGTTCATCTAACTGAGCTGTTAAATGTATATATTTACGCTTTCGTTAAGTTATATGGTTACATGAGTACCACTAATATGACACAGAATATCCAATTACAATCTTAGAAATTTTCACAGACTCACAACTAAAAAGTATAAAATAAAAAATAGAATAAAAAAATATTCTTAATTTAAAATGTTTTTAAAATGAACTAAAAACTGGAAAATAATTTCCCCTCTGCCTACATAGATTCTTCACCACGTAAAGCTTATCTGGAACATTTGTGAGTGGGAATTCTTATAGGTATTAAATAGTACTTGGAGTTTGAAATGTATAAAAACATTTAGCGCTTGCTATATTGTGAAAAGATGTTTTTTTAGAAAAGCTCATATCGGTAATAAGATTGTTAGAAATTAATGCGAACCATCTTTAGCGTGCGCCAATGTTTTTATACCTTTCAAACTCCAAGTACTATTTAATACCTATAAGAATTCACACTCACAAATGTTCCAGATAAGCTTTACGTGGTGAAGAATCTATGTAGGCAGAGGGGAAATTATTTTCCAGTTTTTAGTTCATTTTAAAAACATTTTAAATTAAAACTATTTTTATATTCTATTTTTTATTGACATTAATTTTTACCTACCATACCATTTCTTTTATTTTTAAAACCTTTATATTAAGTCGCTTTCTTGATTGCACCACCTTTTTCATACGAAATTTCGGAATCTTGCAAAGTCTTTTTAGGTAGCTTCTTGTTGAGCTAGACACTTGAAACTTGGAACATAGTTCGGGGCTCTATGACAATGCAATGTGAACGAAAAAAGTATCCGCTAGGTGGCGCACGGATCAAGAAATACGGTAAATTCATTTAAAAATTGGAATTTTGGGACGCATATTTGAGGAACTATCCGGTAAGCTAGATTATTGAAAATTTGCATACATATGAACAATTGAAGATAATACAAACTACTGTACAAGAGTAGGTAGTGTAAGAGTAGGTCGCCTCCCCGTTGGTGCACCCTGGGTAACGCTAAATGACCTACATGGCCTACATGGCTAGTTTCTTGTATTGCCGGTTCTACGAGAATTGTACCAGTACTTGTGCTGTACCCATCGTGCCGAAACGACCCGGGCCGTTTTCTTATATCGACCCGGCCAAGAGCAATACACTCGGGGTGACCCTGTCTGACATTTAGGCAGGGCTACACCTCGCTACAACAACAACAACAACAACAACTGTTAAAGAGTCCTGGAATTTTGCGATCGATTTTTAGTAACTTCCAGATTAGTTAGAGACTTGAAACCTTACACATTGGTCACAACAAAGACAATGCAATCCGTCATTAAAACAATTCTAGTAGGTGGCGCACGGATCGAGATATTTCGAAAACTAATTTCAAGTTGAGAATTTTCTGATCGACTTTTGACCAACTTCCAGGTAACCTAGGAACTTGAAACTTGGCATTAAATTCAGGGAACAGTGACACAAATAGTAAAAATCAAAATTCCGATAGATGGCACGCTGGTATATATAATTGCAAGTCTTTAAAAAAAAAATTAGAAGACTCCTTGACTTTTGCGATCGATTTTTAGTAACTTCCAGATTAGTTAGGGACTTGAAACTTTACACATTTGTCACAACCCCATGATAATGCAATCCCTCATCAAAACAATTCCGGTAGGTGGCGCACGGATCGAGATATTTGGAAAACTAATTTGAAGTTGAGAATTTTGTGATCGACTTTTGACCAACTTCCAGGTAACCTAGGAACTTGAAAATTGGCATTAAATTGAGGGAACAGTGACACTACAAATAGTAAAAATCAAAATTCCGATAGATGGCACGCTGGTTTATATAATTGCAAATCTTAAAAAAAAAATTAGAAGACTCCTGGACGTTTGCGATCGATTTTTAGTAACTTCCAGATTAGTTAGAGACTTGAAACTTTACAAATTTGTCACAACCCCATGACAATGCAATCCCTCATCAAAACAATTCCGTTAGGTGGCGCACGGATCGAGATATTTCGAAAACTAATTTGAAGTTGAGAATTTTGTGATCGACTTTTGACCAACTTCCAGGTAACCTAGGAACTTGAAAATTGGCATTAAATTGAGGAAACAGTGACACTACCAATAGTAGAAATCAAAATTCCGATAGATGGCACGCTGGTCTATATAATTGCAAATATTTAAAAATTAAGATGCTCCTGGACTTTTGCGTTCGGTTTTTAGTAACTTCCAGATTAGTTAGAGACTTGAAACCTTACACATTAGTCACAACAATGACAATGCAATCCCTCATTAAAACAATTCCAGTAGGTGGCGCACGGATCGAGATATTTCGAAAACTAATTTCAAGTTGAGAATTTTGTGATCGACTTTTGACCAACTTCCAGGTAACCTAGGAACTTGAAAATTGGCATTAAATTGAGGGAACAGTGACACTACAAATAGTAAAAATCAAAATTCCGATAGATGGCACGCTGGTTTATATAATTGCAAATATTAAAAAAAAAATTAGAAGACTCCTGGACTTTTGCGATCGATTTTTAGTAACTTCCAGATTAGTTAGAGACTTGAAACTTAACACATTTGTCACAACCCCATGACAATGCAATCCCTCATCAAAACAATTCCGGTAGGTGGCGCACGGATCGAGATATTTCGAAAACTAATTTGAAGCTGAGAATTTTGTGATCGACTTTTGACCAACTTCCAGGTAACCTAGGAACTTGAAACTTGGCATTAAATTGAGGAAACAGTGACACTACCAATAGTAGAAATCAAAATTCCGATAGATGGCACGCTGGTCTATATAATTGCAAATATTTAAAAATTAAGATGCTCCTGGACTTTTGCGTTCGGTTTTTAGTAACTTCTAGGTTAGTTAGAGACTTGAAACTTTACACATTTGTCACAACCCGATGGTAATGCAATCCCTCATCAACACAATTCCGGTAGGTGGCGCACGGATCGAGATATTTCGAAAACTAATTTGAAGTTGAGAATTTTGTGATCGACTTTTGACCAACTTCCAGGTAACCTAGGAACTTGAAACTTGGCATTAAATTGAGGAAACAGTGACACTACCAATAGTAGAAATCAAAATGCCGATAGATGGCACGCTGGTCTATATAATCCCTGTTCTAGTCAATCCCTCATCAAACAATTCCGGATCCGGTGTGATCGACTTTTGACCAACTTCCTGGTAACCTAGGTACTTGAAATATTTAAAAATTAAGATGCTCCTGGACTTTTGCGTTCGGTTTTTAGTAACTTCTAGGTTAGTTAGAGACTTGAAACTTTACACATTTGTCACAACCCGATGGTAATGCAATCCCTCATCAACACAATTCCGGTAGGTGGCGCACGGATCGAGATATTTCGAAAACTAATTTCAAGTTGAGAATTTTCTGATCGACTTTTGACCAACTTCCAGGTAACCTAGGAACTTGAAACTTGGCATTAAATTCAGGGAACAGTGACACAAATAGTAAAAATCAAAATTCCGATAGATGGCACGCTGGTATATATAATTGCAAGTCTTTAAAAAAAAAATTAGAAGACTCCTTGACTTTTGCGATCGATTTTTAGTAACTTCCAGATTAGTTAGGGACTTGAAACTTTACACATTTGTCACAACCCCATGATAATGCAATCCCTCATCAAAACAATTCCGGTAGGTGGCGCACGGATCGAGATATTTGGAAAACTAATTTGAAGTTGAGAATTTTGTGATCGACTTTTGACCAACTTCCAGGTAACCTAGGAACTTGAAAATTGGCATTAAATTGAGGGAACAGTGACACTACAAATAGTAAAAATCAAAATTCCGATAGATGGCACGCTGGTTTATATAATTGCAAATCTTAAAAAAAAAATTAGAAGACTCCTGGACGTTTGCGATCGATTTTTAGTAACTTCCAGATTAGTTAGAGACTTGAAACTTTACAAATTTGTCACAACCCCATGACAATGCAATCCCTCAGCAAAACAATTCCGTTAGGTGGCGCACGGATCGAGATATTTCGAAAACTAATTTGAAGTTGAGAATTTTGTGATCGACTTTTGACCAACTTCCAGGTAACCTAGGAACTTGAAAATTGGCATTAAATTGAGGAAACAGTGACACTACCAATAGTAGAAATCAAAATTCCGATAGATGGCACGCTGGTCTATATAATTGCAAATATTTAAAAATTAAGATGCTCCTGGACTTTTGCGTTCGGTTTTTAGTAACTTCCAGATTAGTTAGAGACTTGAAACCTTACACATTAGTCACAACAATGACAATGCAATCCCTCATTAAAACAATTCCAGTAGGTGGCGCACGGATCGAGATATTTCGAAAACTAATTTCAAGTTGAGAATTTTGTGATCGACTTTTGACCAACTTCCAGGTAACCTAGGAACTTGAAAATTGGCATTAAATTGAGGGAACAGTGACACTACAAATAGTAAAAATCAAAATTCCGATAGATGGCACGCTGGTTTATATAATTGCAAATATTAAAAAAAAAATTAGAAGACTCCTGGACTTTTGCGATCGATTTTTAGTAACTTCCAGATTAGTTAGAGACTTGAAACTTAACACATTTGTCACAACCCCATGACAATGCAATCCCTCATCAAAACAATTCCGGTAGGTGGCGCACGGATCGAGATATTTCGAAAACTAATTTGAAGCTGAGAATTTTGTGATCGACTTTTGACCAACTTCCAGGTAACCTAGGAACTTGAAACTTGGCATTAAATTGAGGAAACAGTGACACTACCAATAGTAGAAATCAAAATTCCGATAGATGGCACGCTGGTCTATATAATTGCAAATATTTAAAAATTAAGATGCTCCTGGACTTTTGCGTTCGGTTTTTAGTAACTTCTAGGTTAGTTAGAGACTTGAAACTTTACACATTTGTCACAACCCGATGGTAATGCAATCCCTCATCAACACAATTCCGGTAGGTGGCGCACGGATCGAGATATTTCGAAAACTAATTTGAAGTTGAGAATTTTGTGATCGACTTTTGACCAACTTCCAGGTAACCTAGGAACTTGAAACTTGGCATTAAATTGAGGAAACAGTGACACTACCAATAGTAGAAATCAAAATGCCGATAGATGGCACGCTGGTCTATATAATCCCTGTTCTAGTCAATCCCTCATCAAACAATTCCGGATCCGGTGTGATCGACTTTTGACCAACTTCCTGGTAACCTAGGTACTTGAAACTTGGCAGGTTCCCTATGTACAGTCACTTCTCAGAGCAGAAAACCCAGGACATCGCCATGGATCTCTGCGCAGTGGAACCACCCGGGGTTTTACCTCGGCCAAGGACTGTCACTTTCAATTTAACCCTGTTTAGTATGTTTAGTAAACTTGGCATTGAACTGAGGCAACAGTGACACTACAAATAGTAAAAATCAAAATTCCGATAGATGACACGCTGGTCTTATAATTGCAAATGTTAAAAAAAAAATTAGAAGACTCCTGGACTTTTGCGATCGATTTTCAGTAACTTCCAGATTAGGTAGAGACTTGAAACTTTACACATTTGTCACAACCCGATCACAATGCGATCCCTCATCAAAACAATTCCGGTAGGTGGCGCACGGAACGAGATATTTCGAAAACTAATTTGAAGTTGGCAATTTTGCGATCGACTTTTGACCAACTTCCAGGTAACCTAGGAACTTGAAACTTAGCATTTAGTTGTGGAAACGGTGACAATACAATTTATTGAAATCAGAATTCCAAAAGGTGGCGTGCTTTTCGATATAATTGAAAATATCTGAAACATAGGGGGAATCTTGCGATAGATTTTTGAGTAACTTCCCGCTAGGCTGGAGACTTGAAACTTGTCACATTTGTCAGAACCCGATGACAATGCAAAAAATTCCAGTTGCAATCAAAAAAATTCCGATAGTTAGCGCAAATATCAAGATATTTCCAAAACTATTTTGAAGTTGGGAACTATGCGATCGACTTTTGACTAACTTTTGAAAATATAAAGGTGGAGTGCGCGTTTCCAAAGTAAGGCAAACAATTTCTGAGAGCCTAAATAGAAGTTCGGTTATCGACAAAACGATAAGGTAGTATAAAAACAAAAAACAAATAAAATGAATACATACTAAGTGAACATGATGGATATAAGCTGGCAATAATTTCAACGCAGCTTGGGGTAAGAGGTACACACTGCGGGCTTAGAAATTCCTAATCCCCTTGGTTCTTGGTTCGATGACCAACAAAAGGTGATGAAAAATTTCTAAACACAAAGCCATTTGATAAGTGCCCTTGAGCAAGGCCGAAATTACGTAATCATGGTAGCTTGTAATTGTTGTTACTTTTCCATCTTGTTCACTAATAATAAAAACATTGAATAATTTAAGAAAAATTATTCCCAAACGGTCAAAAGTCCACCAAAGTTTCAAAGATTTAAAGTCTATTAATTGCACTACACCTTTATATTTTCAAATCTCAAAAATTGATTACAATTGGTATGACTAAAATTTCAAAACCAAAAACACCGAAACCATGTCTTTGTTTAATGACAAATTTGCTGAGGCTTTTTGACAGCATTCATATATAGGTTGTCTTTAAACATTTTTTATCATCTTTTTTTGATAGTTTTTCATGCAAATAGAGCAGGTTTAGAGTGCTATTTTTTTTTTGTATATCGCCATTTTTTGGTCGAGGAACTAATTTTTTGATATTAATTTTTACCTAAGTCTTACGATAGGTGGCGCTGTCATACAATTTGTGTTATTTTTGATAGTTTTTCATGCAAAAATAGTATTAAAATTGCTTTTAAAACGGAAATAAAGATATTTGAACCTTGTATTCATAGTAGTATTTAGTAGTGGGGCTGGAGGGCAAGTTCCCCGCACTACTAAGTATGGTACTTATTTTATATGTATCAGTTGGCTAGCCTGGAACTAAACTGGTCTAAATTTTTTTCAGAAATCGAGCTATGTACATTTATCCGTGCCAAATTGGTCTATGTCTTATTTCTGCACCAAAGTATAATAATGTACTATATTCACTTAACATACATCAAAAATTGTACACGCAAACAACACACGCGTTTCTTCTGATTTCTCAACTTATGTGTTTTGTTACATAGACCAGTTTAATTCCAGGCTAGGAGATTTTTGCCTGGTTTGCCTGTGGGACGCGCCCCCAGCGGTTTTACTAAATCCTACTATTAATACAGGGTTCAAACTTAACTATTTGAATAAATTTGCAATCCTATAAGAGGTAGGATTTGCACTGGTGAGGGAAGTAAGCACACGTGGCACTTTAATAAGATAATTCACTTTATTAACTTTTGTACCTACAGGGTATGCGATGAGTTCGGTGGTAAGCTAATAACTACTTAAAAACGGTCCAGCACAATCCACTGCACCGCTGACTTCTTTCAGTGAGCGCATATGTATGTAAATGTATGTGCACTAAACAGTAATTATTTCTTATATGCTAACACGATTATTATCCATATTCAGTCTTATATCATCCGACACGTTTAATAAGGCAGTGATACAGCTCCTCCAGCATGACACAGAAAGCTGATAATTTCTCCACTCGACTCTCACACCTGCTATCAGAGGGCAATCCTCGACCTAACGATGTAACCGAGCAATGGAAGCATATCTCTCACTCATTGCGTACCGCCTCTGAGGCCACTATAGGGTTTCAGCGAGCCCGCAAGAACAACTGGTACGATGAGGAATGTAGCACTGCCTCGGACAAAAAGGACGCTGCATACAGGGAGACGTTGCGAACGGGCGCAACCCGCAGTGTATGGCAACGCTATAGTGAGGCGAGGAAGGAAGAGAGGCGCCTTTTCAGAAAAACGAAACGTGAAGCCGAAAGGCGTGAGTGTGAGGAGCTTGAGATGCTGGCTGACAGGAATGATGCCCGAAAATAGGTTCCCTATGTACAGTCACTTCTCAGAGCAGAAAACCCAGGACATCGCCATGGATCTCTGCGCAGTGGAACCACGCGGGGTTTTACCTCGGCCAAGGACTGTCACTTTCAATGTAACCCTGTTTAGTATGTTTTGTCCCATTCCGAAACTATTATCCTCCCCCCTTGCAGCAGGGCTGCAAGATATTCTATTGTTACGGGCGGGCGTTGAGCCGAACCCCGGACCAAAAGAATGGATATGCATTGTCTGTTACAAAAAGATATATATTAAACGGTCGCATTCTGTGCAATGCTGCTCGTGTAAGAGATGGCTCCATAAATCTGGATGTTCAGGGCTTAACCTTACCATCCACAGACCCCGTACTTTCTTTATTACTTTCGTGGCCCCTTGTTTGCGCCCTCGGTCATCCCGCGGTAAGCGCCGTTCAAGCGCACCCCTACCGCCACTTTCTAGTAGCAATACTAATAGTAATAATAATAATGTCTTAACGACTAGCAGCACTTCTGCTATACCCGCCACACAAACTCCAGACTGTTGCTCGTGCCTTATGGCGTCAACATCACGCGCAGCAGCTCAACACTCTCGCTCCCACCGGGCCAGTTTAGACATGAGCAACTCCGAGCACCAGTCTCTCTCTGTTTCTACTTCACATCCCCCCTCCCGTTTAAATTCTCACGTGAGTCAGGATCAACATCTTCTCGCACCTGTCTCTACGTGTACTGTTTGTCGGCAAAGATTATACACGCTCGCGTCATCGGTCAAATGCAATAACTGCTTAGGCCAATGCCACGTACATCTATGCTCTGGGCTCGCTAACAGGAATCTCTGGACGGATGCGTTCATCGCACCATGCTGTAAACCACCTCAACCTACGACGCCAGCCAACCCGGTTACACCGGGTCCAAGCTAACTAGGCTGAGGCAAAGCCTTGGTCTTAGCCTACCAACACCTGGGCGAACACATCCGTCTCTCACGCCTATGGTTAACTCGACATCGACCCCACCGGCGCACTTCCAAATCTTACAGCACAACTGTAACGGATTAACTGGTAAGATCGCAGAGATAACTAATTTGATGATGCAATATGACATAAAACTTGCCGCAGTCCAAGAAACCAAGCTCAGTCCTAGGTCGGACCTCATAACCTATGGCGGATATAACATCCACCGGAAAGACCGTCATAGAGTAACAGGAGGTCTGGGAGGTGGTCTAGCGTTCATAACGCACAACTCTGTACAGTATCATCTATTTGATACCGACATCGAAGGAACGGATGATAGAAAGCCAAGGTATTACCATCCGTACAGGAGATGTCGATCTGCAAATCATTAACATCTACATACCCCCTGTCTCAAGTTGCCCCACCGGTTATCACCCCGACATTAGCTTGCTATTACGAGGAGATAACCGCGTGATCCTGGGCGACTTCAATGCGCACCACGACATGTGGCACTCAAACTTGCCAGCAGACAATAGGGGGCATGCACTTGCAGAACAAATAGATGATACGGCTTTCTGTACATTGAATGGTGACGCCCCAACGAGAGTATCGGGTAACTGCTATAGTTCGCCAGATATTTCCATCGTAAGTGCAGGACTATTGAACAACACCAATTGGCGACCCATACTCACGTTGGCGTCTGACCATCTCCCAATAGTCATTACCATCGAACGACCGACGGACTTTATTACACCTGAGCATGGTACATATATTAACTTTACCAAGGCGGACTGGGACAGTTTTCAGACATATACGGACGAATCCTATCCATTCCTACGGACGTACGCAAAGGCGAACGAGACTTCCGCAACATCATTGACTTGGCCTCTAAACGCTTCATTCCTGCGGGTTGAATATCTCAAATAAGACCAAATTTCCCCGCGGAGGCAGCGGCCATGGCTAGAGAAAGAGATGAAGTGCGAAGTCTCAATCCCGCAGACCCCCGTATAAGGGATCTCAACGCGGAAATTCGTAGGTTGGTCGATAAACATAAACTGGCCAAATGGAAACAACACCTAGAGCAATGCAACCTCTCTGATGGTGTTGGCAAATTATGGACTACGGTCAAAGCTCTATCTAATCCAACGCATCACAAGGATAAAGTAGATATTACTTTCGGTGACAGGGTGAAGAAGGGCCCTAGGGGATGTGCGAACTCCTTCTGTAGACAATTTGTACTACATTCCCCGCCCGATAGAGCTAAACGTAGAACCATGCGACAGGCGCGTAAATATAAAAACCAAAATACGCCCATTGTAATCACTCCCTCAGAGGTCAAGGAAGCCATCAGACAGGCTAAGCCCTCAAAATCCATCGGCCCCGACGGCATTGCCATGAAGATGCTGAAACATCTAGGCCAGGAGGGACACAAATACTTAGCGGCTCTATTCAGTCTTTCACTGAACACTTTCGTCATTCCTGAAATATGGAAAAAGGCGAGAGTGGTTCCATTACTAAAACCTATCGCTTTTGTCACCGGTAGTGAAGACGCTAGAGTCCATTTTGCTCCCGTATTATACTGCAAATCTGCACCTGGCTAGTCGTCAACATGGCTTCCGTAAGCTGCACAGCACCACCACCGCACTCAGTGCCATTACAACGCAAATAAATAGCGGCCTAAATCAAAACCAACCAAATCACAGGACTGTGTTAGTGGCACTTGACCTGTCGAAAGCTTTTGACACAGTCAACCATGCCACTCTCATACAAGATCTGTTTGAGACACAGATACCTGATGGTTTAAAGAGATGGACCGCTAATTATTTGACGATATCTCCGACTAAATCAACGGCGACGCTTTTTACGACATGGACGCACCAGGTGAGAAATGAATTAGACATTTTCGTTGATGGCACTAAGCTACCAACTGTCTGCCACCCAAAGTTATTAGGGATAACACTGGATAATACTTTCTCATTTGCTGGTCATGTGTCTGCAATGGTCTCAAAGGTACGTGGTCGCAACAAGATCCTCAAGTCACTTGCCGGCAGTACTTGGGGAAAAGACAAAGAAACGTTGCTGACTACATATAGGGACATTGGCCGACCAGTCTTTGACTATGCTGCACCCATATGGTCGCCTAATGTACATAACACCAACTGGACGAAGTTACAAGTCTGCCAAAATACTGCCATCAGAACTGCTACGGGATGTCTCCTCATGTCTTCCGAGTCTCACCTCCATCAGGAGGCAAAACTGCTCAATGTAAAAGAGCATGTGGAAATGCTGAGCAGGCAATTCCTTCTGAACTGCCACAAGCCAGCACATCCAAACCGTCATCTTTTGGACATAGATCCGCCCCCGAGAGACATAAGGAAACATCTCCGTAAGCATTATGATGAGATCCGGCATCACATTACCTTGCCGTTTGATCTGCAGAATCATAAGCGGGCTCTAACCGACATCCACACCGAGTCGGTAGACACTTTTGTCGGATCTCTACCTGTGAATCCCGTTCTGAACAGTCCTCCACCGGATATTGCTGAAGAAGAACGCACCTTACCAAGGGAGACAAGAGTGACCTTGGCACAGCTTAGGTCTGGATATAGTGTAAGGTTAAACTCCTACTTATCCAGACTTAATGATACAATCTTAAATACATGCCCTGCATGTGGTAGGACCCCCCATGATACTCTACATCTCTTCAATTGTTCATCTGAACCTACTCTTCTAACCCCTCTGTCCCTCTGGACAAACCCTGTTGAAACTGCACGTTTCCTTGGACTCCCCTTAGAAGAGCTTGATGAAGATCTTCGGAATGATCATACACTCTAGACAGGGCAATGCATTGTTAACAACAACAACAACAACAACAACATAGTAGCAATTATCCCACGAAATCAGACAAGCAGTGTTGGTGTAACTAGTATGACACGCTGCGGTTAGAAATTCCTAATTTCTCCTCGGTTCAATGACCACTATAAATGAAAAAATGTAAAATTTCTAACAACAAATACAAAGCCATACGTCTAGTTCCTTAGCAAGAACCAAATTGCAATCACGGTAGCTGGTATTGTTTGTTTGTGAGTTGTTGCTCAGTTTGTTCGTCAATAACAAGAAATAAAATAATTTAAAATAAATTATTCGATCGGTCAAATAGTCCATGAAATTTTCTACTGTACAATAAAATGACCATAACATCAAGCTTTCATATTCTAGCCGAGGACCCGCGGCGCTGTTAAATCGTAACAGAGGTCGCAGCTTAAAAAGCCCTAATCACACTTGTCAAGCAACAGATGCCGCTACTGTGTGATCTCAAAGCAAACAGATAACTATGTATTACATATACAACAAAAAAATAACATAAAAAATACACGTATTAACGAACATAGTAGCAATTATCCCACGAAATCAAACAAGCAGTGTTGGTGTAACTAGTATGACACGCTGCGGTAGGAAATTCCTAATTTCTCCTCGGTTCAATGACCACTATAAAGGGAAAAATGAAAAATTTCTAACAACAAATGCAAAGCCGTACGTCTAGTTCCTTAGCAAGAACGAAATTGCAATCACGGAAGCTGGTATTGTTTGTTTGTGAGTTGTTGCTCAGTTTGTTCGTCAATAACAAGAAATAAAATAATTAGAAATAAATTATTCGATCGGCCTTTTTCGATATCGAAAATTTCGAAAACCACAGAAATTGACATATCTCGGCAGCTGAAATGGCTAAAATGATATAATTTTATAGGTGAAACCCCTTGGTCATTCTCTTCTGATTTTTCCATAAATTTTATATAGTGGGCGTGGCCCCGCCCCCTTTTAAGGGAGGCATTTTTGAAAATTTGACTGGCCGTTACTTTTAAACTGATAGAACGATGGAATTTTGCACAAAGCATACTAGTATCGTTGGGAGTATACCTGATGAAATTGGAAAAAATCGCCCTCCAACCACGCCCACTTTCGATATCGAAAATTCCAAAAATTACCTAAATTGACATAATTCGGTAACGGAAATGGGTAAAATGATATACTAATTTTATAGTTGAAACCCCCTGGCCATTATATAATGATTTTTTGTAAATTTTCTAAAGTGGGCGTGGCCCCGCCCACTTTTGAGGGAGGCATTTTTGAAAATTTGACTGGTCGTAACTTTTAAACTGATTACGATAGAACGATGAAATTTGGCACAAAGCATACCAGTATCGTTGGGAGTATACTTGATGAAATTGGATAAAATCGCCCTACAACCACGCCCACTTTCGATATCGAAAATCACCTAAATTGACATAATTCGGTAACGGAAATGGGTAAAATTATATAATTTTATAGGTGAATCCCCCTGGTCATTATATAATGATTTTTTGAAAAATTTTCTAAAGTGGGCGTGGCCCCGCCCTCTTTTAAGGAAGGTATTTTTGAAAATTGGACTGGTCGTAACTTTTAAACTGATTAGGGTAGAACCATGAAATTTGGCACAAAGCATACTAGTATCGGTGGGAGTATACCTGATGAAACTGGAAAAAATCACTCTCCAACCACGTCATAACTTCTAAACTGTTTACGGTAGAACGATGAAATTGGTACAAGGTATACTAGCATAATAGGGAGCATACCTGATGTAATTGGACGAAATCGCTTCCCGACAACGCCCACTTTCGATATGGAAAATTTCGAAAATCACATAAATTGACATAATTCGGTAAGGTAAATAGCTAAGATAGTAAAAACTTTAGGTAAATCCTCCTAGGGCCTATATCATTGTTATCCCGTTCTGAAAATTACCGCTGGGTATTTAATGTTCGGTTCACCCGAACTTAGACTTCCTTACTTGTTTTATTCTATTTTTTATTTGTAGTTCACTCAATTTGCTTTAAGAATTGTACATGGATAGTTGCATTTTTGACAATTTTTGAAAGAAAAAATGGGAAATCGAGAAAACATGCTAATTTTTGAGGCTAGAATACTAGAAAACGGCTAGTCTGAGAAAATTTTGGTCAATGCAAATTTTGTAGGGAATTCGATTTACTTGAAAAATATGTCCAGGTAAATGGTGTTTTACAACAATGGTTTGTCGTTTTTATACGAGGTAAAGTCTGTAAAATCTAAACTAGCGATGATAGACCTCTAGACTTTAATTTAAAAATCTGAAAAAATTACAGTATTTTTTTTCACCTTTCCTAAAAAGAAAATCAATATAATTAAAAAAAAAAAACCTAATTTTTAATTTTTAGTCCAGTCTAATGTACATAATTTATTATAATCAGAGCTCGTAATTTTATGTTTTTTCAATATGCCGAAAATATGTAAAAAATATGTAAAAATATGTGAAAAATATTCAAAATATATGTTGTACGTAAGGAATAGGTTAGGTTAGGTTAGGTTCAAGTGGCTGCCGCAGAGGCACACTTAGGCCAGTTTTGAAAGGCCCGTTGTGATACCACCAACACAAGGAAAGTCAGTCCCGGGACCCGGCCATATGGAAAATCCCTGAGTTGTTGGGATTTTCCACACAGCAGAATCCCGTGACTGACACTCCTAAACCGACACCGTTACTCCTCCTCGAACCACTTAGATGACTTTATGAAGGCCATCAAGTCCTTTATGTCCAGTTCCGCGATCTGGCTTAGGCTATCCAGGAAGGGAACTCCCAAAAAGCGCGTTCCCGCGCCGCTTAAAGCCGGGCAGTTGCAGGTGAGGTGCTTCACCGTTTCCTCTTCCTCATCATCTTTGCAGCTCCTACAGCATCGGTAGGGCATACCTAGCCTTTCTGTGTGCCTACCAATAAGGCAGTGCCCAGTTAAAACACCTATTAATATGGAAATTTCTTCCCTTCTTAGGGCGTGAATGCCTCTAGATCTTTTATGATCCCATTTTCGCCAGGTTTGTTTGGATGTCCGACACCCTGGGGGTTATTGCCACCTTTCGTTGGCTTGACGGAGTGTGTACTCCTTCAGCATTAGCTTGCATGTGGCAAACGGCATACCTAAACGCTCTTTATCCCGAAGAACCTGCTTGGTCGTACCCTGCTTGGTCGTACCCTGCCTGGCAAGTTCATCTGCCTTACAGTTTCCCTCAATGTCCCTGTGTCCCGGGACCCATGTGAGGTTCACGCGGTTCTGTTGGGCCATCTCTTGAAGAGATCGACGACAGCTGAGCGTCAGTTCAGAGTTGAACGAATAAGAGCCAAGAGCTATGATGGCCGCCTGGCTGTCGCTGAAAATGACGATGTCCTCTCCGATAGCGCGTTTACTCATCCAAATCGCGGCATCCACGATTTCTGAGACTTCAGCCTGGAAGACCCTGCAGTGATCAGGTAGTCTGAAAGAGAGCTCAAGTTCAGTCAGTGTAAACAGAAATGCCGCCATTAGTAGCGGGGCAGCGATCCATCTTCTCCCATTTTTCCCTGCTGGGAATGTTTGTTTTGAAACAGCTGTCTCCGACTGTTTTGGCCGCACATCGATCTCTGCTCAGAGGGAGAAAACTGTAAAATACTAGAATAATGGAGTGTCCAGTTGTGCTTGCGCCCCAGCCAGACGTTTCCCTTAGGCGCAGAGCCGCTGCCGCTGCTGCCTGGTACGCTTCCAGATCGATTGGCAGAATGCCTAGAATGGCCTGAAGAGCTTCGTTGGGCGTTGTTTTTAGCGCGCCGCTTATACAGATCATGCCAGATCTATGGACTTTACCGAGAAGATTTCGATTTTTGGCCTTGCTCAGCGCAGACCACTACACAACGACCCCATATAGCATGATAGGTCGGATAATTGCAGTGTAAATCCATCTGCATATTTTTGGGCTGAGACCCCACTTTTTGCCTATGGCTCTTTTGCATGTGTAAAGTGCAACGCACGCCTTCCTCTGGCGCTGAAGAATATTCTCCTTCCAGTTTAACTTCCTGTGCAGCACTATGCCCAAGAATTTGGCTTTATCAGCTAAGTTCAGGCTCACGCCATTAAGTTCTGGTAGGTCCAGCGGAGATATTTTGTACCGGTTGGTGTAGAGAACGATATCCACTTTTCTCGGGTTGATACTAAGTCCGCAACGAGAGGACCATGCCGAGACTTCACGCAGTGCTACTTGCATCAAGTCACACAGAGTTTGTGGGAATTTGCCGCTGTACGCAATTGTTAAATCGTCTGCATATGCCACTATCTTCTCTCGAAGGTTTTGAGTGCAAAGGACGCAAGGCTGATGGGTCTGTAGTCCTTTGGCTCGTAGTGGGAGGCCTTCCCAGCCTTAGGAATAAACACTACCGTGGCGTGTCTCCAGGAGCACGGAATATAGTTGAGAGCCAGGCAGGCTGTATAGAGAAATACTAGCCATTTGGCTGATGTCTCCAGCTTGTTAATGAGTTGCGCGGGGATAATCCCGTCCGGTCCGGCAGCCTTAAATGGTTCAAAGCTCTTAACTGCCCGCCTTACCCTTTCCTCCGTGATGGGTATATTTACTGCCAGGCTTGTTGCAGGTGCTGACGGTGCATTATGCAAGTTACCCGGAAAATGTGTGTTCAAGAGCAAGCAGCTCAAGGGTTTCCCCTTCCGTGCTGGTCCAGGATCCGGCAGGCTTCTGCAAATAGCTAATGGCTGTGTCGTCGACCTTTTCGACCCCAGTGCAGAAATTCCTCCACGAAGTTCTCTTTGCCTGTCTCAGGGCTTTTTTGTACGCCCTTAGTTTAACTTTGTATTCGAGCCATTGAGGCTCCGTGTCGAGGTGTTTAGCCTTATTAAATTGCTTCCTGCAGGTGTTGCGGAGCGAGTCCAGGTCGTAGGTCCACCAATGTGGCCTATGTTTACCGCGTGGGTTTGGCACTCGACAAGCTTGTTCTAGGGCATTTAAGAGCGCCGTGGTGTATGTCGTTACCAGGTCCTCCAGCTCCTCAACCGATGAGGGGGCTTGTGGGGGCAGTACTGGGAAGTCTCTGGCTAAAATTTCCTTGTGTAGCTGCCAGTTGGTATTGCGTGTATTTCGCTTTATAATAGGTTGCTCTACACGAAAGTCCAGCACTATTTCTATATATCGGTGGTCGGAGAATGAGTGTTTTTCAAGAACACGCCATTTTCTGACCCAGTCAAAAGCGCCTTCACTACAAATAGTGAGATCTATAACCTCCCTACGGGTTTTAGTGATAAAAGTAGGCTCGCTACCCACGTTGCAAACTACCAGGTTGATTGTTAATAGGTAGTCAAACAGAGACTCGCCCCTGGGATTGATATCGGAGCTTCCCCATTGGACGAGATGAGCATTCGCGTCCGCTCCTATAATAAGATGACCCGTACAAAAATTTGACACCAGATCTCTCACCTCCCTTTGTAGTGGAGGTTCTTCGGCGTAGTAGGGAATATAGACCGACGCCATCGTCAGACTGGTGCTGCCGACTGTTAAACTGGCAGCGGTAATGTCACCATTGGTATAGTTAGGTAGAAGAAAGTGTTGAGGGCAGACTTAACCAAAATACAGGTTCTGACTTTGCCCTCCTCGCTGGCTCGGATGAGCTTGAAACCCTTAGTCCCCAATCCGCAGATCCTCGAGCTGTTGACCCAGGGTTTTTGGATGTGGACTACATCCACGTCGCCTTTAGAAAGACGACTACTTAAAGCAGCCGAGGTGACTGCACATTTGTGCAGGTTTATTTGAAGCACCACCAACATGAGAGCGATCAGACTTCCCGTCCGTCTCCATATCGTCGAGGTCTGCCCTGTCCCGAAGGCTGTCTCTTGCCCTTGGCCGAGCCGGAATGTCCTCCCAGTCGACCACCTCGATTTTAGCTCCTTCGTAGACTCCACCCAGTATTGCAGCTGCTGCCTTGTACAGTACAACAGTTCTTGCGTCATCCACGCGACAAGTTTGACCTGTCCCTGGTGCCGGCCCGCATTCGTGACCGCCGCCGAACCACTTGGAGACGCCAAATAAACGTCGATGACAGCGTTTCCGAGTGCATTCCGGACGTGCTGCCACTGGTCCTTGGGAATAGCCAAACGGTCGTTGCCTCGGTCCAGAATGCCTATAAGGATCGTGTCCTTAGTTACCTCAGCAAAGCTTGGTTTGCCCACTCCGGGGGTGTTTTGTCCACGTCCGATCTCTGGCGTTTGAAAGGATTAACGTTTACCCTCTTTGGCACATAACTGCTTTGGAAATCCGGTATCAGGGATTGTGCTAACTCCACACACTTCCTGGAGCTCGGCGACAGCGTTTCCTGCGGAACTCCCTCATATTTCTTCAGGATCCCAGCAGCTAATCGTTTTTCCAGGGACGCAGAGCGGCGGGGAGATGTCTCTTGGGAGTCCGGACCCGTAGTTTCCATCGCGGTAGCTCCATTTGCTGATAGCCCATTCACTGCTTCTCCTTCCTTTGGATCTCTGTGGCCAGGTCCTGGACCATTGCCACAGGCGATGAGAGACTGGTTTTCGTACCAGCGGTTGATGGAAGTTCAGCATGCGCCGTTGTCCGCCTAGCTGCGTAGGCAGCCGCACTGGTGCTGACTCCCATCATGTCCATCTTACTTGAAGATTTATAGGTTGACCGACCCGTTGTTGTTGTTGTTGTTAACAACAAAACACTCCCCGAAGGTTTTGGGGAGTGATGCCGAAGTTGACAGTCCTTGGCCGGATATGACCCCGGTACGCTGCGGTACTCCCTTGCGGTACTGCCCGACTGTCGTGGTAGCGATTTGGTATGACCAGTGGAACCTTCTAGGTCATGGCATCCCTCCATCCATGAGGAAGGAGAAGATGGGTAATGAGAGGTGAGAGGCATCATATCCGTAGATCAACCATCGAGTAGCACGTCAATTACCTATGTGCATATTAGTCGCCTCTTACCGACCCGTAGTTGCCATCGCTGTCAGTCCCCCGGTTGGTTTTGAAGTGGAGGTTGGAGGTTGTCCTTCGACGCTGTGCTTTCGTTTGATCCAGCATAGCTCTCCTCTGCAGAGGAGTGAACGTAGTTTTTGGTTCTTTAAAATTTTGTCTCGTGTTTTTCATCTTGTTCGTACGACCAATCGCCGGACAAGGCCAGCTTAGGGTCAAGGAGAGAGTGAAGGGAAAGTGTGTCGTCCGCCGCGGCAGAGCCCCATACCGCGGTAAGGCCATAGTTACTCTCCGAGGCGGCCCGGTATCAGAGGGGCTCCGTTCGATTACTGCCACGATTTGCCTCCCGGCTGCAAACGTCCAATGGGCACGTGGTCGCATAACACCCTGGATTGGGAGGGGGAAGATCTTTGTCGTCGCGTCAGAGAGGCTAGGCTTCTCTCGTGATGTAGTACCGGGCGACGCTATGATCACAAGGGCAGCGTAGCCCTGTGGCTATCGACTTAAGCCCTCGTACCGCGGCAAGGTGTCCACCCTTCACGAGGCTACGTAAGGAATAGAATAGTTATCTCTGTCAATGTGAGCCAGGTTATAGCTTAGCCACCACGGAATGCCAATAAGCGGTTTTAAGCCAAAATAGTGTTACCTGTATCAGGATATTATGCTACAGTGTACCAAAGAAAAACTGGGGCAGCCTAGAAATGGGTTTAGTGGTATTTGATAAATCCGGCGACCATATTGGCAAAACGATAGCAGTACCATCAATCGGCTCAGGCTGTGGGAAAATTGACCGCTTCTGAGCCTCCTTTTGACCTCTTCCCAGGTATGATTAGGTTAGGTTAGGTTCAAGTGGCTGCAGCAGAGGCACACTTAGGTCAGGTTTTAAATTCCCGTTTTGATACCACCAACACTATGAAAGTCAATCCCGAGACTCGGCCGTATGGAAAATCCCGGGATTGACACTCCTAAGCGACTTAATGGCGACCATCAAGTCCCTTATGTCTAGCTCCGCAACCTGGCGTAGGCTATCCAGGAAGGGAAATTCCAAAAAACGCCTTCTCTCGCCACTTAAAGCCGGGCAGTTACAGGTGAGGTGCTCTACTGTTTCCTCTTCATCATCATCTTTGCATCGTCGGCCGCGCACACCTACTGTTGCTGTGTGCCTTCCAAGAAAGCAGGGCCCGGTTAATACCCGTATAAATTTGTAGATATCCATCCTTCTTAGGACGTATATATGTCTAGATCTTTTAGGATCCTTTTTTCCCCAGATTTGCATAGATATCCGGCACCCTGGGGATTGTAGCCATCTTTCGTTGGATTGACGGAGTGTGTGCTCATTCAGCATTAGTTTGCATGTGGCAAGTGCTACTTCGGGCTGAGTAACGGACTCAAAATTACAGTCCTTTCCCGACGAACAAGATCACGCTCTATGAGTCACTATGGACAGTGGCGAGAGAACGTGACATTGCCCTTGTAATATATTAGAGAAAAATTCACTGAAAAATTTATGGCCCTTTCCCTGATGCCAATAGCAAGAATCGAATGAAATTTAAGGATCTTACGAATTAAAGACCACAAGTTCTTCCTATCGACACCCGACTTCGTCAGGAGAGGAAAGAGAGCCTCGACTGGGATAAAAAGAACAGGTGGAGGATGACCATTTGTTTCAGTTGACCCAACATGACCCCAAAATGATCCCAATATGACCCCAAACTGATCCCAAAATTATCCTAAAACGATAACAAAATTACCCCAAATTTACCACAATATGACGCCAAAACGACCACAATATGACCCCAAAATAATACCCAACGGCCAAAATCGCCTAGGCGGTTAAAAGCCAATAAATTATGATGAAAATTTAAGAGATATGTCAAAAATATGTAAAAAATATGCTAAAAATATTTCAAATTTATGAAAATATATTTCAAATTTATGAAAATATGCTTTAATTATGAAAATATGCCAAAAATATGCAAATATGTAAAACATACTAGCTAAAAAATAAATTTATTTTTAACATAGCCAGCTTAAAACTTGGTCCGAGGTCTCTATGATCTCAAACAAAAATAAGCACTTGCATACAATTCCGAGCTCTGATTATAATATATATAATACTAGCGGACCCTCACCCGCTTCGCTGGGTGAAAGAAAAATAGAAATGAATGTTTTTTTCTTGTTTTATCATTAAATTCATGTTCCGAATGTCTCCGAAATTTAAGGATGGGGGTACGGGGCTAGCGACCCCACGACCCTATAAAGTTTTTATTGGCCGAATTTTCGATCACAAGCGATACTAGTTCATATAAATCGATGTCATAAATCCATCAGTGACGAGTTTCACACAGTCGAATTAGTTTTCAAAAACCGCCACATTGGATCCACCCTTTTGAAATTAAAAAAACCGGTATCGGATTCGTAATCAGACAACTCATAAACCCCCGAGTACCAAGTTTCAATAAAATCCAATTAGTTTTCAAAAAAATCACCGCCATATTGGACCCGCCATTTTGAATTTAAAAAAACTGACGTCGGATTCATAATCAGCGATGTCATAAACCTTCTAGATGCGAAATATATCCAAAAAACCAATGCGCAATGAGATCAGTGTAGGCGTTTTAGGTGCACCGTTTTCTATTTCGAAACATATTTTCAGGAGTTAAACCCTTTCTACTCATCCAAGAAGGCTATTGAATTGCAGGAATATTCGCCAATGAAAACAGAATAACAACACACAAAAACCCAAATTTTTACTGCACTTAAACATGTTAAAATGAATTTAAAATTGCAAGTATCTCATTTTTTTTTTTTATAAAAACGAGTAGCGCGACCTATAAACCACCATTAAAAAAAAAAAAAATAGAAGCCCCTTTTTTTGTCATAAGGAACAATAATTGGGGGTAGCGTATTAAAATTTCCAAAAAGTCCATATTTGTGAACCACTCTAATATGTATGTAAAGCTTTTTGGGAAAAGTTTCAAAAATTGTTAGAAAATTGACTTTGGAAAAAATACAACTTTTTCCCGTACAAAATGTATGGGAAAGCGCGAAAATAGCGACCTCTAATATTACGTTCACGTCTAGCCATAAACTCGAGTGAATTGACAACAACAATATAAATTAACTCAAAAAATGCCTCTTTAAATCGAGTTTATGGCCGAGCGTGCACGCGGTATAACGTTTAACTTACAGCGCTAATTTTTTGCAAGGCTTATTTTCTCATCAGTTACTAACTAACGGCGGCCGCCGTGGTGTAGCGGTTAAGTGTTCGACCTTCTACACCAAGTCGTGGCGGTTCGATGCCCGGCAAAAGTAACACCAAAAAATTATTTAGAAAAAGAATTTTTCTAAAAGGGGTCGCCCCTCGGCAGTAGTTTGGCAAACTCTCCGTATTTCTGCCATGAGAAGCTCCTCAGCAAAAAATTCATTTGCTTTGCAAGTGCCGTTCGGAGTCTGCAAAAAACTGTAGGTCCCGCCAACTTGTAGGAAAAACTCAAAAGCAACACACCACAAGTTGGAAATAGAAGCTCGGCAAAAAATCTCGTTAGAGGTTATGATAACCTCTTTTTATATCGCCGCCATTAGTTAGTTTACTAAAATTTTAAGGGGTAAAGTCCAAAAAAAAAAAACAAATTGTTTTTATTTGAATCACCTTAATGTACATATGGGTGGAAAATGGAAATAATAAAGCACAATGTGGTATTTAAATGTAATATAAACAAGGTTGAAGTGGATATGTCATTACTTTGAAAAGAATTTTCTAATTCGGAATTCTGAGAAGCAGTTTTAAAAAATCAGGATTTAAAAAAAAAACCGGATTTTAAAAAGCAGGATTTTGCTTTCGGGATTTTGCAAGATCAGGATTTCGTTACCAACCCTTTTGTGACTTATTCTAATAACAATGTTTTATTTCTTTTAGTGACTTACTCTAATTATTGTAAACTAACAGCTTATATTTTCATGGGGTATATAAATATACAGTTTCCCTACTCGCGAACATCCAACATACAGTTGTCCATGTCCAAAGCATGGATAAGTTGGGTCAACTCCACACAATTGAAGTGTTTGACCTTGAGCCTTATTGATTGTAATAGCAAAAGCCAGGCGAATGGGAAATTGAATTCGCTTACAATCAAAAGGAAAATCTGTTGCACTCATTGGAATACGCGGAATCAAAACATCTTCACGCCCCCTCTTCACATAACCCCTACATACGGTTTTGATATCCTATAGCTCTATAGCGATTTCCAGGTCCTTACCTTTGACCCTTTCACAGATATTCTGCTTGAAAATTTAAGTTTGTATGGGAGATGCAACGCCCCTAATTCTGATAACCCCCCTTTTTATGTGTGAAAATGCTTTTGATATCGTATAGGTCTATACCAATTTTCAGGTCCCTACCTTGAACCCTTTCACAGATATTCTGCTTGAAACATTTAGTTTGTATGGGAGGTGCCACGTCCCTTTTTCTGATAACCCCCCTTTTTATGTGTGAGAATGCTTTTGAAAAGGGGGCGTGCCTTTTCTGCTAAAACCCCTTTTTATGTGTGAGAATGCTTTTGATATCATATAGGCCTATACCAATTTTCAGGTCCCTACCTTGAACCCTTTCACAGATGTTCTGCTTGAAAATTTAAGTTTGTATGGGAGATGCGACGCCCCTATTTCTGATAACCCCCCTTTTTTATGTGTGAGAATGCTTTTGATATCATATAGGTCTATACCAATTTTCAGGTCCTTGCCTTGAACCTTTCACAGATATTCTGCTTGAAAAATTTAGTTTGTATGGGAGGTGCCACGCCCCCTTTTCTGATAACCCCCTTTTTTATGTGTGAGAAGGCTTTTGATATCATATAGGCCTATACCAATTTCCAGGTCCCTACCTTGAACCCCTTCACAGATATTCTGCTAGAAAATTTAAGTTTGCATGGGAGATGCGACGCCCCTATTTCTGATAACCCCCCTTTTTATGTGTGAGAATGCTTTTGATATCATATAGGTCTATACCAATTTTCAGGTCCCTACCTTGAACCCTTTTACAGATATTCTGCTTGAAAAAATGATGTTATATGGGAGGTGCCACGCCCCTTTTTCTGATAACCACCTTTTTTATGTGTGAGAAGGCTTTTGATATCATATAGCCTATACCAATTTTCAGGTCCCTACCTTGAACCCTTTCACAGATATTCTGCTTGAAAATTTAAGTTTGCATGGGAGGTGCCACGCCCCTTTTTCTGATAACCACCCTTTTTATGTGTGAGAAGGCTTTTGATATCATATAGGTCTATACCAATTTTCAGGTCCCTACCTTGAGCCCTTTCACAGATATTCTGCTTGAAAAATTTAGTTTGTATTGGAGGTGCCACGCCCCCTTTTCTGATAACCCCCTTTTTATGTGTGAGAAGGCTTTTGATATTATATAGGTCTATACCAATTTTCAGATCCCTACCTTTAACCCTTTCACAGTTATTCTGCTTGAGAAATTTAGTTTGTATGGGAGGTGCCACGCCCCCTTTTCTGATAACCCCTCTTTTTATGTGTGAGAAGGCTTTTGATATCATATAGGCCTATACCAATTTTCAGGTCCCTACCTTGAACCCTTTCACAGATATTCTGCCTGAAAATTTAAGTTTGTATGGGAGATGCGACGCCACTATTTCTGATAACCCCCCTTTTTATGTGTGAGAATGCTTTTGATATCACATAGGTCTATACTAATTTTCAGGTCCCTACCTTGAACCTTTCACAGATATTCTGCTTGAAAAATTTAGTTTGTATGGGAGGTGCCACGCCCCCTTTTCCGATAACCCACATTTGTATGTGTGAGAAGGCTTTTGATATCATATACATAGGTCTATACCAATTTTCAGATCCCTACCCCCTTTTTTAGTTATAAACCTTCTCCGCAAGTGTCTCTTCAATATGGCAAAGTTTGGTTAAAATCGGCTTAGCCATTCTCCGTAAAGTTCATTACAACGCGAAAAACGGCTAAATTTTTATATATATGGGCAAATCCTTAAAACTTTTGATAATGCAAAAAAAAAAGAAACAAAAAAGATAATAGGAGCACACCCTTGAGCTTTTGCTGACACTTTTACTTAGTTTATAAGATTATATTTTTACTCTTGTTAATATGCTAAAGGTGCGGGCGTGGAAATTATGACGTCATCATTATGAAATATTATTTTTTTTTTACTTTTATTTGCAATCTATTGCCTAGTTTATACGAACGTAAAATCGAATTATTTCAAAACGAATTTCTTACGACACATTTCAAAATCCCTTTGAATTAATAAGTACCTACTTATTTGTACGCAAATTGAACCTTAATTACCAGCGCCACAAAAAAAAAAGTGTCGGGGTTGGGAGATCAGACCACCCTTTCCCTATGTATTTTGACGCGCTGAACACGAATCCGGTGTCCGTTTTGGTCCAGCACGTCTGAATTTTTTCATAACCTCAAAAAACCAAAAACCACTAAACATTTGAAAAATTGAAGGTACAAGTAAGCTTTTCACTTTTGATATATGCATGGATCTTCAACGCGCTTTTTTACGTTAACTAAACATATTGAATACTCAAGTTTACAATTAACATGGCATGAAAATATCTGTCAGTTTTTGTGTGCTAACAAAAAAATTTAATTATTTAAAATATTCACAAACCAAACAGTTGATTTATAGTGGCTGCTGTAAGCATAATATGAACAGCACAGTAATCGGATCACGTGTGCAGGGTTTCTTTTTGAGTTAGCATCAAGTATATTTGTTCATTTTTTTGATAATTAAAGGGGGCGCGCAAGTAAATGGCTTAACTATACCGAAAAATGAAAAGTACAAAAATTTGTTCTCGCATTTTCTTAGCCTTTTAACTTTTAAATAGAACGAAGCACGAACGCGACCTTGTAGGTTAATACTTGAAAAAACAAAGAGTGGGTCGCAATATTGAGAGGCACGCTTAAGAAAAGATTAACAGTTCATAAATTTTTTTCACAATTTTTTGATTTTGCGAAATTTTTCCTGGATTTATCAAGTATTATTTCATGCTTCTGAGACATTTGAAATGTTGATTTGTATCCATAAATTAAAAAAATACTGTGCCTGTGTAACGATATCGTGTTCCTTGCTATTGGATGATATCCGCCTCGCTCGATGTTAAAAGTTTTGAGGATTTGCCCATATAGAAGAAAGAAGATATTATATGAATGTTCGAGCTGTGTTTTATTAACATTAAAAACTTAACACTGAACAGATGTAGCAATTTGTAGCTACTACATAAACAAATTGTGTCCGCTTACAAAACGGCTCAAAATTTCAATTAGGCGCAAAATAAATTTATCGGACCAGATTTGGTCCCGAATGCCCTGTCTCCAACCCCTTACGAAAAATAAGCAACTAAAAAAAGAATAAATTACTTTGTGAAAATGTAATTGCCGCGCCATTACTTTTGAAAGGAATTCAAAATATAATTGAATTTTTTCAATTACATTACAAGGAATGGAAAATGTACTTTAGAATTTTCCATTCCTCAAAGGAATTGCAAAAGTAATTGACTTCACTACTTTTTCAATTACTTTTGCAATTCATTTTGGGCTCATATAGGGATCATATTGGGGTCATTTTGGGATCATCTTGGGGTCGGTTTGAAGTCATATTGGAATCATTTTAGGGTCATTTTGCGGTCAAATGATCGCAATGTAGGGGCAAAATAATTCCAAAATTTATCCCAAAACTATCTCAAAAGACCCTAAGGCCCCAAAATTTGCATAAATTTGCATAAATCGCAATACGTTTTTATACACCAATTAACATTCCTTTAAGGAATGGAATGGGAAATTCTCAAGCATTTTCCATTCCTTCTAATGTAATTGAAAAAATTTCAGTTACATTTTCAATTCCTTTCAAAAGTAATGGCGCGGCAATTACATTTTCACAAAGAAATTGGTTTTTTTGTACTTGAGCCTCAAAACGTTGAAATACTTGTGGAATTTTTTTGTAGGTATTGAAATGTAATCAATTCCTTTTCTTTTCATGAAAGGAATTTGTTGAGCTGCTAAGCTTTTTTAGCAGCTTTGTTTTCGCAAGTTAAATCAACAGAAGTCCAAATGTTGAGTTGCTAAACACCTTTTGCAACTTTGTTCCGACAAAATTAATTAAAAATAAAACGCCGCGATTTGTGTTTTGCACACTTAACAAAAACTGAATGTTGTTTTATTTGACCCTTTGAGAGCAACTAACTTCAATATCATTTTACATTTCTTATTTGCTCACTTAACTCTATTTGACTTTGGATAAACCATAGCGGTCATTTCATAAATCTTGGTTAAATGTATTAACCGCTTTGCTTATAAGGTTGTTTTTTATTGGTTTTGTTTTCTCTGCGCTAGTTATACATATATATGTATGTACGTAAGGTAGTTGTTCTAATGATAATGGGTGCGCAATAATGTTGCGCTGATTAAATATTATAACAGGCGGTGCAAATTGTTTTGCCTGATGTTTTGTTTGTTTTGATTGGTCATGCAGCTTTGCTCGTAGGCTGCTGCTCCGAACAAAATTGATTACATCTTTCAATTACTGAGGAATGTAATTGCAATTGTAATGGAATTGATTTTACCCAGCTCTGCTGTATGTAAAGTTTTAATTAATAGTAAAATAATGTATGTTTTATGCTTAGCAGAAAAGTGCCGTGGAAGCCAAAGAAAGTGTTAAGACTGATGAAAAAGCTATCAAAGCTACTGAAAATGCTGAGGAAAATGATATGTCTAAGATTCACGAACTAATCGATACACGTGCCACACTAGAGGAACGACGTAAAAGTTTATTAGATCATCACTGGGCTGTACCAAGCAAAGATCGGTAAGCAGTCATCATTCATTTTACATCCTTTGTACATTTGGTGTTGCATGCGTTTAGTTACATTTACAAATCTTGCATTTGTCTATTTGTTTGTGGGTGATTCTACGATAAAAGGTTTCAAGTAAACAGGGGACACGGCAAAAAAGGAAAGATGGAGTTTTTTGGTGAAACTTTTATAGGGTAACGGCTAATCTGTTCATGAAAATTATATTGATTTTATAAAATATTTTCTTGAAGCTGGCTATGGATCCGATGCTTTAAAACACGTTTGTTTTTGTTTAATTTCCGATATATTTCAATCTCCAACGGAGATCGTCATCAGGGACTACAACCATAAATAAAAGTTTTTATTTAACACAATTTATCACAGTGTGTCGATATATATCGAGCTATATTTGCGATTGTATCGTAACAGCCAATTTATCGGCATTTTTTAATTATTGCAAATAGCTTGTGAATACTCGTTACAAGTACCCACCAACTTATAGAGGTCAACTATGTACCGTTTCTGCGAAAAAGTAAAAAAAATAATTTTATCGTATCGTTTGTTTATACTTTTGCGTGAACGCAATTTTATCGTAACTAGAGTATGAATAATAGAGATATGCTGCGTTTTCTGTAGTTTTAGCTGGATTTTTCCAACTATTTGCCACGATGAGCTAGTGGTACAAGCATTGACTACTTGAGAATTTAAAGATCTCTAGATGTCTGTAGTGGTAAAGGCATGGACCAAAATCTTTTCACTAAAAAGCGAGCATCAAATTAATATAAGATATATTTAAACAATTGGTTTTTGATTTTTCATAGTGTTAATAGTGTTGGATATAAAAGTCAAGATATGAATGCCAATTGCTTTACATTTTGACATTTTCGTTGAATACTTGTTAAACATACTTGTAACCTTAAGTAGATTTTTGCTGATTTTATAGGAAATACCAAGTTTGTGCTACCGAAAAATTAATTTACATATATCGCTCCTTGGGATATACATATGTAATTAAATTAAAATAAATATTGACTGTCTTTCCCCACATAAGTGGTCGGAAATTGGCGGAAATCAACTAGCTTATACCCGTGGGTTCCATCTACTTTTCCCTTATCGTCCCTCTTGCGTATAACTTCCAGAGATATATACCATGAAAAATTCCATTTTCTTAGGAGGTGGCACGCCCCCTTTCACCATTAAAAAATTAAAATGATTGTTACCATCCATAAAAGGTTTACAGATTGTGTTCCAAATTTGGTTATGATCGGAAATACGTTTAGGACGCACCCTTTTCCAACGCTTTCACCTAATTTTCATCTAACTCTCTTCCTATCCCTATTCCCACCCTTCCTCCTTTTCTATCCCTATCATTATTCTCTTCAACACACTTTCTAGGGCCACTCCTGGTTCACATTTTGGGCAATATCTCGGAAGCGGGTCCTTATATAGGACGACACGAAAACACATTTCATTTGGTCCACATTTTTGTAAATATCATGGAAACCGGTTCTCATATAGGGCTTAAAATGGCTCCCTGTTAAAACTGTCACCTTTCATTTGATACCCATATCGCATAAAAACTTTCCAGGCCACTTCTGGTCCATATTTTGGAACCCGGAAACGGGTTCTCATATAGGATTTAAAATGACTCCCTGTTAACTCTTTTCGTCACGGTGGTTACTGTAGCTAACCACCTTTTCTAGCTTCCGTAAAACTTTTATGTACCGTTTAACATAAACTTTTTAACTGTTACCCTTTTTTAAGTACATATAATAAAATTGTAACAATTCGATGTCTGATATTCAAGAAAACCTTATAGAAAGGTCAATTTTTAAGCCAATAGAATCCAAATCAAAAGTTTTTAGAACTTTATTTCTATCGGTCCGTGTGTTTGTGCGCGCATAATTCTAGAACTGCGTAATGGAACTGAATGCCTTTTTTGCTATTGCATTACTAGACATCTAACTTAAGATTTAAGGTATCCCATATTTCGATAACTCTTCGGGTTCGACTAATATGAGGACCTCGATTAGTAAAGTTACCACCCCATATCTCAAAAATATGTGAGTTATGTTTGGGAACTTTTTTCCCCTAAATATATATGTCTAAACCAATCCAAAAAACACAACGTTGTCAATTATAAAATATCTATATATCGCAACGTATACAAAAAGTATCGTAAGTGCCATTATACCCTTAAAAACTAACAAATTAAGGCAACATTTTAAGTCTTAATAAGAGTGCAATTAAATATTATGTTCTGAGTTAAAATTTTAGCCAAACATTGAAAGGTCAAAGAAAAAAAACAAAAAAACCGCCTCCTGTTAAATATGCTTTTTGGTTGTTACGATATAATCGTAAAAACGACTCGATATGTATTAGGGTGAATCAAATAAAAAAAAAATTGGTTTTTTTTCGGTCTTTCCCCCTGAAACTTTAGGTATTGATGAGAAAACAAACAAGCCTTGCAAAAAAAAAGCGCTCTTATTTAACCCTTAGGGGTGGCTATTTTTTTCGCCCTTTCCCATACATTTTGTATGGGGAAAAATGGCATTTTTTTAAGGTGAATTTTCTTTTAATTTTTTAAACTTTTTTTCACAATATTGTTACATACTCTTAAAGTTGAAGCTTTGAAGCTTTCAAAATGGTATGTCGTGTGCGATTGTCTTAACTATTCGAATAATTACAGCCATTTAAAATTTACAAGATTTTATACGTGTTACTGTGTATGTGTGTGCAATAGTACAAGACTCAGTCATTTTTAAATGGCTGTAATTATTTTAATAGTTGAGATAATCGCACACGGATACCATTTTAGAAGCTTCAAAGCTTCAACTTTTTGAGTGTGTAAAAATATTTGGAAAAAAGTTTCAAAAATTCCAGAGATGGAAAATAATTATTATTCTTAATTTTTTCAACTAAAAAATCAGAATGTTCTAAACATCGCAAAACAATTTTACAAATACCACTATACTTCTACAGGTATAACCATATATTTTTTTAGTTTTATCCATATTAATCATAATAATGATTATATATCTTGAGCGAAATTTTGTTGATCAATTAATCAAAATAATAATTATTTCCCGATTGAAATGTTTTTGATCACGGATAATTATTATGAATTGATTTTAATAATTTTTACTCAAGCATAATTATTATTACTTCTTAATTTTTATCATTTCCTCAGTCATAATCATTATCTATAATTTTTATAAATTTTACTCAACCATATTTATTATTTTCGATTTTTAGAATTTTCCATCACGCCATAATCATTATCTTCGACTTCTACAAATTTTACTCAACCATAATTATTATTTTCGATTTTTTGAATTTTGAATCATGCGTAATCATTTTCTTATGATTTTTATTTTTCGTTCAGGAAATAATAATTACAGCTTGATTTTTATTTTTTCGCTCAGGAAATAATAATTATGCCGTGATTTTTATTTTATTTTTTGCTCAAAATAGAACTCAAAACGTCATATCTCCTGAACCATGAGCAGTTTCGCTCTGAAAATTTACACGAATCTACCTCTTTCTCTGAAGTATCTGATTCCTACATACGTAATTCAAAAATCGACTATAACTAGCAGAGAAGGGGTATGAAAGTAAGACGATAAATGAAAGCCATATGTTATATGGGGCATCTTCATTTAGCTAGGTGCCTCAGTTTTAGAGAAATCAGAATAAATCGCTTGTGACCTTGTGCATATGACAACATTTATCGCAGTACTTCGGAAGCAGAAAGAGTTATCAAAAAACGTAAAAAGCCATTTGAAACATCTTCATCAGCTTAGTATAACTGCATTATTAACTCAAATTGGCAAAATTTCTACATTCGACATTAATTTATCCAATCGACGACTTACATCCTTGTATACCTTTTTTCCACCATTTATAGTCAACTTTTGAATTAATTATGTATGGGATCAAATACTTCAGAGAAAGAGGTACATTCGTGTAAATTTTCGGACCGGAACTCCTCATGGTTCAGGAGATATGACGTTTTGAATTTTATTTTGAGCAAAAGAAATAAAAATCAAGCCATAATTATTATTTCCTGAGCGAAAAAATAAAAATCAAGCTGTAATTATTATTTCCTGATCGAAAAATAAAAATCATAAGAAAATGATTACGCATGATTCAAAATTCAAAAAATAGAAAATAATAATTATGGTTGAGTAAAATTCGTAAAATTCGAAGATAATGATTATGGCGTGATGAAAATTTTAAAAATCAAAAATAATAATTATGGTTGAGTAAAATTTATAAAAATTATAGATAATGATTATGGCTGAGGAAAATGATAAAAATTAAGAAGTAATAATTATGCTTGAGCAAAAATGATTAAAATCAATTCATAATAATTATCCGTGATCAAAAAACATTTAAATCGAAAAATAATTATTGTTTATGATTAATATCATTAAATCATGATTTAATTATTACTTATTAAATAAAAATTGAACAATAATAATTAAATTCCGATTTTAATTATTTCACTCATAATGATTACCGTCTCTGTAAAATTCAAAGAAAATTCACTTAAAAAAAATGTCATTTTTCCCCATACAAAATGTATGGGAAAGGGCGAAAAAAATAGTCACCCTAAGGGGTAAGTTAGAGCGCTATTTTTTTGCAAGGCTTATTTTCTCATCAATACCTAACTTTTTTGGGGGTAAGACCAAGTCGAAATTTTTTTGAATCACCCTAATATACATGAAACTTAAGGTGTTGATGAGAATATCATCATCATTTATTGGCGCTTCACCGCCTAAGCGATTTTGGCCGTTGCCTATCAAAGCACGCCAGTCATTCCTTTTTAGCGATAACTGACGCCAATTGGAAACCCCAAGGGAGTTCAAGTCATCCTCCACCTGTTTTTTCCATCTCAGTCGAGGCCTCCCCTTCCTCTGCTGCCGAATTCAGGTGCCGATAGGAAAACCTTCTGTGCTGGAGCTTCTTTGTTCATTCGCATAACATGACCCAGCCAGCGGAGCCTTTGGGCTTTAATTCGCTGGACTATGGTCAGATCTGCGTAAAACTCGTACAGCTCATCGTTAAATTTCCTTCGATACTCGCCGTTGGCATCACGGGAAGGACCATAAATCTTCCGGAGAATTTTTCTCTCAAATACTCCAAGGGCCATCTCATATTCTCTTGACATTGTCCATGAATCTGAGCCATACATACAGACAGGTATGATGAGAGACTTATAGAGCTTGATCTTTGTTCTTCGAGAGAGGACTTTACTTCTCAATTGCCTACTCAGTCCAAAGTAGCACTTGTTGGCAAGAGTTATTCTCCGTTGGATGTCTAGACTGATATTATTTTCGGTGTTAATACTGGTTCCCAAATAGACGAAGTCCCTCACAGTTTCAAATTTGTAACTATCAACACTGACATGGCTGCCAAGGCGCAGGTGCGCCGAATCTTTCTTTGATGACAGCAAATACTTCGTCTTGTCCTCGTTGACCGCAAGACCCACCTTTTTCGCTTCCTTATCCAGTCCACAGAAGGTAGCGCTTACGGCGCGGTTGTTAAAGCCAATGAAATCAATATCATCAGCATACGCCAGCAATTGCACGCTCTTGTAAAAGATTGTTCCATTGCGGTTTAGCTCTGCTGCTCGAATTATCTTCTCCAGCATCAGATTGGTCCTTCCCGATTCTGACGGAGCTGTTGGTATTGCTCAACGTCATTTGGCAAAGCGTATAAGCTTTGCAGGGAAGTCATATTCAGACATGGCGGAATACAAGCAACTTCTTTTTGTGCTGTCAAAAGAGGCTTAGAAATCGACAAAGAGATGGTGTGTGTCGATTCTTTTATCCTGGGTCTTCTCCAGGATTTGGCGTATAGTGAAAATCTGGTCGATGGTAGACTTACCAGGTCTAAAGCCACACTGATAAGGTCCAATCAGTTTATCTACTGATGAGAATATAACCTTGCAAAAAATTAGCGCTCTAAGTTAACCCTTTGGGGCTGGCTATTTTGTATGGGGAAAAATGGCATTTTTTTTTTCAAAGTGTATTTTCTTTGAATTACTACTAAGTTTTGTACTATTACACACACATACACAGTAACACGTATAAAATCTATTAAATTTTAAATGGATGAAATTATTCAAATCGTCGAAATAACTGACAGGAAAGTAGACTGCAGCTCTTTGTACCTATGCGTAACGCCAGATACGACGGATACCTCAAAATAGAATTTGCTCTAAAATTGGCGTACGTCACGCAACTGACGTATTGGCGGACTGATTCTGTTTCCGCTTAAGCTCTTCAGATTTAATTCAAAATTTAAAAGCTGGAGATTAGAGAATATGTGGGATATCAACTGGAAAGCTATAAGGTTATCAAAATAACTCAAAGGTTAGAGAATACCTGGAGAATGATGTTGGGTATAAACTATAAAACTATGTGTTAAATGATGAAAACATCTCAAAGCTGGAGGATACGTGGAGAATGATGATGCGATATCAACTTGAGAACTAAAAAGTTATCAAAGTATCTCTAGGGTTGGAAAAAAATTGGAGAATCGTGGTGGATATCAACTGGAGAACTATACAGTTTGTCAAAGGCTTGAGAAAAAGTTAAACGATGTTTGCTGGGAAAGTTTCCTAATGTATTAACACTTGTCGAAGACTTTCTTGGCGTTCTCCTTCCATCTTTTCTTTTAAAGGCTTTCTCCTTTATTTACCTGGTGCGCGGTGCCTTTCGTAGTTTTTGTGTGCGTTCTTTCTATATGTTATTTTTTGAAAGTTTAAATTTATATTTTAAAATTCTACTTTGAATTATTTCCATATATGCATTGTAAAACATAAACATTTATTTCTTTATGTTATTTTTTGAAAGTTTAAATTTATATTTTAAAATTCTACTTTGAATTATTTCCATATATGCATTGTAAAACATAAACATTTCCGCTCATTTTATTTTCATATCAACCAAATTGACCTAACCGAAAAAAACTAATTATTACCATCACAAAACTGCAAACGCGTACTTTTTCGTTATCAAAATGCAAATGAAAATCCTAACAAAAAAATATAGCTCATATTATCTTAATTCCCGAAGATCATCGGAAGACGAGGGTGACAACGAATCACAAACAACTATAGATAGTGGCGCCCGTGGACAAGATCCGCACTCGGCCACCTCCTCGATTAGTGGCCTCGGTGCAGCTAGTGGAAGTGCAAATATGCCGGGGGGCGCGGTAACTATCGATCTCGTACATTTGGAGGAGCTTTCTAAGCAATCATGCTACGACTCGGGTATTGATATACGTGATTCTATAGCAAATTTGCAACCAATACCAAAGAAGACAACCTACACCGATGCTGATATTGTGCTTAGCTCAGATTGGGTGCCACCGAAGACTATTTCACCGCCGCCTATGAGCGAATCACCACCACACGGTTCTCTTCTTAGTGGCCAACATCTCGATACAGGCGCAATTGGTGGACGCAAGAAAACCTCCAGCGTTAGTTTCAGTGTTGACGACAACAATGGTGGGTCACAAGCTGCTCAAACAGCTACCACATCTGGAAATGTTCAGAATGACAAGAATGCTGAAAAGAAAAACAAAGTATTGAACATAAAAAAGATTTTAAATTATACCATTTGACATTTTTATATTTTCTTGTAGATGCTAAAACGCTTATCTTATCCATTAACTTGGGTTGAAGGATTAACTGGAGAGGCAGGTGGCCCTCCGGGCAGTGGTGGAAGTCTTGGAAAAACTTGTGACTTTGAATCCGCGCCGAATACGGGCGATTCGAATCAGAGCGTATTTTCGAAAGTATTCTCAAGGTGAGCTTTATTAATGCATAATACAAAATGTTAATCATAAGTTGACTTTCAAGTTGTTTTAGTTACTTTATCCTAATTTTATGAAAAGCACAAAACTAATTGGTATTATATTTTTCCCTTTAATTTTCTTCTTGAAAAAAAAAACAACAAAAATTTAAAAAATCATGCTACTAATTTTGCCGCTATTGGATATTTGTTTTCAAATGAAAAAAAAAACACACATACACAAACGAAAACTACATACAAATATTTTTTCTCAAAACTTGTTGGTCAATAAAAAATACTCGTTCCACTGTAAAACACCCCACTTAACTAAATTCATTGCAAAACTTTTGCAAACACTAAACTTTTTGGCATAATGAAATAATCACAGTTCACCCATCACTTTGGTCTCGGAGTTGGGTGGTAATTTATTTTCAAAAACACCGTCCGAAGACTCTGGTGGCTCCCCAGTTCCACCACAGACTCCGCATTCAACCCATTCCGAAGGTCACGTCTTTACCGGGTAAGAAAAAATTATTTTAAACTGATCCTTAAATTTAAAAACTACAAATGGAGCCCAGAACGGAAAACATTTTATATTATAGTATTAGTCCGGTCAATTTAGGAATAAAAATAGTGACCAAATAACACAAAATCCGACAAAGGAACATTTTTTTTTCACCTTTAGAAAGAAAATTTAAAAAGTCCATATCGATTCGGGATGCCAATCCCAGGATTCCGGGATCCCGGTGTTTTTTAGGTTCCGAAAATCCCGGGGTTACTAGACCTTAATCCCGGGTTTACCGAAGATAAGTCTTAATGCAATAATTTCTTTAAGATCACACTTTAAACTTCAGAAAAACTAATTTTTCCATTCTTCAAATGACATTACTTTTTTTTAATCTGAAATGCAGTTTTTATTTGTATGAGAAACTGAATTTCCGGAGACTATGTATATGGAAAAAAATTAATTTTAAAATTAGCAGAACTATGTACGTGGTTTTTGCCACTATCGCTTAAGAATTTTTAGTCATTTATATAATTATTTATTTATTATTTATTTTATTACATAAGTCGTTATTAATGTATAGAGATCGCAAAAATATGCCAAATGAAGAGCCTGAAAATTATTTTGTAAATTTATTTGAAAACAAGTAAGGAAAACTGTCTTCGGCTGTGCCGGAGGCTATATACCTTTCATGAATAAGCGTCGCGATTTTCACTGTTCGATTCCCAGTACAGCCTGTGTGAATTTAATTTTAATTACAGGAGTTATAGCCCAAAATCCGTTTATCGGAACAATCGATTGCATGTGAGCTATGAGTAGTTTTGGTTCGATCTTGCTGGTTCCGATGGTGGATATCTCTAAAATTGGGGGACTAGTTTGTGTACAAACAGACGGACAGACGGGCATGGCTAAATGGAATCAGCTCATCTTCCTGATCATAACGGTATACTTATTAGTGGGTCTATCTCTTCTTTTCATACTTACAAACATCGGACCAAAGTTTTAATACCATTTCATGCTCATGAAAGGTATAAAAAATTGGGTAAACTGTGCCAATTATGTTAGCATAATTTTAGGCGTTTGATTTTGACATATTTTCCGAACTCTATTAATGTATCAAATATGCTATTTGTACCTGTGGTACAAAACATTTTTGTTTCAAATACCTGAATAATTTTATTTACAAATTTAATGTAAGTTTTCTTTTTTGTTGTTGTTGTTGTAACGAGGTGTAGTCCTGCCCAACGCATATTTTTCCTTAACCTAAATTGTCATCAATATCTTCTAACGGGAGTCCAAGGAAACTAGCAGTCTCAATAGGGTTGGACCAAAGAGAGATGGGTGTTAGAAGAGTGGGTTCAGACAAGCAAGAAAATAAGTGATTGGTATTGTGGGGGGACGAGCCGCATGCCGTACATACATTCGGCACATCAGAATTCAGTCTGGATATGTAGGAGTTTAACCTGCTACAATATCCAGAGCGTAATTGAGCCAGAGTGACCCTTGTCTCTCGAGGAAGATGACGCTCCTCTTCAGAAATGCCTGGTGTTGCGGCATGTAAGACATTGTTTAGCGGACAGAGCGCCAACTGACGTTGTATGGATATGCCCCAAGGCCTGCTTATGCACCTGTAGATCAAACAGAATTTTTAGTCATTTATATAATTATTTATTTATTATTTATTTTATTACATAAGTCGTTATTAATGTATAGAGATCGCAAAAATATGCCAAATGAAGAGCCTGAAAATTATTTTGTAAATTTATTTGAAAACAAGTAAGGAAAACTGTCTTCGGCTGTGCCGGAGGCTATATACCTTTCATGAATAAGCGTCGCGATTTTCACTGTTCGATTCCCAGTACAGCCTGTGTGAATTTAATTTTAATTACAGGAGTTATAGCCCAAAATCCGTTTATCGGAACAATCGATTGCATGTGAGCTATGAGTAGTTTTGGTTCGATCTTGCTGGTTCCGATGGTGGATATCTCTAAAATTGGGGGACTAGTTTGTGTACAAACAGACGGACAGACGGGCATGGCTAAATGGAATCAGCTCATCTTCCTGATCATAACGGTATACTTATTAGTGGGTCTATCTCTTCTTTTCATACTTACAAACATCGGACCAAAGTTTTAATACCATTTCATGCTCATGAAAGGTATAAAAAATTGGGTAAACTGTGCCAATTATGTTAGCATAATTTTAGGCGTTTGATTTTGACATATTTTCCGAACTCTATTAATGTATCAAATATGCTATTTGTACCTGTGGTACAAAACATTTTTGTTTCAAATACCTGAATAATTTTATTTACAAATTTAATGTAAGTTTTCTTTTTTGTTGTTGTTGTTGTAACGAGGTGTAGTCCTGCCCAACGCATATTTTTCCTTAACCTAAATTGTCATCAATATCTTCTAACGGGAGTCCAAGGAAACTAGCAGTCTCAATAGGGTTGGACCAAAGAGAGATGGGTGTTAGAAGAGTGGGTTCAGACAAGCAAGAAAATAAGTGATTGGTATTGTGGGGGGACGAGCCGCATGCCGTACATACATTCGGCACATCAGAATTCAGTCTGGATATGTAGGAGTTTAACCTGCTACAATATCCAGAGCGTAATTGAGCCAGAGTGACCCTTGTCTCTCGAGGAAGATGACGCTCCTCTTCAGAAATGCCTGGTGTTGCGGCATGTAAGACATTGTTTAGCGGACAGAGCGCCAACTGACGTTGTATGGATATGCCCCAAGGCCTGCTTATGCACCTGTAGATCAAACAGCGTTGTTATATAAAACCGGATCTCATCAAAATGTTTACGTAGATGCGTCCTTACGGTCCTAGGAGGCGGAGTTAGCTCAAACAGTTGTCTTTTGGGGTGCTGTGGTTTACAGCAATTCAGTAGGTACTGCTTGTCTAGCATTTCATTATGCTCCCTAACTGGAAGCATTTCCGCCTCATTGTGTATATGAGTTATGGGAGACATAAGGACGCACCCCGTAGCGGTTCTGAGTACGGTGTTTTGACAGGCCTGCAGCTGACTCCAATGAACGTCTGCTAGCCCCGGCGACGCATAGTTCAGGATCGGCCGACCAATTGCCTTGTACGTTACCAATAACTTTTCTTTATCTTTACCCCAAGTGCTGCCGGCTTGTTGCGGCATTGTAATTTTGAGACAATTGCAGCTGAATGGGGTGAGCGACAGTAGGTATTTTTTGATCACCTACATAAATTTCTAATTCCATACCAACTTGCGCCGCCCACGTCGTGAATAAAGTCGCCGAGGACTTTGTCGGCGACAACGTCAAGCTCTGAGCGGTGAAGAACTCGACAAGAGAGGGGAGATAACCATTTATTTTAGAGCACAGCTCATCAACGGAAGTACCTGTTGCCAATATCGTGCAATCATCTGCGTAAGTAGGTTAGGTTAGGTTCAAGTGGCTGCCGCAGAGGCACACTTAGGCCAGTTTTGAAAGGCCCGTTGTGATACCACCAACACAAGGAAAGTCAGTCCCGGGACCCAGCAGAATCCCGGGACTGACACTCCTAAACCGACACCGTTACTCCTCCTCGACCCACTTAGATGAATTTATGAAGGTCATCAAGTCCTTTATGTCCAGTTCCGCGATCTGGCTTAGGCTATCCAGGAACGGAACTCCCAAAAAGCGCGTTCTCGCGCCGCTTAAAGCCGGACAGTTGCTAATGAGGTGCTCCACTGTTTCCTCCTCCTCATCATCTTTGCAACTCCTGCAGCATCGTCGGCAGGGCACACTTAGCCTTTCTGCATGCCTACCAATGAGGCAGTGACCGGTTAATACCCCTATCAATATGCAGATTCCCCTCCTAGTTAGGGCATAAATGCGTCTAGACCTTTTAAGATCCCATTTTGGCCAGGTTTGTTTCGATATCCGACACCCTGGGGATTGCAGCCATCTTTCGTTGGCTTGACGGAGTGTGTGCTCCTTCAGCATTAGTTTGCATGTGGCAAACGGCATACCTAAGCGCTCTTTATCCTGAAGAACCTGCTTGGTCGTGCCCTGCCTTGCAAGCTCGTCTGCCTTACAGTTTCCCTCAATGCCCCTATGTCCCGGGACCCATATGAGGTTTACGCGGTTCTGTTGGGCCATCTCCTGAAGAGATCGACGACAGCTGAGCGTCAGTTCAGAGTTGAACGTGTATGAGCCAAGGGATTTGATGGCCGCTTGGCTATCGCTGAAAATAGCGATATCTTCTCCGATAACACGTTTGCTTAACCAGGCCGCGGCGTCTAGGATTGCCGAGACTTCCGCCTGGAAGACGCTACAATGATCAGGTAGTCTGAAGGAGAGCTCAAGGTCCAAATCCCTTGAACCAACTCTGCCGTCCAACTTCGAGCCGTCGGTGTATATGGAAGTGCCACTATTTGTTTCGAGACACCAATCCGTCCTCTCCCAGTCTTCTCTGCTGGGAATGTTTATTTTGAAACAGCTATCACCGACTGTAGTGGTCGCACAACGATCTGTGCTTAGAGGGAGAAAGCTGTAAGATTCCAGAATACTGGAGTGTCCAATAGTACCCGCCCCCCAACTGGAGGTTTCTCTTAGGCGCAGAGCTGATGCCGCTGCTGACCGAAACCCTTCCAGATCAAGTGGCAAAATGCCCAGAATGACCTGGAGGGCTTCGTTGGGCGTTGTGCTTAGCGCACCGCTTATACAGATCATATTGCATCTATGGACTTTCCGCAACAGAATCAGGTATGTTGCCTTGCTCAGCGCAGGCCACCATACGACGACTCCATATAGCATGATGGGACGAATGATGGCCGTGTAGATCCAACTGCATACTCTAGGGCTGAGCCCCCATTTTTTGCCAATGGCTCTTTTGCATGTGTAAAGAGCGATGCAAGCTTTCTTCTGGCGCTGAAGAACATTCTCCTTCCAATTCAGTTTCCTGTCCAGAACTATGCCTACAAAACTTGGCCTTATCCGACAAGCCCAGGCGCGTGCCATCTAGTTCTGGTAGGCTTAGTGGCGGTATTTTGTACCGGTTGGTGAAGAGGACAAGTTCCACTTTCCCCGGGTTGATACTAAGTCCGCAGCGAGTGGACCACGTCGAAACTTCTCGCAGTGCTACTTGCATCAGGTCACACAGAGTTTGTGGGAACTTGCCTCTGAATGAAATAGCTAAATCGTCTGCGTATGCCACTATCTTCCGGCCCCCCCAACTTGTGTCACTTAGCAACGAGTTGACTGTGAGGTTCCATAAAAGCGGGGAAAGAACACCACCCTGGGGGGTTCCCCTTGTGACATAGCGTGATAACTCAACCGTACCAAGTGAAGAAGCTATTTTCCTTCCCCTTGAAAGTTGGTCAATTAAACCAGTTAGAGGTCTATCTACGCCCAGATTAGTTAGAGCGGAGTTGATAGCCTCCGGGCTTATATTGTTGAAAGCCCCCTCAATGTCTAGGAAGGCCACGAGACAGTAGTCCTTTTCACACAGCGATTTCTCAATGACCGATACTAGGCTGTGCAGAGCGGTTTCTGTTGATTTACCCTTGGTGTATGCATGCTGATAGCTAGAAATAAGGTTGCTATCAATAGTCGTTGAGAGGTAGTCGCTTAGTATCCTCTCAAAGTTTTGAGTACAAAGGACGAGAGACTGATCGGTCTGTAGTCTTTTGGCTCGTAGTGGGATGCCTTCCCAGCCTTAGGGATAGACACTACCGTGGCGCTTCTCCAGGAGCCCGGAATGTGGTTGAGAGCCAGGCAGGCTGTGAGGAGAAATACCAGCCATTTAGCTGATGTCTCCAACGTGTTTATAAGTAGCGCGGGGATAATCCCGTCCGGCCCGGCAGCCTTATACGGTTCAAAGCTCTTAACTGCCCACCTTAGTCTTTCCTCAGTGATGGGTATATTTACTGCCAGGTTTGTTGCAGGTGCTAGTGGTGCGTCATGCAGATTCCCCGGAAAATGTGTATTCAAGAGCAGCTCAAGGGTTTCCTCTTCCGTGCTGGTCCAGGATCCGTCAGTTTTTCGCAAATAGCTGATGGCTGTTTGACTTTTCGAGAGGACTCGTCTAAGTCTCGCTGTGTCGTCGACCTTTTCGACGCCAGTGCAGAAATTTCTCCACGAAGTTCTCTTCGCATGTCTCAGAGCTTTTTTGTAGGCCCTAAGTTTAGCTTTATATTCGTGCCAATGAGGCTCAGAGCCGAGGCTCTTGGCCTTGTTAAATTGTTTCCGGCATGATTTGCGGAACGAGTCCAAATCGTAGGACCACCAATGTGGCCTGTGTTTACCGCGTGGTTTTGGCACTGGACAAGCCTGTCCTAGAGCATTTGAGAGCGCCGATGTAAATGTAGTAACAAGATCCTCCAGCTCCTCTACTGATGAGGGGGCTTGTGAGGGCAGTACTGGGAGGTCTCTGCCTAATATTTCATTGTGTAACTGCCATTTTGTGTTACGTGGATTGCGCTTCATGATTGGTTGTTCTACAATGAAGTCTAAGACCATTTCTATGTAACGGTGGTCGGAGAATGAATGTTCTTCCACAACCCGCCATTTTCTGACCCACCCATAAGCGCCTTCACTACAGATAGTGAGGTCTATGACCTCCCTACGGGTCTTAGTGATAAAAGTAGGCTCATTACCCACGTTGCAAATTACCAGGTTAGTTGTTAAGAGGTAATCAAACAGAGACTCGCCCCTGGCATTGATATCGGAACTCCCCCATTGGACATGGTGAGCATTAGCGTCCGCTCCAATAATAAGATTACCCGTGCAGAAATTTGACACCAGGTCTTTCACCTCCGGTTGTGGTGGGGGTTCTTCGGCGTCGTAGGGCATATAGACCGACGCAACCGTCAGGCGGGTGCTGTCGACCGTTAGACTGATAGCGGTAATATCACCATTGGTGTAGTTAGGTAGGAGAAAGGAGTTCAACTCAGACTTGACCAAAATACACGTTCGGACTTTGCTCTCCTCGCTGGCTCGAATGAGCTTGAAGCCCTTAGTCCCCAATCCGCAGATTCTCGAGCTATTGACCCAGGGTTCTTGGATGAGGACCACATCCACGTCGCCTTTAGAAAGACGACTACTTAAAGCAGCCGAAGCCACTTTAGATTTGTGCAGATTAATCTGAAGCACCACCAACATGAGAGCGCACAGACTTCTCTGCCGTCCCCATGTCGTCGAGGTTTGCCCCATCCCGACGAGTTGTTCCGATTAACTGCCCGATATGGCGTTGCAGGAGTCCTGCTGCCTGTAGCGTTAGATGTTAATCGCTCAGCGTTGGCTGCTACCACCGTGACGTCGAGGACTTCCTCGTGCTGTAGGCTGTCCTCCATCTCCGAGTTGTTCACAGCACTATCGGCAAGGGACGTGGCGGATAACATGCTTTCCGCATCGGAATCCTCCGCTTCCTCTTCTGGTAATTCGTTTTCCGGTTCCCCCGGAGCAGCCGAGAAGGTAGCGCGCTGAGCGTCACCACGATATACGTGGATAACGATCTGGCCTACGCTGTAGTGTACTAGGCCATTGCACCTTTTGAGGGGCTCGATTGACTCTTTATTCATGGTGAACACCACCTGTCTGTCGGGCCCCACCGCATCCCCGACCAGATTAACACTCCAGTCATGCGTTGGGAGAGACGGATTCTGCGTAAGTAACAATCGTAACTTCTTCTGGTGGAGGAGCAAGCTTCGAAATTTAGAAGTTAAACAATAACGGGGAAAGGATACCACCGTGTGGTACCCCTTGTTTGGTCTTCCTAGCTTTAGATTTTTTGTTCCTGAACACAACAGACGACCGACGACCACTGAGATAATTGGCGGTCCAGCGATTAAGACAGGGGGGAGTGACGAGTCTTCCAGATCGGACAGCACCTGCCCATGATTAACTGTGTCAAAGGATTGACTCAGATCAAGTGCAACTAGAACCGTCCTGTCATTAGGTCTATTTTGATTTAGTCCGTCTGAGTGTTTATGACATTTAGAGCAGATGTTGTGCTCCTACCTTTCCTGAAGCCATGTTGGTTCTCGGCTAACATCAAGTTTGATGTGTAGAGCGGGAGTAGGACCGTCTCAGGTGTCTTTACTACTGGCGAGAGGGGTGATATCGGACGATATGACTCCTCAAAGTTGGCTGGCTTGCCAGGTTTTTGTAGTGGGATCACAGTTGCCTGCTTCCATTTATGGGGTATGACAGCTGTGGTCAAGGACAGATTGGAAACGGCAGAGAGGTACTTAACTCCTGATGCGCCGATGTGTTAAAGGTGCACCATGGCTATGCCATCTGGACCGATGGCCTTCCTGATGGCCTCTTGAACCACTGTAGCGGTGATGGAAACGGGGGCATAGTTTTTGTGTTTATGCGCACGCCTGAAGATTCCACGTCTTGTCCTGTCTTGTGCAGTATGGGGGACATACTGTCTACAGAAACCCTGTGCACATTTCTTTGACTGTGGACCATAATTTCCCAACACCGGTAGAGAGGTTACAAGACCTAAGGTGCTCCTCCCATTTGGCTTGTTTGTGTTCGTTGACAAGCCGTCTGATTTCCACGTTGAGATCACCGATCTGTGGGTCTGAGGGATCGATGTTGCGTATGAAGTCACGACCGTTGGCCAAGACTGCGGCCTCAGCTGGAAGTTTGGCTTTATGTTTTTTATTCTACCAGCTGGTATAAAACGGGCTGTAGCCTTTTTTATGACCTCACGAATATTTCGCTCACCAACGTGTACATCAGTCGGAATGGGAAGATCACCAAAGGAGCTCTCCGTGAATTCCATAAAGCCGACCCAAATAGCCTTATTGAAGTTCACGTATGATCTTTTCTCCGAGGTTATGAAATCCGAGGCACGGCCGACGGACAGGATGATGGGCAGATGGTCAGATGACAAAGCCACCATCGGGTGCCAGTAATGCTGTTAATTAAGCCCGAGCTAACAATATTCAGGTCCGGGGAGCTACTGCAATTAACTGGCATCCTTGTAGGGGCGTCTCCGTTTACAGTGCAGAAAGGGGAAGCGTCAATTTGCTCGGATAATTCCTGTCCTCTGCTATCCACAGAAAGGCGTGAATGCCACATATCATGGTGGGCATTAAAATCGCCCATGATACGGTTATCGCCACAATCAAACGCCCTAAGGTCAGGACGATAACTTCTGGGTCAGCAGGTGACCGGGGGAATGTATATATTAATTAGCTCGAGATCAACACCTCCAGCCTGTACAACTATACCCTGACACTCCAAGGGTAAGTCCCTTTGGTCGGTGTTGATAACAAATTCCCTATACTGCACTGTTTGGTGAACAAGGAACGCGTGACCGCCCCCGCCGTCCGTGCGATCGTGCCGGAGAACGTGGTAGCCCCCACTCGCTCGGAGATCCGAGTGAGGGCCAAGTTTCGTCTCCTGCATTACAGCAATTTTTATTTTATGCAGCTGCATGAATTTGGTTATCTCCGCTATTTTGCCGGTTAAACCATTGCAATTAAATTGCATTACTTTGAAATGAGTTGGAGAGGCAATGGCCATTCTGCGCTTGCCTAGATGGTGGTAGGCTAGGTCGCGATCTCCGTCGCAGTCATGAATCCGACGGGTTTCGTTCGTTTTGAGATGAGCGTGAATCGGTCGACGTTGTGGGCTGCGCAGCTCTTCAGCAAGGCGCGACGAACGCATCAGTCCAGAGATTTCGGTTTGCGAGCCTAGAACATATGCGTAGGTGACATTGGCCCAGGCAGGAGTTGCACTTAACCGATGCCACCGACGCATATATCCTGTGCCGACATATACTGCACGAAGTGTGAGGGACCAGAAGCTGATGGACTTGACTCAAATTCGTGCTAGTACCGGAAGAAGTTAACGGAGGGTTTGAAGGCAGGGGCTTATAGCATCGACCGATGTACTACGTAAAAGGTAGCTGTGGGTTGATGCTTGTGGTGTTGGCGCACTAGGATGCGAGCTACAGCCGGGCACACACATGTTCTGCTGAGCAATATATGTATTGCGAGTCGTGGAGACTGAATTTGTGGAAGGCGACAATGCCACGCTGGAGCGTCGCTTGCCTCGGGACGTCCTAGGACGTGAACAGCAGGGCACTACAAAACCTTTATAGAAACTAGTGGGCCGTTGTGTTTCAGGATCTAGTCCGGAGCAACTAGATTTATGTAACCAACCTTTGCAGGACGCACACTTGACTGAATCTGAGCGTCTGGTGTAGATTTTCTTCCGGCAAACGCAGCATAACCATACTCTTGGACCAGGATTTGGCTCAATGCCAGCCCGGATCAAGAGAATGAGGAGCAGCCTTGCTGCAAGGGGCTGTTCCGGGGATGACAAATTTATGTGGGGAATCGTGACGAGTTAGACAGGGTCACTTCGGGTGTATTGCTCTTGGCCGGGTCGATGAAAAAACAACCCGGGTCGTTTCGGTAGGAAAGGTAATGTACATTTTCATGTACCGTTCTCGCAGAACCGGCAATACGTGTTCTTACATAAGTCGTTATTAATGTATCAAATATGTACGTATATTTGGCTATGTGTACCAGTAGTACAAACAACTTATGATTCACTTGTTATTACAGATCGTTATAACGATCAGCATTTTCCGTGCTTTCCAGAAGACGTTCGAGCTTCTTTACTGTTTCCCTGGCCAACTATATGCATTTCAGCAAAAATAACAAAAAACACGCCGAAACTGCATAAAAAATAGTTTCAGTAACAAGTAGGTTGAAAGTAAGTTTGAGTTACAAATTAAATGTTAATTTTCGTTTTTTATAAAAATGACTGCTTAATAAATACATACTTATATGGCTTTCCAATACAAACTACTACAAAAAGAGATGGATTTGGACACCCAATATTTTTGGCATATACATCTTAAAGTGCACTTCTGAAGTAACATTTTCTAAAGATATGAAAATTTTTGTAGGTCTTCTTACTTAAGAGTTATGGACCACTTTGTATGAACTGTTACGTTACAGATTTTGGAGGTAAGTTTCGAAGTTCCTTTACGTTGACAGTTTTTATTACAAATAATATAGTTTTCACGCTATAATCACTTTTTCCCAGTGCATATTACAAAAAAGACAATGCATTTGTTATGGGGCAACCTTTTTTTTCGCAAATTAAAAATTTTTTTTTGCCGGTTTCGGAAGAATGTTTAATGGATATTAAAGTTTGTTCTAGCGATTTTTTGCGAAACAAGATTAACCCTTAAAAATCGATGTGCAAAAGTTCGAATAAAAAAGATTGTTACGTTACAAACAAGTTTTGACTCCGAACAAAGACAGAACTACAAACTTTACTAATATATGAGTTTATTTGTAAAATGTTTTTGGGAATGCTCGAGGAAAATTGATTTTTTCTTGTTTGTTAACGATGTTATGGTTTGCCTTCGATTAATTCATTTTGGTTTAGGGTGATTGGACATGACTCGCGATTTTAGCTGACAGTTTAGATTCACGCTCCGGTTCGACGTTTTATCGATAGTTTTTATGAGTTGGTCTGGTTGTTCCTAGGTGGCAGCACCAAATATTCCCATGGAATGGAAAGGTACCAATAACGGAACTTTTAATTTCCATGAAAATAAGTATGTGGTGTGTTCCTGGAGTGGCCGGGGTAAACTGCGGGCGAAATTATGGATACTTGCGGGCGCCCGTGAATGTGTCAGCAAAGGGGGAGTAGACCTATTGGTGTTATCATTTTGTGATTGAATTTAGTTACGTATGCGCAAAATGTATTGGGCAGGGTGTGATTGACAGTTGAATACAATTCTCTTGTGAGGGACTGGTATGTCAAACGAATGTAAACAAATTAATTAACCCCTATGGCATACCACATGTTCATTGGTTACCATTTTATTTCTTCAATATTAACAATAAATTAACCCGGTTACCGTTTTCTTATTTCAGCCTACGAAACAGCTGAATTCCAATCGTTCTCCACTGGTACCGAAATTTACTTACTATCAATAAAACATTTTAAATGCTACAAATTTGCTACAGAATTACCTATCATTTTGTTTGGTCATTGAATTAAAGATAAAATACAAATAGTGAAAATTTAAAACAAAAGTTAATTAACCAATTTTTTTGTAAAAAGGCTTCAAGTCGGTTAAAGATTTTTCAATTGGACATTATACTCTGCTTTCGAATAAGAGCCACGTCAAATTCAATCATACCTTGCCTGCCAAAATTCATTTCATTAGCATTGAAGTGACTAATCGGATTTGGAGTATAAAATATTTGCAATTCCCCAATCCAGCAGTTTCGGGTTACCCGGGGCACCCAGGGACCACACCATCCACATGACCCGGACAGCAAAAATTGTGAAATTATTTTACAAAATCATTTGAAAACTATACGGAATAATTACTGTGCAAAGTGTTTCACACATAAATTGCGTGAAAATTGCAGAGTTTGTGTGCAAAAAAATAACTTGTGAAAAAAAGGAAAAAAAAATTAAAAAAAAATAAAAAAATTAAATACCACTTCAAGCGCAGAAAGTGTTCAAATAAGGTCGTCGATCCAATTGCTGCACCGCTCATTTTCGTCGCTAACACCGCCGCGCAGTACCAACGACAAAACAGGCGCCAACAGCTCCAACAACAACCACATCAGAGCGCCGCAGAATCGCGCAACCCCCGGAATAAGATCTATAATTGGTAAGTGGGTCAATTTAGTATACATACTTTATCTAATAACTTTTTCGATTTCACTTATATTCTCGACAGACGCAACACCCATGAGGCCGCCTCCATACAAGCCGCTGTACCAGGCGCTACCAAGCGTTAGTAACAAGCGCCAACAACAAGCGCTAGTAACAAGCGCCGTAAAACGCGCTAATAAGCGCCAACAACCACGCATACCAACAACAACGACTACAGCGTACTAAGCACTAAGCGCAACAAGCACCAACAGCGCAGCTAGCGCCAACGCCAGCAACAACTACCGGCCACAACGAAGCATCAGCAACAAGTAGCGCAGCCAGCGCCTGCAAAAACAAGTAGCGCAGCCAGCGCCTGCAACAACAACAGTGGGGTCGCCTGGCCAAAGGCCCACTGCATCGGCAACAACATTAACAACGCGCAAATAAGCGCCAACAACAGCGCGTAGCAAGGGACAACAACAACAAGGCGCATATAAGCGCCAACAACAACAACAAAAGGCGCATATTAACGCCAACAACAACAGTGGGTCGCCTGGCCAAAGGCCCACTGCATCGGCAACAACAATAACAAAGCGCAAATAAGCGCCAACAACAGCGCGTAGCAAGGGACAACAACAACAAGGCGCCCCCGGTGTAAAAGTAGGTCGCCTCCCAGTTGGTGCACCCTGGGTAACGCTAAATGACCTACATAGCCTGCACGGCTAGTTTAGTTTCTTGTATTGCCGGATCTACGAGAACGGTACCAGTACTTGTGCTGTACCCATCGTGCCGAAACGACCCGGGCCGTTTTCTTATATCGACCCGGCCAAGAGCAATACACTCGAGGTGACCCTGTCTGACATTTAGGCAGGGCTACACCTCGTTACAACAACAACAACAACAACAACAAGGCGCATATAAACGCCAACAACAACAACAAAAGGCGCATATTAACGCCAACAACAACAGTGGGGTCGCCTGGCCAAAGGCCCACTGCATCGGCAACAACATTAACAACGCGCAAATAAGCGCCAACAACAAGCGCTAACAACAACAACAGCGCGTAGCAAGGGACAACAACAACAAGGCGCATATAAGCGCCAACAACAACAAAAGGCGCATATTAACGCCAACAACAACAGTGGGGTCGCCTGGCCAAAGGCCCACTGCATCGGCAACAACATTAACAACGCGCAAATAAGCGCCAAGAACAACAACAGCGCGTAGCAAGGGACAACAACAACAAGGCGCATATAAACGCCAACAACAACAACAAAAGGCGCATATTAACGCCAACAACAACAGTGGGGTCGCCTGGCCAAAGGCACACTGCATCGGCAACAACATTAACAACGCGCAAATAAGCGCCAAGAACAACAACAGCGCGTAGCAAGGGACAACAACAACAAGGCGCATATAAACGCCAACAACAACAACAAAAGGCGCATATTAACGCCAACAACAACAGTGGGGTCGCCTGGCCAAAGGCCCACTGCATCGGCAACAACAATAACAACGCGCAAATAAGCGCCAACAGCGCGTAGCAAGCGCCAATAACAACAACAACAGCGCGTAGCAAGCGCCAACAACAACAAGGCGCATATAAGCGCCAACAACAACAAAAGGCGCATATTAACGCCAACAACAACAGTGGGGTCGCCTGGCCAAAGGCCCACTGCATCGGCAACAACAATAACAACTCGCAAATAAGCGCCAACAACAAGCGCTAACAACAACAACAGCGCGTAGCAAGGGACGCAATAACAAGGCGCATATAAGCGCCAACAACAACTACAAAAGGCGCATATTAACGCCAACAACAACAGTGGGGTCGCCTGGCCAAAGGCCCACTGCGCAAATAAGCGCCAACAACATGCGCTAACAACAACAACAGCCGGTAGCAAGGGACAACAACAACAAGGCGCATATAAGCGCCAACAACAACAACAAAAGCAACAATAACAACGCGCAAATACGCGCCAACAACAACCACAGTGAGGCCGCCCTGGGAAAGGCCCACTGCAACGACACCAACAACTACAACAAACCGGCGACGATATCCTCCGTGAGTCCGTGGCACGTTAAATTAGAATTAGTTTTTGCTTGTTTAACTGAATTGAAATGATAGGAAGATAGGAGCGGGAAATTAACTTTAACAACAAAAAAAATAATTTGTATATATATATAAGAAAGAGAAATGTTTTGGAAAAAAAGAGAGAGGAAATCAAATTTAAAAATTAGGATTTTGTCTACATAATAAGAAAATAAATTTAAATAAGTTAGGAACATATAACTAAAATAAACCTAAATTAGAAAATAAAATAAAAATGTAACCTAAACAATAATACTGCTGTTAGTTCTGGCTCTTTTCCTGCTGTTCACGGCCAGAGTGGTGATAATGGTAATAATACTGAGCGTCACATCCATCGACAAACAAACAACAATAGGAGAACATTGGTTTATGGTTGCAACGACAGCACTGAACTTGAAGCAGTTTCTTTATGGAAGTGGGTACATGTCTCCTCCTTTAAGCCTACAGTTTCCGAAAGCAACGTTATCGATTTTGTTTCTAAGTATGCTGGGATTGACCGCACGTATATTTCCTGTCGTAAATTGGTAAAAAAGGGTGTTTCGGTGGAAAGCTTAGAAAGCGTCAACTTTAAGCTCGGTGTTGCATCAGCCTTTTACGACCGTATTTTAAACCCAACCGTTTGGCCATCTAACGTTAATGTGCGGCCCTTTCAATTCCACCAAAGCCACAATAATGACACATAGAACACATGTATCCCGTCGCATTTCTGTGTCTAATTCTTCTTTAAAAATCTATTTTCATAATATGGGTGGAATGCGTACTAAGTCTAAGGACATCTATATAGCTACCTCCCGCTTGGATTACGATGCTTTCGTCTTCGTAGAAACCTGGCTCAATGCTGATTTTTTCGACGAGGAATATTTCGACCCTAATTTGTATTATACATTCCGTAAGGATAGAGATGCAGTTAAAACCGGTCTCCGAAAGGGAGGTGGCGTTCTCATTGCCTTGAAGCGATGTTTCCGTGTGTCTGTACATCAACTTATGCACAGTGATTCCTTAATTGATCAGTTGTGCGTCAAGATATCCGGATCTTCTAGCTCTACATTCATATGTGTGTCATACATACCCCCAACCAGTTGTGACAGCCTATATAATTATCACATTGATAACATCGTTAATCTGTATGAAACAAATTCTCATGCGACTTTTTGCGTTCTTGGTGATTTTAATATGCCCGATATAGTTTGGTCTGACCTTCAAAAGGATGGTCTGTTGACTCCTACTAATGTTACTCGTTCTTTTGAAATGAATGTTATAGATAGTACTCTAAGTTGTAATTTTATTCAAATTAATAATGTTTTGAATACGCTTTCTAGATTACTTGATCTGGTTTTTGTCGACGAAAATTCAATGGTTAGCCTCTCTGAGAGTTCCCCTCCCCTATGTTCATCCGATAGACATCATGTCCCGCTCGACATTTATATTCATAATTTCGATACCTTTCCCGTTTCCTCTCGCTTAGAGAACTCATCTTTAAATTTTCGCGCTTGTGACCTTGTCGCGCTGAATGATTCGATTTTAGCTTTAGACTGGGAGATAATACTTTCGCCGATGGACGTAACTGATTGCTTTGACTCTTTCCTAACTAAACTAACTGAGATTTTTCATAGTGTTGTGCCGATTTTTGGCGCTAAATTACATAAACTTCCTTGGTACAACCAAACTCTTAAAAATCTTAAAAACAAACGTAACAAATGTTATAAGTTGTATAAGTTAAATACTGCAAACGCCATCCTCAGAGATCAATATTTACTTAGTGTCAAACAATTTAATGTCCTAGACAAATTCCTTTACAATCGGTACATTGGTAGGCTTGAAACTGAGCTCAAGACGAATCCAAAAGCTTTTTGGAACTACGTCCGCGGTAAACGTGGTTCTTCCAATATACCGATTTGTATGAAGTGGAATGGTATATGTTCTCAATCTCCTAGTGAAACCGTTGAGCTTTTTGCTGAGTTTTTCAAATCTAATTTTGATGATGCTCTTGCTCAGAATGATGATTTTCTACGTGCGTCTCCTTTTGAGCTTCTAGACTTCGGATCTGTCACTATCACTCCAGAAGACGTGTGTAAAGCCATGCTCTCACTGAAACCCTCGCTAAAGTGTGACAGCGATGGCCTTTGCGGCTTTATCCTGAAGCACTGCTGTTTTCCCCTATCCTCTCCTCTTTGTCACATATTTAACTTATCCCTGTCCTCTGGGACTTTCATTAATAGGTGGAAAGAGTCTACCATCACACCGATTTTTAAATCTGGCAGCAGGAATGATGTCGCTAATTACAGGCCTATTGCTGAACTTACTTCGTGTTCAAAGCTTTTCGAAATGGTATTAAAAGAAAAATTGTCTTTCGTTACTAAAAGCATTATTGAGCCGCACCAACATGGGTTTGTTGCGGGGCGTTCCACCGTTACCAATCTGGCACATTTCTCTGATTTCTGCATCTCTGCTTTTAATGATGGCTACCAGGTCGATACAATCTATACCGATTTCTCGAAGGCTTTTGATAAAGTCTCTCACCAAATCTTATTATCTAAACTCGAGCATCTTGGTTTTCACTCAGTGTTTTTAAGTTGGCTGAAATCGTACTTGTCGAATAGAACTATGTATGTGGAAATTGAGGGATCTATTTCCCACACGTTTATTGCCACCTCGGGTGTCCCTCAGGGTAGCATTTTAGGCCCTCTTTTGTTTATTCTATTCATAAATGATATTGGCTCCTGCTTTAAATTTTCTAAATTTCTACTTTACGCCGACGATCTAAAAATTTATCGTAGAATAAATGGTCCGTCCGATTGTGCTCTTTTGCAACATGACCTTAATAAACTCGTTGATTGGTGTCTCGCAAACAATCTCCACCTTAACGTTAATAAATGTTTCCACATGTCTTTCACAAAGTCTTCCACCACCCTACCATCATCTTATGAAATTGCCGGTGGTCAATTGGCCTCAGTCTTTGAGATTGTTGATTTAGGGGTTGTTTTTGACACAAAGTTTTCTTTTGTCAATCATATATGTTACATACTTCCAAAGGCATACTCGAATCTCGCTTTTCTTCGAAGATATGGCAAAGACTTCAAGGACCCGTATACAAGGAAAGCTCTCTACATATCTTTGGTTCGTTCGAGACTAGAATATGCCTCCATTATTTGGAACCCCATTTATAACTGTCACTCGGCTAGGATTGAAAGAGTCCAAAGGAAATTTATGCGTTTTGGCTTAATTTCCCTCAACTTTGAGGTACCACTTCCTTCTTACTATTCTCGCTGTTTGCTTATTAACCTCCAACCCCTGTTTACCCGAAGAACTCTGCATTTACTAATGTTTGCCTATGATATTATAGTTGGCTCTTTAGACTGTCCAGACCTCCTTGAAAAAGTTTATTTCAATGTACCTAGTAGATCCCTACGATCGTTCTTACTTTTTTATTTGTCTGCACCTAGGGCGAATTATTGTTATTTTAATCCATTATTTCGTGCCCTTATTGAATTTAATAAGCTCGGGAGGAGTCTAACTATTGATTTTTCCCTGCCAAAAGCCTCTTTCAAGTCTCTTATTGAATTAAGTTTTAATGTAGTAAGTACTTAAGTATTTACTTTTAGTTTTAATTTCATGTATATAGTCTGTAAGATGAAAATCATAGACTGAATAAAGAATAATAATAATAAATGAATAATAGGATAGGAGATAAAATATTGGATTTAAACTAAACACAAGGAGATTAAATATTAAATTATAAGCTAAAGTTAAATTTGGTAACTTAAGGAAATGTAAAGGTTAGGGAGGGGAAATAAAAACCTTAAAATTTAAACTTAGGGAAAATAATAATAATAACAAATAAATCAAATAAAAAAAGGGAAAATTATTTCTTATAAATAAATAAATACTTTAACCAAAAAAAATAAAGATAACAAAATAAAAGGCCACTATAATAAATAAATAAATGAGATAAAACTTAAACGAAATATAAGATAAAACATAAACATACCTTAAGCAATTAATTAAATAGCTAATCAAAAACCCTAAATTGGTAATTAAGTGAATGCGCACTTATTGAGGGGTTTCGTGGGAATCAATATACCTTTTTTATACATTTATATTTTTGTTATTCTGAAGCGTAGTTATGCGCAGCTATGTGAGATAATATATAGGGCAGAACTTAATTAAAGTTAAGATTTTGTAAAATGAATTTTAAATAAAATTGTTTATAAAAATGGGAATGCTGATGTTCCTTATGATTTAGAAGGTATAGGTGGGTTAAATAAGGGGCCATCGAAATCCAGGTGCGTGATGGCCATGGATGAGGGCGGGCCAAGCACCGGGCGCTGCACCAACACCCGCGGCGCCCCTTTATATTGTTCGGCCTTATTTTTGACTTTACTTTCAGCCGTTGTAGCCGGTCGTTTCCGGCTCCTTTAAATTCAAATTTTTTTTTGGTTTTCAGTTATTTTTGATTTTCAATTTTAAATTCAAGTTTTATTTTTCAATTAGTTTTCGGTTGCCTTTTTTTTATTTAAACGGTTTTTTTTGCGTTGTTAGACTTATTCAAATTTATGTTAGTTTTCGTTATTTTAAAATTTTGAGTTGCCACACTGAGAGAAAAGCATTGAATGTTGTGACAATATCACTATTGATAGCGACGAGTTTGATGCAATATTCATTCAGAATGAGCGAGTTATCAAATAATATTTCCTCCCAATAAAAAGTAAAATGACATGTCAACCATTTCGATATGATGTAATATTTTCTATATTTATGGATAGAATACTAATATATTTGAACGGCACGTCAATATCTATGGTCGTGATATGAATTTCTATTGTCGGTAAATCCATATCCATATTTACTGCATAATAATAATGGTAGAGACAGCGTATTAATATATATTGGCGAAATATAAATTTTTCTGGGACGCATAATCATAATAGTTCAACAATTTTTACTATGGATTTCCTAACAATATTCCAACTTGTTGTAAACTTTTTTTTGAATTCAAAATTTTTTAAATTTCTTATGATGGGAAATTTTACTAAGAATTTTATAATATGCCGTAGCCGAATGGTAGAACACTGGGCTAACGTGCCAGAAGAGCAGGGTTCGAATCTGACTGAAACCAGATGTCAAATTATATAAAATTTTGTTTTTTTTTTAAATTATTTAGAATTTATCAATAGTTTATATGGATATCATTTCAATAGTGATTTATCAAAAAAGCATTGATGAAACATCCATATTCATTGATGGGACAGGATTATCAATTTTTATTTAATGTTATATCAATAATTATGGATGTTCCATCCATAGATTTCCCTCCGTGCAGTTAAGTTTTTTTTTATTTGAATTTAACCGGCCAGTTTTGAATTTTGAATTTTAACGGTTTGTCCGTGGCATCCGGGTTTAACCGGATGTTCGTTTCTGTGTTAGTTTCTGCGTTTGATAGGCATGATAGGAATTTTTCTGATTATGGCGCAGGACAGTAAGGTTGGCAAGAACCCACCCCAGCCGACAATGACTAGCCACAGTGCGGCACTACGTCATGCCGACCGCCTTCCTTGCTGCTCCATTTTAGATGCGTATAAAACCATAACAACGAACTAGATTTTGCACAAAAAAACCATTTTGAATTTTGGACTGTTGCGTTACATGAAAAAATGCGGTCGAATTCATTGTGATCCAAAATTCTCACAACATTTGTCTCCTCGAAATTTTTTATCAAATTACTTTACCTAAATCCGTCTGAAAAAGGTAAATAGAACATTAGAAATAATATTACTGAAATGCAATGTACTTTTTCGTTAGATAATGTAAATTTTAAAAATTTTGTTCATTAAGAAACACCGAAGAAACTATCGTCTATTTTCGAAGAAAGTAAAAGGTTGCGCGTTGTCTTCGAGCATAGGATTCTTTGGCATGTGTGTAACCCTAAAACAATCAAAAGCACCCAAAATTTAAACAAACAAATTTTTTGGTGGTTTCGTTTCTGGCGATTTTGGCCATATGAATTGCTATAATTTAGTCTACTTTGTTACATAGATATGGGATGCCATTTTTGGCAAAAGAACTTTCAAATCCCGAGAAGCTAGAAGTCCCAGATATTGGCATCCCTAACATCGATCCGATGCAAAAAAAAAAAAAAAAAATTTGAGAATTTTTGTATGCTTATCAAAAACGTTAGGTTTTTTTTGAAGAATTAGCTGAAACCAAGTTGTAAGTCTGAAAATTTATATTCTTTCTCTTAGAGTCACCAGCTCTGAGATATTACGTTAAAAGGGTGACGTTATATGTACATACATTATAAGCACACATGTCCGCGCAGTGTGGCAGTTAAAAACAGTAAATTCAAAAATTAATTAAATGTGGGATATGGTTATCTATTTCAAGTTATATCAATTGTTATGGATGTTTTAACCTTAGGCAATTTCCGCACTGTGCGCCGTATATTTATTTGCTTCATTATAGCGGACTGGAATCCCCTTTTCATTCAGAGAGAGCTCCTTGGCTGCTTCACGAGAGTTTCGTAAAGTTATGAATACCCGACATTAGACCGAATTTCCCAGCGTAAGCAGTGGCTCTCTGGAGACAACGTGACAAAGTGCGAGTCATCAGTCCCGCAGGCCCCTGAAAAAAAAAAACAAGTACAACCCAGTGTTGCCAGAATCGCCGTTATTCGATATTCGCTAACAATACGGCATTATCTCCAAACTTAAAAGAATTATATCCTTTCGCAATATCTTTATCTCATTATAATGATAAAAAAGAAATAGGTTAATTGAGCACGTATTAAATGTTAAAACACGCATTATGTGTTATAAAATCTAATTTAAAGAACAAACAACTAAGTTGTGTTAGTTATATTTAAAATGATAATCACTTGAAATGCTTAAAGGAATGTTCCCAACACGCAAAGAAGACGTAACCTAAATATTTCTCTTTTTATTTATGTTTTTCTATGTTCTTATTTCAACCTAACTAATTTTTATTTGTTATTACTAATTACAATACTAAAAATTCTTATTTTCCGACTGAAACCAATTGGTGAGCACTGTTATTCTTATATAGAAACTTTTATGAAAAAAATTTGAAATTTACAACAGGGGTCTTCACTAAATTTTTTTTCATAAAAAACTATTTTTTTTCAGCAAGAACAAAAAAAACGTATTTTGATATTGCATCAAACAAATTTAAAAAAAAAAAAAAAACAATTTTCAATTCTTACAATAGTGTATTTATTTCTTGTATTTTTTATGAAACAAATTTAGAGAATCCCTGCAAAATTTGCATTGACCAAAATTTTCTCAGACTAGCCGTTTTCTAGTATTCTAGCCTCAAAAATTAGCATGTTTTTTCGATTTCCCATTTTTTCTTTCAAAAATTGTCAAAAATGCAAATATCCATGTACAACAAAGATAGATACAGATTCTTAAAGGAAATTGAGTGGGCTACAAAAAACGTTAAACAACTTTTTGTTATAAAGTTATTTTTTCAAAACTTATTTAGTATTAAATTAAAAATATTCATATTTCCGTCTTTTTTTTTGTGTTTTTGATCCAATTTTTTTACTAAATTTTGTTTTGTTGATATTCTACATGGTTAATTATCTTTATATGATGAATGTTATAACCAAAAATATACATTTTTCATATACGTTCAAACATATTTTTGCCTAATATATGCTTTCTCGGCGAAGGTGTAGTTTTACAGTCTTTAAATGGCGCAAAAACAAAAAGTTGACGGATCTGTGAACTCACTACATGAATTTCAATATAATTTTTGAAAAAACCGAAATCTTTTATTTTTGGCCCAGTCTAATGTATATGGCATGTTTTTTTTAATTTCAAGAATGAATTTTCACTTAAATTTAAAATGCAATTTATTACAAAATTTATGGGTTTTTTGTAGTTTACATCTAAATTTTTAACAATACGATAAAAACGCTATGTAATAGCTACCATGTGTACATTTCTGGTTGTCCATCGAAGGTTGTTTGGGTCTGAAAATATATGTGCACCGAAAGAAAAAAATATCAAAAACCGCCGTAAAATTAACATTTTTTGTTTACCAAATGCAACTGAAAAGAAAAAAGGTCAAGTTTACAATTTCGAAAATATCATTTCTACGTGAAATGGAAATGCACAAAAAAAAACGTAAAACGTACAGGAAAAACGTCAAATAAACATGAGCATCATGTATTATTGAAGGCATCCTCATGTATAATTAACATGAAACGTAAAAACGTACAGAAAAAACGTTTAGTTGAAATGACCATCATGTTTAATTGAAGGCATTTTCAGGTATAATTGACATGAAACGTAAAAACATGCAGGAAAACGTCAAATAAACATAACCATCATGTATTATTGAGGGCATTCTCATGTATGATTGACATTATTATGCCCAACGGATTTTACCCACCATCCCGCCCGACCGACACGAGGGGCGCATCCGCATAACGCGCGGATTAAATTTGCCGAGTGTTTGAAAGGCGGAGGTTTGTTAAGCGTCGAGATCTCAAACTGCTCAGCTACAGAGAAAAATTCATCAGCTGAGTGCAATACGAAATATAAATATGTAGATAATAAAAATAAATAAATTGATACTACGTAGAAATCAATTGTTAAGAGAGAATAGGATAGTTTTTTTAATAATAAAAAGCGAGTCCGAAATATCAAAAGTGTCTGAATGAGAGTTATAATTTTCGCACAAACACTGGAACGGCTCGTGTAATTGATAGTTGGTTCTACATTGCTTCAGAAGAATAGGTTTAAAATGTCTTAAGGCTCGAGAGGGAACATTAGGGCTTGAAATCCACCCGTTTAGGAGTTTACACATGAATATTACACCTAGCATTTATCTACGACTAGCAAAGGTAGGGAGATTGATAAGTTTCAAGCGATTAGTATAAGGTGAAAGGTTACGCGAAGGATCCCATCGTAGATCTCTCAATGCAAAAAGTAAGAATTGTTTTTGAATAGATTCTAGCTTATCTATATGAATTTGATAACGCGGATTCCATATAATCGAGCCGTATTCTAATATTGGTCTAACTAATGTAGTAAAAAGGGTCTTAGTAATATAAGGGTCGCTAAATTCTTTTGACCACCTTTTCACGAAGGCTAAAACACCTCTGGCCTTATTGGCAGTAGCCTCGATATGAGGATTGAAACTAAGTTTACAGTTCATCATCATATCCAAGTCAACAAAAACATTAACGTGTTCAAGAGTATAATTGCTTATCGAATAAGAAGCTGGTTGAAGAGTTCCACGAGAGAAACACATGAATTTACATTTTGCCAGATTAAGCGGCATATAGTTTACGTTGCACCAAGTAACTAAGTGGTCTAAGTCCGTTTGAAGCAAAGAACGTTCCTCCGTCAACGCATATGACTTAAATAGTTTCACATCGTCAGCATATAACAAGATTTTAGAGTACTTTATTGTGTACACATGTCGTTTATGAACAGCAAACACAGAACCGGGCCGAGGTGACTGCCCTGAGGGTTACCAGAAGAGACATCAATGGCATTTGAATACGTATTTTTTAAGAATACACGTTGTGTTCTACCACAAAGATAGGAGGAGATCCAACGAGTAAAACCAGGTTGAAAGCCTATGAGATCAAGTTTATGTATGAGTAAAGCGTGGCAAACTTTGTCAAATGCTTTACTAAAGTCGGTGCATATAACGTCAGTGCTTAAATTATTTCTAAACCCATTCGAGACGTAGGTAGTGAATTCAAGTAAATTAGTTATGGTTGATTTGCCTTTACAAAATCCATGTTGAGAACTTGCAATCAGTGTTGGGATCGAAAATGCTAGATAATTAGTAATGATGGCTTCGAATAACTTGGGAATGGCGGAGAGCTTTGCTATTCCACGATAGTTTTCTATGAAGGACCTGCTCCCACTTTTATAAAGAGGTATAAGAAAAGATTCTTTCCATAAAGTTGGGAAAATCCCACACTGTAAAGACAGATTAAACAACTGTGTAGGCTGGTAGATGTATTCAGCACACTTTTTAAGAAAGCATGTCGGGATTAAATCGGGGCCATATTTGAAAGACTCCTTTAAGGCCTTTAGGTGTAATAAAACATGGATTGAGTTAATAGAGTGTGGTAAATAAGGGTATCCGTGAGATGATAAATTTATTCCAGAAGAATAATTGGACTTGAAGAATTGAGCAAAGAAGTTGGCAATCTCTAGGTCGTCACTAGAGACCCGGGCCGTTTACTTATATCGACCCGGCCAAGAGCAATACACTCGGGGTGACCCTGTCTGAGATTTAGTCAGGGCTACACCTCGCTACAACAACAACAACATGGATGGTAAGCGTCTTCGGGAAGAACTAAATGATCACATCGATTTACAGTGAATTTAGACAAGTCATCAACAAAGGCCAAGTATAAGACTTTTCCTAACTTATTCGGAATAACATTAATCTGACTAAGACATAGGTTGGTTATTTCGTTCAAAAACTCGTTACACAACTTAGATGACACTGGTACAATATTGCCATCAACTATTCTCCACGAGATGTGTGGCAGGTTAAAGTCACCCAAAACAACTATTGAGTCCACGGGCTTAATCAAAGAACTTACAGTTTTTATAAGTGAGATATGGTGCATATACACTGATAAATCAGATGACGGTGGAATGTAACTAATAGCTAAATAAATATGGCCTGTGCCAATTCCTATACGTATGCATTTAAATTCTATGTTTTCTATATAAGGTAAAATAACATCTTCAGATAGTATTGAAGAATGTACAGCCAATAGGACCCCGCCCCCGGTTCTGTCTAAGCGATCGTTTCTATAAATCTGATAACCATCACAAAAAATTTCGGAATCAAAGACATGTGGTTTTAACCAAGTTTCAGTGAAAGCAATAATTCTATAGTTACAATTGATCGTTTTTAAGTAAAAATCAGTTAATTTGGTATTTAAACCTCTAACATTGTGATAATAGATATTCAAGAAAGAATTTAGAATTAGTTTTTTGGACCAGTATTCTGACGAGGAATTTGTACAGCATCTGGGTCGTTCGCAGTTGACTTAGGTGAAAACTCGCGAATAAAAGCACCAGGGGGCCAGATAGACTGATCCAAAATCGTATCGTAATCTTCATCAAAAATATCAATCCTAAATGAAGAAATTTTTCGCTCGTAATTAAATTTAAGCTTATGTATTGGTGGCCGCCGTGGTGTAGCGGTTAAGGGTTCGGCCTTCTACACCAAGTCGTGTCGGTTCGATGCCCGGCAAAAGTAACATCCAAAACTATTTAGAAAAAGAATTTTTCTAAACGGGGTCGCCCCTCGGCAGTAGTTTGGCAAACTCTCCGGGTGTATTTCTGCCATGAGAAGCTTCTCAGCAAAAAATTCATTTGCTTTGCAAGTGCCGTTCGGAGTCGGCAAAAAACTGTAGGTCCCGCCAACTTGTGGGAAACACTCAAAAAGCAACACACCACAAGTTGGAAAGAGAAGCTCGGCTAAAAATCTCGTTAGAGGTTATGATGACCTGTTGGTATATCGCCGCCACTAGTTTTTTTTTTTTTTATGTATTACTAAACTCTCAGCCTTAATTTTCGATTTGATGTAAGACTTAAGGTCATTGACGAAAGTGTCTTTCTGAAATCTAGACACGAATATCGGTTTTCGCGGTGGAACCACAACCAGTTTAGTAGCCGTTGGCTGAACTGAATTGGCAGTATTTTGTTGTTCAGGGGTTCGATTTGGGGGCTCGGAAGTGGACTGAACCACTTCTTTGGAAGTGGACGGAACTACTTCTTTGGAAGTTGACGGAACTACTGCTTGGGGACTGGGTGAGGCCAAGTCGATTAATTCCAACATTTGCGAATGGAGACCTAGCTGGGGAGGGTTTAAATTAAGGGGCTCAGGCAAACTGTGTTCTCGATTATTTAAATCATTCGAAATATTTTTTTCGACAACAGGAGAACCATCTAAACACTTGAATGACCTAAACAGTTTTTCGTAATGGTCAAATTTCACGGATATTTTAGAAAACTCCTTACCGATTTTAGAAAACGCATTTCGAGTTTCCCTAAAAAGCTTGAAAAGATCAATTTCAGCTGATCTACATTTTACACATGACCAACGAACACCGTTGTTATCATTTATGGCATCTACAATCCTACCTGTCAACCCTGCGCACTTCATGTGACCAAGCGCATCGCAGAGCCAGCAAGACACGTAGCGTTCGGATTCGCTTTTTATTTGACACTTTTCGTAAATACAGTACATTTTTAAAACGACAAAAAAAGGTCTGTTATTAATTAAAAAAGGAAAAGTTCAACTAATAATTTATAAAAGTTGGTTTTAATTAAAAGCAACCCTGAAAGTTTTATAGGCAAGTGTTTATATAGCAGCGAGCAGCTTGAGAGTCACTGTATTCTGACACTCAACAAACAACGCAAACAGCTGTAATAAAAGAAAATAGCAAATTAACAAGTGCACACAATAGCAATAACAATTACAAGAAGAAAATCAAACAGCAACAAATACACTATGCAAATGACTCGGCAAATAAAAGAAAAGCAAAATTGAATTTAGAATTAAGGTAAAATTCATAAAATATGAATTATCTCTACAATTCAAATGTTTAAAATTGAACACTATGACTTTGCACTTAATTTTATCACAAATTAGAGTATGGAAGTTATATATATTAATTTTAATTTCACAATTAAAAACACAGTAAATGCAAACACGACTGCACAGCAATAATGATGTTTTCGTTTGAAACGTAAAATGAACATGACCATCATGTATTATTGACTGCTTTCTCATGTACAATTGACATGAAACGTAAAATGAACATGGCAATCATGTATTATTGACGGCATTCTCATGTACAATTGACATGAAACGTAAAAACGTACGTAAAGTTGACCTGAACATTATGTATTATTGAAGGGATACTCATGTATAATTAACATGAAATGTATGTACCTACAGGAAAAACGTGAAATGAACTTGACCATGATGTATTTTTACGTGAGAGTATGTAATACTGATACTTACGTGAGATATAATAAATGTAATACATTTGATAAGGTGACAAACTTAACATTTTTAGAAGCAGAAGTTTCTTGGCAAACTGTATTTTTATTCTGCATTACACAGGAAATAAAAGTTCTTATTTATTACAGTTGCTCCTTCGTAAATTAAGCACAGATGAATTTTCTCCATTAGCACCAATTCCTACAGACGATGCTTCATAAACCATATGCTGGCCGGCGGCCTTCATTTCCGGCGAAACGCTTTCTACAAATAAATTCATCACCCATTTTCACTTCACGTTCAATTTTCACAGTTGGTTTTCTGCTAACTATTTTTGTTAATAAATTATTTTACAACGACCGAACTTGATTGTCAACTGCAGCGCGATTTATTTCATTTTAGAATGATACAGCTACACAAATGCTAACGTGCTACGTGAAACATGTTGTCAAAATTTGTTATAAACATGAAACATGTCAATGTACGTAATTTTAACATGAGATAGTTTTGCAAATGTTAGTATTACAATTTTCATAGGATTTTTACGTGAAGCAGGTTTTCGAAATGTGTTATGAACGTGATAAATGTCAACTGCAGCGTGGTTTATGCCGTTTTAACATGAGAATGTTATACAAATGTGAGATTGGCAGTTTTTATATCAATATGTTGTCGAAATGTGTATTAACATTAGAAATTGATATGAAAGTGATATGACGTACTACGTTGGCTCAATAAGTTTTTTATCAATTTGACGTGAAACCGGTCGTTAACATAATTTTTAATGTTAAATAAAACTTTTCGAAGTAATGTATTATTAACATGAGAAATTGATATGACAATGTCATACATGCTAATGTTGATTCAGCAACTTTCGTATCAATTTAACGTGAACCCTGTTTATTTGATAATTTTCAATATTAATACGACATTTTTTGCTGAAATGTAAAATTGATAAAGCAGAAATGTTAGTTTTACAATCGACTTTTCTTTCGGTGTGTATTAGAGCGGGTCGATTTTTTTTTTGCATCAGGGGCCCATGGCGATTATGGTTATTTGGATAATTTCAAGCATTTTTCCCAAGAAACTATAGGTCTAACATGAATTTCGCAGGGTTCGGAATTATTCATTTATGAAGATTCAAGTACGTTCTCTTTATTCGCATTCACGAACATGAACATTAAAAAAAAAAATGCATTCGCGTTCGTAAATAAGAACGTATAAAAAAATCCACACCGTTCACGTTCATGAATGCATTCGTGCATCATTCATAAATGCCTTCTCGAATCTATATATGAAGGTACTTCTGGCCGTTCATCTTCATATACGTATGCATATGTGGCGTGAATAATTCACGAAGGCATTTAAGAACGTGCATTGAACGCATATTTTGTATGGCATATTCGCAGAAGGTTGTAGTAGAAAATTTGAAAAATGCAATTGTGATTATACCGACGGGAATGTTAACCAAAAAAAAACTTTTGACGGGACTTCGAGGTTTTATTCAGGGATATGAAGGACCTTGTTAGGGGCCATTTCTATAATTTTTCGGGACCATTTTGGAATTGTTTTCGGGACCATTTCAGGATTATTTTCAGGACTTTTCGGGATTTTCTTCGGGACTTTTTTCGGGATTGGTTTTTCAATAATTTCGTGATAATTTTGGGATTGTTTTCGAATCATTGCAGGATTGTTTTTGGGACTTTTCCTAACCATTTCGGGATGATTTTTGGACCATTTCATGTTCATAGAGTTCTTAACCATTTCAAGAAAAAATTTCGGGATGTAGTTTTGTGCAAGCAAAAATTATCATCATCTGCATGCTTACATATGTATGTACATTAGGGTGATTAAAAAAAAAATGTCGACTAGGTCTTACCCCCTAAAAAGTTAGGTATTGATGAGAAAATAAGCCTTGCAAAAATTAGCGCTCTAACTTAACCCTTCGGGGTGGCTATTTTTTTTCGCCCTTTCCCATACATTTTGTATGGGGAAAAATGGTATTTTTTTTCAAAGTGAATTTTCTTTCAATTTTTCAAACTTTTTTGAAAATATTTTTACATACTCTTAAAGTTGAAGCTTTGAAGCTTCCAAAATGGTAAGCCATGTGCAATTATCTTAACTACTAAGATAATTACAGCCATTTGAAAATGGCTGAATTTTGTACTATAGCACACACATACATAGTAACACGTATAAAATTTAGTAAACTTTAAGAGGCTGTAATTATTTTAATAGTTAAGATATTCGGGGTGTAATGGGGTGTGGTTGCTGTGTGACCTTGTCCAATCCCGACTCTTACGTCCTCGTTCGTACACTCTGGGCAACGTGAGCTATCTAGGCTTGCCGCAGAAAGAGAGGGAGCCCCGGTGGGGCCACTCTGACATACTTGGTTTAAGGGCTCACCGAGGTCTTTTCGCAGCGTCTGTTCACCATGAGGTGCGGCTGTAAGCGGGCGTCTGACTTGTAGCAAGCGGCTCGCTATATAAATGTGTAAATCTTCTCCAAAAACCCCGAAAAGGGTTGTGCGCTGGGTTTGGGACCCGCCACGTAAAAAAATCAACCAATCAAAACAAAGACAAAGCCTCGGATGAGAACCCTCCACGACATAACAACAATGAACGGCACTAGGTTGATTGACTTCGCCTCTGCTCGCAATATGGTCATCAGTAGTACTAGGTTCCAGCATAAACGAATACACCAAGCCACCTGGCTGTCCCCTGATCAAAGAACAATAAACCAGATTGATCATGTCATGATTGACGGCAGATATAGCCCCCCCGTACTGGATGTGCGTACACTGCGTGGTCCCAATATTGACTGACCATTATCTTGTCGCAGCCAAGATACGCACACGCCTCTGTGCAACGAAGAAAGTGCGCACAGTAACGGAAGGAAAGTTTGACGTCGAGAAGCTGCGCATGACACATACAGCTGATAATTTCACAACTCGACTCTCACACCTGCTAGCAGAGGGCAATCCTCGACCTAACGATGTAACCGATCAATGGAAGCATATCTCTCACTCATTGCCTACCGCCGCTGAGGCCACTATAGGCAAAACTGCCTCGAAAAAAGAGGGCGCTGCCTACAAGGAGACGTTGCGAACGGGCGCAACCCGCAGTGTATGGCAACAATATCGTGAGGCAAAGAAGGAAGAGAGACGCCTTTTCAGAAAAAAGAAAAGTGAGGCCGAAAGGCGTGAGTGTGAGGAGCTTGAGATGCTGGCTGACAGGAATGATGCCCGAAAATTCTATGAAAAGATCCGGCGGATTACGGAAGGTTTTAAGACCGGGGCAAGCTCCTGTAAGGACAATAATGGCGACCTGGTAACCGACGTACAAAGTGTACTTAAATTATGGAGGGAGCACTTCTCCTCACTGCTAAATTGCTAGGGAGACGTCGAACCCGATACCCCAATCCCTGACGAGGGAAAAGTCGTCCCACCACCTGACTATGATGAAGTGAGGATAGCTATATCCCGGCTCAAAAACAACAAAGCGACTTGAAAAGACGGACTACCCGCCGAGCTGTTCAAACACGGAGGCGAAGAGCTGGTAAAAAGCATCATCAGCTCTTATGCAGAATATGGTCAGACGAGTGCATGCCTCCGGATTGGAATTTAAGTGTGCTTTGCCCAATCCACTACCACGGAATCAGTCTTCTTAATATCGCATATAAGGTTCTTTCTAGCGTGTTGTGTGAAAGGCTGAAGCCCATCGTAGACAAACTGATTGGACCTTATCAGTGTGGCTTTAGACCAAAGGCCGGCAGATATTTTCCTGGGAGTCGAAGTATGTTCGGCCATCTCACGTACACAGTTCGTAATTACACGCACACAGCACGAACGTCAACAAGCAGAGCAAAAAAGAATCAAGAATCAAATTTTATTCAGTTTTATGCTAGCATTGATTCAAGCAGGTCGATACCGCATTGCGTCTATTATTTCTTGCTTATTTTTGTACACTGAGGATAAATGCAAAATATATTTTATTAATAAGATGGAGGTACAAAACGATTTTTTTCCGTAAATATTTTCAATGATGCTGAGTGTCTTGTATGCGGCCAAGTTTTAAAATGCAAAGATCAAAAAAATTCTGCTAATATTTAGGTTATGTCGTCAAAATTTATTTGTTCAGTTATACCTAGTACAGGTACTTTTCGTATTACAGGACATACATAAATTTATAGTGCTTGAAGCACCCGTTTATTTCGAAGAAAACCAGCATTTTAATTTTTAAAAGAAACTCTTATTCATTCTTAAAAAACTTAAAAGAAAAATCAAATAAACACAAATCGTGTTTTTTTTTAAATTTACATTTTAAATTTTTAAATTAAATTCATAGTGCTTGAAGCCCGTTTGCTTGATTTCGTTAAAAACCTTCTGAATTTAATAAAAAAAAAAAATTTTCACTCTTCAAAAATCTTAAAAAAAATCCAAGTATACACAAAACATAAGATACATATATACATATGTATGTTTTCTTATTAAATATAAGTTTAGTGGCCGTCGTCAAGATTTGTGTTAAGTTATACAACATACAAATTTTTTCCAGTGCAATAGCACCAACACACAAGCATTTTTGAGCGTAATACACTAATACTCCCACATATTGCGTCCTCTCTGTTTGCCGGCTACTGCTTTAGACCTGGTATGTCTACCATCGACCAGATTTTCACGATACGCCAAATCCTGGAGAAGACCCATGATAAAAGAATCGACACATACCATCTCTTTGTCGATTTCAAAGCCGCTTTTGACAGCGCAAAAAGGAGTTGCCTGTATGCCGCCATGTCTGAATTTGACTTCCCTGCAAAGCTTATACGGCTTTGTCAAATGACTATGAGCAATACAAACAGCTCCGTCAGAATCGGGAAGGACCAATCTGATGCTGGAGAAGATAATTCGAGCAGCAGAGCTAAACCGCAATGGAACAATCTTTTACAAGAGCGTGCAATTGCTGGCGTATGCTGATGTATTGATATTGATATTGATATCATTGGCCTTAACAACCGCGCCGTAAGCGCTGCCTTCTCTGGACTGGATAAGGAAGCGAAAAAAGTGGGTCTTGCCGTGAACGAGGACAAGACGAAGTATTTGCTGCCATCAAAGAAAGAATCGGCGCACCTGGGCCTTGGCAGCCATGGGCCTTGCCAACAAGTGCGTCTTTGGACTGAGTAGGCAATTGAGAAGTAAAGTCCTCTCACGAAGAACAAAGATCACGCTCTATAAGTCTCTCATCATACCTGTCCAGATGTATGGCTCAGATTCATGGACAATGTCAAGAGAAGATGAGATGGCCCTTGGAGTATTTGAGAGAAAAGTTCTCCGGAAGATTTATGTTCCTTCCCGTGATGCCAACGGCGAGTATCGAAGGAAATTTAACGATGAGCTGTACGAGCTCTATGCAGATCTGACCATAGTCCAGCGAATTAAAGCCCAAAGACGCCGCTGGCTGGGCCATGTTATGCGAATGGACAAAGAAGCTCCAGCACAGAAGGTTTTCCCATCGTCGCCTGAATTCGGCAGCAGAGGAAGGGGGAGGCCTCGACTGAGATGGAAACAACAGGTGGAGGATGACTTGAACTCCCTTGGGGTTTCCAATTGGCGTCAGTTATCGCCGAAAAGGAATGACTGGCGTGCTTTGATATGCAACGGCCAAAATCGCATAGGCGGTTAAGCACCAATAAATGATGATGATAGTTCAACAAATAATCCTGATATAACTATAACCAACATTTGAGAAAAATTTAGAATATATGTTTTCTCAAACGTTTGAGTTTTTGGTGCTCGATGTTTGTTGGGTATGTATGCTATTGTTCTACTTAAGCGGGAACAGAATCAGTCCGCCAATACGTCAGTTGAGTGACGTACGTCAATTTTAGAGCAAATTCTACTTCGAGGTATGCGTCGTATCTGGCGTTACGCATACAAACACCCGCAGTCTACTTTGCTGGAGTGGATCGAAATGGAACCCACATGCTCTCATTTAAATATTTATTCAGAGATGCCAATCATGCAAAAAAAACCCATTTTAATAAAAAGCGTGTTTCCATTTATGCAGTTAAATTTTACTTAATACTTTTTAAATTAATATAGTTCAACAAATAATCCTGTTATATAAACAACATTTGAAAAAAAGTTGAGAATAGATGTTTTCTCAAACGTTTGAGTTTTTGGTGCTCGATGTTTGTTGGGATGTAGGTATGTACACGCGTATATCTAACCCCCAGCAAAAAACGAGCACCAAGAACTCAAACTTTTGAAAAAATCTATTCTCAACTTTTTCTCAGATTTTGTTTATACATATAACCATTTCAAGAAAAAATTTCGGGATGCAGTTTTGTGCAAGCACACTACCTTAAATTTAAACATATTACATAAAATTTAACTGCATAAATGAAAACTCGGGTCTTATTAAAATAGGTATTAGTTTTGCATTATTGGCAAATCTGTATAAATATTTCAATGAGGGCAACTGGATTTCGTTCCGTTATGCTCAGTTGGGAAAGGTTTAGAAATTCTATATTTCTCAATTTGAAAATAGACGAAAATTCCATATTAAAAATTTTGCCTTTCACTTTGCGAATGCTATGAGCGATCATTTGAGATGCTTTTGCTACACTATATTTTTCGAATCTAGAAGTTATTTGAAGTAATCCTGATCATCAAATATTCGGAAAGGAATATTTTTCCTTGTAACCAATCCCACGTAGCATCTTAAAAATCCTGAATTGTCTTGTGTGCAGTTTAATTTGGTTACATCCGTTCTTTGTTGACTACTATCAACACTTCCACAAACATCATGCCCATTCAGTATTTGAATTTTGTGAACGAGCTCGTAGTGTCGTCGTATGTTTGCTGCTGACTTTCCACATATATCTCGTTGGCAATTTTTCAGTAAGCATCTGCCTTTTTTTGTTTCTTCGTCGTATTTAACATACTCTTCTAAGTTAAACTTCCTTCTGCCCATTTTTTGTATGAATTTGATTTTTATTGATTATTATCCTAAACTGTTCATACAGCTCAAAACCTGCTTCTTTACTAAAACTTTCTGTGAAGATTCCACTCATATATAAATTTTTTTTAAAGACGAACGCAACAACTGGATTTTCCCCAAGGTCCCGAAACTACTTGTAGCTAGATATACGAACTCAATTGTATGTATGTATGAAAGCATTCGCAAGCAGCAAGAGCGCAACAAGACCGAATCCTTCAAATACTTCACAAGACGATATCAGGTACAGATCATGCTACATACACATACAAAGCTGCTCGGTCTATTCGAATATGACATTTTTTAATGTCATCTACTGACATTTGCCAGTATTAGCTAGATATAAGCATTTCAATAAGCCTAGTAAAATACTTTTTACAATTATTTTATTACTGCAAAATTAAGTCTACATCATTAAAATTACCATTTTTTTTACTATAGGAACTCTAGTGATACATGAATTTCATTTATTTAAATAAAAAATAAAATAAAAATACGAAACAGTACTTCGCATGACATTATGGATAATAGCATACCATCACTGAAAAAATTTACCAAATTTGGTACTAATGTAACTAATATAGCAGCGTGGATGCAATTATGTACTTGCGAATAGCCATTATCTCCCAACAAACAATTTAATTAAATCTCAGTTTGAGATGCATTTAAGGATCAATCCTACTCTCAAATCTGAAGCGTACCTCAAATAACCGTTGATAGCATTCGCAAAGTGAAGGGCAAAATTTTTAATATGGAATTTTCGTTTATTTTCAAATTGAGAAATATAGAATTTCTAAACCTTTCTCAAACTGAGCATAACGGAACGAAATCCAGTTGCTGTTATTGAAATATTTATACAGATTTGCCAATATTGCAAAATTAATACCTATTTTAATAAGACCCGAGTTTTCATTTATGCAGTTAAATTTTATGTAATATGTTTAAATTTAAGGTAGTGTGCTTGCACAAAACTGCATCCCGAAATTTTTTCTTGAAATGGTTAAGAACTCTATGAACATTAAATGGCCCAAAAATCATCCCGAAATGGTTAGGAAAAGTCCCAAACGAAATCCCGAAAAGTCCCAAAAACAATCCTGCAATGATCCGAAAACAATCCCAAAATTATCACGAAATAATTGAAAAACCAATCCCGAAAAATTCCCGTAATAATCCCGAAAACAATCCCGAAAAAAATCCCGAAGACAATCCCGGAAAGTCCCGAAAATAATTCCAAAATGGTCCCGAAAAATTATAAAAATGGCCCCTAAGAAGGTCCAACAACAAAAGATTCTTCATATATCTGAATAAAACCTAGAAGTCCGTTCAAACGTTTTTTTTTTTGGTTTACATTCCCGTCGGTATACTCACAATTGCATTTTTCAAATTTTCTACTACAACCTTCTGCGAATGTGCCATACAAAATATGCGTTCAATGCACGTTCTTAAATGCCTTCGTGAATTATTCACGCCACATATGCATACGTATATGAAGATGAACGGCCAGAAGTACCTTCATATATAGATTCGAGAAGGCATTTATGAATGATGCACGAATGCATTCATGAACGTGAACGGTGTGGATTTTTTTATACGTTCTTATTTACGAACGCGAATGCAAATTTTTTTTTTTAATGTTCATGTTCGTGAATGTGAGTGAAGGAGAGTGAATGTTTCCGAACCCTGGAATTTCGAGCTAGCAGTTTTTTCGATCAAAAATTTTTTTTCCTTCAAAAAGTGATTCACTTGTTAAAAAGCTGTGTTGAAAACAACAAAAATCATTCTCTATGTGCGTCTGGGGGTTTTTGAGGTCGAGAAATCCATTTCCGGTATTAATTTTTTTGTTTGACGTCCGAAAGAGGTCGCTTTCGCTCTTTTTTTAGGGTTCTAAATCCATTTTTTTTTTTTCGAAAATCGACTGTTTGTTCCAGAAATTTATGAAATTTGACTTTCTTTAATAGCAAATACAGTTACTAAACAGCTCAGCGTTGAATATAAAGGGAATGGGAGGTGCATTCAAGCAAAACTTGTATCGATATTATATCGTTTATGAAAATTTCTTTTATTTTAATTTGTTTTATGAATTTTACAAAACAAATTTTATTCATTCAAATTCAAATTTCATTCCTTATGTGCATCTGAGGGTTTTTAGGGTCGAGGAATCCATTTCTGGTATTGCTTTTTTCTTTAGACTTCCGCCAGAGGGCCCTTCCGTCCATTTTTTGGATTTTAGCACCCTTTTTCCGAAAATCAACAACAAGGTTCCGAAAATCTATGAAATTTGACTTTCCTATAATGCGATTTCTTTTTTTAAGTAGACTAACACCCTGATTCTGCTTTCTTGATGAATTATCAATCTTGATAAAATATCAAGAAAAATATGATTGTACCCAAAAAAAAAGTGTTCTTGAATTTTTGCACCAAAAACCAGTTGTATTTTATTCAAATTAATTTCAGCCCATAAATGTGGAAATCGACCCTGCACCGAGTGACCCGATTTTTATGACGGACAGGAGACTTATTTTTGAAAGTCTTTTTTGCTTTCCAGTACAAATATAATACAACTCTGAAATTCTTGAAATTACAACTTTCTTGTTTGCCTTCCGAATTTAATTTTCTTTTGTTTGTTTGAATGATATTTGTTTTGTCTTTCAAACAAGAAAACTGGTTGTAATTTGAACGAAGAATGACCAAGTAATGGTCTCTTGTTCCGAAAAAAAAAGTTATTTTTTTAGACAGTTTCGAATTCTCCACGATTTTTTTGGATTATAACGTCAGATATTTAATCTTTATAACAAGCCACGTAAAATCACCTATCCAAAACAAGAAAGTAAATTAAAGTCGAGTTAAAATTAGCTTAGTAATGCTCAATAAAGCTTGTTTAAAATTTAAATTTTTTCTTCAAAATATTTTCGTTATATGTATATTCCATTCGCCATTATGGGTGTGTTCGAGCCGCTCAATATTACTGCAATATTGCAGTCATGTTACTTTATTGATACAATGCACAGTAAAAAATGAAAGTTTACTTTTAATACCAGTCGGTATTGAAATTAAGCCTTTTTGGAATTAAATTTGAGTTTTAATACTAAATAGTATTAATTTAAGACTCTGATTTTTTTTAATTCCAAATAGTTTTAAAAGAATACCAAAATAATACTAAAGCGCTCTCTCCCTAGCGCTTTCTCTCATTATAATGTTTTAGGTACTATTTGCTTTAAAACAAAGCCGGAAAAGTATTAAATTAATTACTTTTTAGCATTAAATTAGGTCCGGTGGTTTGTTTGCTCAGAGCACACGGTTCGTCGCTATTGCGATACTACATTAAGAACAACAGTGCAATTAGACGCTGACAATCATAAGTACTCGATGGCTTGATAGTAGACATCTCCGTTGAGCATTCAATAAATTGTGAGTTCGACTCTCGGTGAAGGCAATATAATAAAACTATAATTTTTTTTTTTTTTTGCCTGAGAGAATCTTCGACTGAATTCCTCTCTCACGAGAAATCAGACCGAACATGGTATTAATTGAATACTTTTTTGGCGTTGTTATATATAAACACCAAAAAGGGATTAAAGTTAGACTTTTATTTTTACTGTGTGATGCTGATACTTAGATGACTATGTATATGCAACAATGATTGCATACTTTATTTTCATGTTGCGCATGATGACCTTGTGATGCGCAACAGATTGTCAACATTTTATTCAACGAACGCGCGACGTTGCAAATTTTGCCAAAACGTTGCCGAAGAACGTGATGCTCTGTCATAAAAAGTAACACTGCCGCAACAATTGCGGCTCGAACACACCCTATCTCCGCCTAGTAAGAATCAATCGCGATGAATAAAATACAACTGGTTTTTGGCGCAAAAATTCAAAAACACTTTTTTTGGGTACGAGCATATTTTTCTTGATATTTTATCAAGATTGATAACACAGTGCTACAGCCATTTTAAACTTTGGAAGCGACCTTGTAGATATTGTTCATCTAGTCGAGTTACATACGAAACGCCCTTCAAAAGATGTGTAACACCCCCAAAATCTGGTTTTAAGGCGAAAAAAACGTTTTTTTTTTCAGTTTCTTCGTAAAAAAAAATTCATTAAAAAACCAATTTTCAACCGATTTCAAAATTCTCAACGGTTTTGGGTAGAGAATTGTTGACACTTTCGAAATATATAGTGTCTTATTTATTTGAAAAAAGTATGATATGGGTTTTAAGCCAGAAGTTGAAATTTTTGAAAATTTCATCCGGTTTTCCGGTTTTGACGTCATTTTTTTGGCACTAATTGACAATAAATGATATTTTCTGGTTATATATCATGATTCAATTATAAGAAGGTTTGCTCTTCCCTTGACGTTTATTATTGACACTTCCAATATGAAAATGTGTACGGGTTTCGTTTGCGAATAAAAAAAGTAGAAATGTTTTTTTCTTTCGTCAAGGAAATGGTAGTAGAAAAATCGAAGAAGGAGGATTTTAATTGTAATGCAAATAAAAAATTGCAAAGTAAACTAACACCAAAAAAAACTTCGTTTTTTTTTCAAAAATTATATTGATTTTATTTTTCAGAAAGGTGAAAAATGTTACTGCAAACATTACAGATCTTAATATTAAATTCTAGAGGTCTATCATCGCTAGTTTAGATTTCACAGACTTTACCTCATATTAAGAGTAAGAACTCGGATTCCCTTCAAAAGCTGCATAGCCTAAAATTTTCTCCGACTAGCCGTTTTCTAGTATTCTAGCCTGTTGTTGTTGTTGTTGTTGTTGTTAACAATGCATTGCCCTGCCTAGAGTGTATGATCATTCCGAAGATATACATCAAGCTCTTCTAACGGAGTCCAAGGAAACGCGCAGTTTCAACAGGGTTGGACCAGAGGGACAGAGGGGTTAAAAGAGTAGGTTCAATTGGACAATTGAAGAGATGTAGGGTATCATGGGGGGTCCTACCACATGCGGGGCATGTGTTTGAGATTGTATCATTCAGTCTGGATAAGTAAGACTTTAACCTCACACTGTATCCAGACCTAAGCTGTGCCATGGTGACTCTTGTATCCCTTGTTCGGTGTGTTCTTTTTCAGCAATATCGGGTGGAAGACTGTTTAGAACGGGATTCACAGGTAGAGATCTGACAAAAGTGTCAACAGACTGCTTTCTATTTGTAACGTGTGCTGGTGTGGTAGACGTGTTGTTGTTGGCGCTTTCACTTAAGCGAATTATCGTACTCCAATCTAGTCTATTGACTGCCTTTTCAATACGGCTTTTTGTTAGCGCTGTTGTTCAATGCAGATAGTTGCATGCAGTTCGCTGCCATTGTCACTTAAACGCTCGCCCGCCAGATTCGCTTTACAGTTGTCAAGTACGCCTGCAACAATAAAAAAAAATCGTTGAGTTACAACACCTACACACGTGTATATGGAGATATGCCTGTACATCTATCCCTCTATTATTATTTTTGGTTTATGGCAGAAATTCCGGCTACTTACTTGTAGACTGGCTCTAGGAACAGGTATTCCTCACGGTATTTGGTATCTTTCAATCTGGCCGGAACCACTCAAAGAAATTTAATTTTGTTGGCAATAGTATACCACCACTTTAGGTCCAACACACTATACTTATAAAACCACTTCTTCACTGTGCAGTCGCAACTATCTAATAACCGGTATAACGATTGGCGGTCCTTTTATAGCCTATACCCTGCCTGGAAATCTGATTCGTGTATTAACTGGCCGCTCGCATACAAGTGCATTTCATGTAGGATCACGCTACGAATCTTTTCACTTTATGGTTTAACACATACATGTTTACTTGAACTGCATTATCGAGCTACAGGGCCAGAATGGCAGTTGCATGTAGTAAGGCATGTGTTGTTTGAGGGGCCTGTGAGTTGTGGGTACGAGCCAGTGGGTTTACAGGCTGTCGTTACATAGCCTTTAAGCAAAATCATGTAAAAAAATTAGTTAGAAAAGTAGTTCAAAATAGTAGTAGTTAGAAAAATAGTAGAGGTTGGCTGTTGGAAAATTGATGAATTTATAATTAATAATTGACCTTAAAGATTTTCCTTCTGTGATTCAAGTATTTTATTTTCATTCTTAATCATTAGCCAAGTGCGCATGAGGTAAATTTATTGGAAATGGTTAGGGTTTGTTAGTAAAATGGCACACTTTTTCCGATAGTATTTATGACCTGAAAGGCTTCCAAGGAACTTTTAGTAAAAATTTAGGTTAAGACTTTACATGAGTCGATGTCCTATTCGATTTGAGGTTCGATTGCATTCAACCATCAAATACAAGTTGTCGATGAAGCCGTGAAATAACGCCCGCGGAATAACCGCGTTATTTCCTTTTCAAAAGCAAACAGTGCCGCGGGCGTTATTTCCTTTTCAAAAAAGAAATAACACCCGCGGGCGCTATTTATTTTTGATAACGGGCGTTATTTGCTTTTGAAAGAGAAATAACGCCGCGGTCACTATTTCTTTTTATTTGGAAATAACCCCCCGGGGGCGTAATTTCCTTTTCAAAAAGGAAATAAAGCAAGCGGGCGCTATTTCCTTTTGTAGCGGGCGTTATTTTCCTTTTGAAAAAGAAATAACGCCCGTGTTGACAAATGGAGATAATACCGTGTGGAAATTTAAAGTTCTCGAATAATAAAAATTATTAAATCTTTGCATTCCTTTATTATAAAAAAATAAAATTTTTCCCTGCGGCGCTTTTTTTAACTCAGTTTTGAGTAGTATTTTTATCTCAGTTTTCAGTAAATGTTAGATTAATAAGGCTAAATATTTTAAAATTTTATTAAAATAAAGTATGAAAATTTGGAAGGACTTGGCATTACTTTAGTTTAGGTTCAGGCAACCAACCGGACTTGGCATGGCGTAGCCCAGGGTTATTTGTCATAAGCGCGGGAGAAGGCCGCCTACGCATAAGGGTGTACTACGCAGAAGGAATTAAATTAAGTTTGGAGTAAATGTTAGATTAATAAGGCTAAAGTTTTTAAATTTTTATTAAAATAAAAAACTAAAAATCGCGCGATTTTTAATTCCCAATTTTCATTTTTAATTTTAATAAAAATTTAAAATATTTAGCCTTATTAATTTAAAATTTACTCAAAACTGAGTTAAAAATACTGGGTCTATTAAAAAAAAGCGCCGCAGGTGAAAATTTGGAATTAAAAATCGCGCGATTATTAATTCCAAATTTTAATTTTTTATTTTAATAAAAATTTTAAATATTTAACCTTATTAATCTAACATTTACTTAAAACTGAGTTAAAAATACTAGGTCTATTAAAAAAAGCGCCGCAGGCTAAAATTTGGAATTAAAAATCGCGCGATTTTTCATTTTTTGTTTTAATAAAAATTTAAAATATTTAGCCTTATTAATCTAACATTTACTCAAAACTGAGTTAAAAATACTGGGTCTATTAAAAATCGCGCGATTATTAATTCCAAATTTTAATTTTTTATTTTAATAAAAATTTGAAATATTTAACCTTATTAATCTAACATTTACTTAAAACTGAGTTAAAAATACTAGGTCTATTAAAAAAGGCGACGCAGGCGAATATTTGGAATTAAAAATCGCGCGATTTTTAGTTTTTTATTTTAATAAAAATTTAAAATCTTTAGCCTTATTAATCTAACATTTACTCCAAACTTAATTTAATTCCTTCTGCGTAGTACACCCTTATGCGTAGGCGGCCTTCTCCCGCCCTTATGACAAATAACCCTGGGCTACGCTATGCCAAGTCCGGTTGGTTGCCTGAACCGTGGCAACATGCCACGGTACTAAACTAAAGTAATGTCAAGTCCTTCCAAATTTTCATACTTTATTTTAATAAAATTTTAAAATATTTAGCCTTATTAATCTAACATTTGGGACAAAATATTTCAAATCAGCACAAAAAAATTTTTTGTCATATATTTTGATGATTTGTACTTCAATCGGTAGCTATACGTGAAACATTTTAGTCCTGAAAGTATCTTTGCAAAATTTAAGTTTTTGCAAAAGTTATTCGCAAAACAAAATTTCAAAAAGGTAGGTAGGTAGAAGTGGCTGCCGCAAAGGCACACCTAGGCCAGTAATAAAAGGCCCGTTGTGATACCACCAAACACTAGGAACGTCAATCCCGGGGCCCGGCCATATGGAAAATCCCAGTGCTGTCGGGACTCTCCATATAGCCGAAACCCGGGACTGACACTCCTAACCGACACCGCTACCCCTCCTCGAACCATTTTGATAACTTGATGAAGGCCATCAAGTCCTTTATGTCTAGCTCCGCGACCTGGCTTAAGCTAACCAGGAAGGGAACTCCCAGAGAGCGCCTTCTCGCTCCGCTTAAGGCCGGGCAGTTGCAGATGAGGTGCTCCACCGTTTCCTCTTCCTCATCATCTTTGCAACTCCTGCAGCATCGTCGGTAGGGAACGCCTAGCCTTGCTGCGTGCCTACCAATAAGGCAGTGCCCGGTTAAAACACCTATTAATATGGAGATTTCCTTCCTTTTTAGGGCGTATATGTGTCTAGATCTTTTAAGATCGTATTTTGGCCAGGTTTGCTTGGATATCCGGCACCCTGGGGCTTGTAGCCATCTTTCGTTGGCTTCGCGGAGTGTATGCTGCTTCAGCATTAGCTTGCACGTGGCAAACGGCATACCTATGCGCTCTTTATCTTGAAGAATCTGCTTGGTCGTGCCCTGCCTGGCAAGTTCGTCTGCCCTACAGTTTCCCTCAATGTCCCTGTGTCCCGGGACCCATGTGAGGTTCACGCGGTTCTGTTGGGCCATCTCTTGAAGAGATCGACGACAGCAGAGCGTCAGTTCAGAGTTGAACGAGTAAGAGCCAAGGGATTTGATGGCCGCTTGGCTGTCGCTGAAAATACAGATATCCTGTCCGATGGTACATTCACCTATCCAAGTCACGGCGTCCATGATTGCAGAAACTTCAGCCTGGAAGACGCTGCAGTGATCAGGTAGTCTAAAGGAGAGTTCTAGGTCCAAATCCCTTGAGTAAACCCCTCCTCCGACTCTGCCGTCTAACTTCGAGCCGTCGGTGTATATACAAGTGCCGCCATTAGTAGCGGGACACCGATCTATGTTCTCCCAGTCTTCCCTGCTGGGAATGTTTATTCTAAAACAACAATCTCCGACTGTTGTGGTCGCACACCGATCTGTGCTCAGAGGGAGAAAGCTGTAAGATCTTAGAATACAGGAGTGTCCAATAGTGCTTGCGCCCCAGACGGACGTTTCCCTTAGACGCACAGCCGATGCTGCTGCTGCCCGGTACCCTTCCAGATCGAGTGGCAAAAAGCCAAGAATGGCCTGGAGAGCTTCATTGGGCGTTGTTCTTAACGCCCCGCTTATACAGATCATGCTCGATCTGTGGACTTTTCCTAACAGATTTAGGTTTGTTGCCTTTCCTAGCGCAGGCCACCATACCACGACTCCATACAGCATAATTGGCTGGATTATCGCAGTGTAGATCCATCTGCAAATTTTGGGGCTGAGCCCCCATTTTTTACCAATGGCTCTTTTACACGTGTAAAGTGCAATGCACGCTTTCCTCTGGCGCTGGATGACATTCTCCTTCCAGTTGAGCTTTCTATCTAGAACTGTGCCTAGGAATTTGGCTTTGTCAGCTAAGTTCAGGCGCATGCCATCTAGTTCTGGTAGGTTCAGCGGTGGTATCTTGTACCGCCTGGTATAAAGGACAAGCTCCACCTTTCCCGGGTTGATGCTAAGTCCGCAGCGAGAGGACCATGAAGAAACTTCTCGCAGTGCTACTTGCATCAAGTCACACAGGGTTTGTGGGAATTTGCCCCTATATGCAATAGCTAAATCGTCTGCATATGCCACTATCTTCCCGCCCCCCCACCTTGTGTCTCGTAGCAGCGAGTTTACGGTGAGGTTCCATAGGAGCGGGGAGAGAACACCACCCTGAGGCGTTCCTCTTGTGACATAGCGTGAAAGATCAACTGTTCCCAGTGAAGAAACTATTTTCCTTCCCTTTAGTAGTTGATCAATTAGTCCAATAAGAGACCTATTTATGCCCAGGTTTGTTAAAGCAGTGTTAATAGCCTCCGGCCTTATATTGTTGAAAGCCCCTTCGATGTCCAGAAAGGCCACGAGACAGTACTCCTTTTCGTGCAATGATTTTTCAATAATAGAGACTAGGCTGTGGAGCGCAGTTTCCGTTGATTTACCTTTGGTGTAGGCATGTTGATAGCTAGAAATAAGGTTGCTATCAATAGTAGAGGAGAGATAATCGCTAATTATCCTCTCGAAGGTTTTAAGTGCAAAAGACGAGAGACTGATCGGTCTGTAGTCTTTAGGCTCATAGTGTGAGGCCTTCCCAGCCTTTGGAATAAAGACTACCGTGGCGCTTCTCCAGGAGCACGGAATGTAATTAAGAGCCAGGCAGGCCGAAAAGAGAACTACCAGCCATTTAGCTGATATTTCCAGCGTGTTTATAAGTTGTGCGGGGAAAATCCCTGCTGGCCCAGCTGCCTTGAACGGCTCAAAGCTTTTGATTGCCCACCTTACCCTTTCCTCCGTAATGGGTATGTTTACCGCCAGGTTTGTTGCAGATGCTACAGGTGCATCATACAAGTTCCCCGGAAAGTGTGTGTTCAGGAGCAGCTCCAGGGTTTCCCCTTCCGTGCTGGTCCAAGATCCGTCAGGCTTCCGTAAATAGCTAATGGCTGTTTGAGTTTTTGATAGCACTCGTCTAAGTCTCGCTGTATCATCGACTTTTTCGACCCCGGTGCAGAAATTTCTCCACGAAGTTCTCTTCGCTTGCCTTAGAGCCTTTTTATAGGCCCTCAGTTTAGCTTTATATTCGAGCCATTCAGGCTCCGTACCGATGCTCTTGGCCTTGTTAAATTGCTTCCTGCATGATATACGGAACGAATCCAGGTCGTAAGACCACCAGTGGGGTCTATGTTTGCCGCGTGGTTTTGGTACTGGACAAGCCTGCTCTAGGGCATTTGAGAGCGCCGTTGTAAAGGTCGTTACCAGATCATCCAGTTCTCCCACTGATGAGGGGGCTTGTGGAGGTAATACTGGTAGGTCCCTAGCTAATATTTGGTTATGTAGCTGCCAGTTAGTGTTGCGTGGATTTCGTTTCATAACTGGCTGCTCAACAATAAAGTCTAACACAATTTCTATGTACCGATGGTCAGAAAATGAATGCTCATCAAGAACACGCCATTTTCTGACCCACTCATAAGCGCCTTCGCTACAAACAGTGAGGTCTATAACCTCCCTACGAGCTTTAGTTATAAAAGTAGGCTCGTTACCCACGTTACAAACCACCAGGTTAGTTGTTAGTAGGTAGTCAAACAGAGACTCGCCCCTAGCGTTGATATCGGAGCTTCCCCACTGGACGTGATGAGCATTAGCGTCAGCTCCAATAATAAGATGGCCCGTACAGAAATTATCCACCAGATCTTTCACCTCCTTTTGTGGAGGAGGTTCTTCGGCGTCATAGGGCATATAGACCGACGCCATCGTTAGGCTGGTGCTGCCGACTGTTAAGCTGGCAGCTGTAACGTCACCATTTGAGTAGTTGGGTAATAGAAAGGTGTTTAGCTCAGACTTTACCAAAATACAGGTTCTGACCTTGCCCTCATCATTGGCTTGGATGAGCTTGTACCCCTTAGTCCCCAATCCACAGATCCTAGAGCTATTGACCCAGGGCTCTTGGATAAGGACCACGTCTACGTCGCCTTTAGAAAGACGACTGTTTAAAACAGCCGAGGCTGCTTTAGATTTGTGCAGATTTATCTGAAGCACCACCAACATGAGAGAGCTCAGACATCCCTGCCGCCCGCGTGTCGTCGAGGTCTGGCCTGTTCCGGGGGCTGTCTCTCAACGAGGAGTTGTTCAGAGCACCTGCACGATTTGGCGTGGCGGGAACCCTGCTGTCTGAAGCAGCATTAACGTTAGTGTGCTCAGGTTTAGCCACGATCGTGACGTCGAGGCCTTCTTCGTCAAGCAGGCTTTCTTCTATCGCCGAGTTGTTCGCAGCACCATCGCAATTTGACGTGGCGGATAACATACTTTCCGCGTCGGACTCCTCTGCTTCCCCTTCCGATGCCTCGATCTCCGAGTCCTCCGGAGCGTCCGGAATAGCAGCGCGCTGTGCATCGCCACGGTATACGTGGATCACGATCTGACCCAAGCCGTAATGCACTCGTCCGTTGCACCGTTTAAGGGGCTCGAGCGCCTCCTTATTCAGAGTGATAACCACCTGTCTATTGGGCCCAACCACATCATCGACCAGATTGACGCCCCAATCCTGCGTCGGGAGAGACGGATTCCAGACCTGCAGCATCTCAAGAATATTCTCGGGTTCTGCAGGGACGGCAGGAATCCATGCCCTTGCCCTTGGCCGAGCAGGAATGTCCTTCCAGTCGACGACGTCTAGTCTTGCCCCTGGGTAGACTTCACCCAGTCTTGCAACTGCTGCCTTATACAGTGCGACAGTTCTTGCATCCTCGCACGCGAATATTTTGATCTGACCTTGGTGCCAGCCCGCGTCAGTACCTCGCGGCGGACTACCCGGAGACTCACGCATTAAGTGGAGGAGGGCCCTGCCCATTTCATTCCGGACATACATCCACTGGTCTTTGGGGATGGACCAACGGTCGTTACCTCGGTCAATGAAACCTATAAGGATTCTGTCTTTGGTTACTTCAGCAAAGCTGAGTTTTCCCACTACGGGGTTGACCTGATGCCGCTTCGGATGGGGGTCTACCTCTCCGTCCGATCTCTGGCGTTTGAAAGGATTACCGTTCACCCTCTTAGGCACATAGGGCCTCTGGAAATTTGGTATCAGAGCTTTCGCTTCCTCCACCATCTTCCTTTCTTCCGGCGACAGCTTCTCCTGCGATGCTCCCTCATATTTTTTAAGGATCCTTGCGGCCTTTCTTTTATCCCAGTACGCAAAGCGTCGGGGAGATGCCTCTTTGGAGGGATTCAGACTCGTAGTTGCCATCGCGGTCTCTCCCTTTGCGGCGTCGTCCTTCTCTTTCGAAACTCTGAAACCAGGTCGTGAGACCATTGCCCCAGATGTGAAGAGATTGGGTTTCGTACCAGCGCTTGATGGAAGTTTAGCTTCCGCCGTTTTCTGCTTGACTGCGTAGGCAGCCGCACTGCTGCTTGCTCCCATCAAGTCAATCTTACTTGATAGCATTTTGGGGGATGACTGACCCGTAGTTTCCATCGCTGTCGGCCTCCCAGTTAACTTTGAGGCGGAGTTTGTCCTCCGGCGTTGTGTTTTCGCTTGCTCCAGCATAGTTCTTCTCTGCTGCGGAGTAAACGAAGTCGTTAATTGCTTTGTATTTTGTGTGTTCTTCATCTTGTTCGTACGACCCCTCGCCGGACAAGGCCAGCTTAGGGTCAAGGGTAGTGTAAGGGGAAGTGTGTCGTCCGCCGCGGCAGAGCCCCATACCGCGGTAAGACCATAGTTACTCCCTGAGGCGGCCCGGTATCAGTGAGGCTCCGTTCGACTACAGCCACGATTTGCCTCCCGGCTGCAAACGTCCAATGGGCACGGTATCGCATAACACCCTGGATTGGGAGGGAAAAGTTTTGCACATTTATATAGCGAGCCGCTTGCTTCAAGACAGACGCCCGCTTACAGCCGCACCTCTTGGTGTACAGACGCTGCGAAAAAGACCCCGGTGAGCCCTTAAACCAAGTATGTCAGAGTGGCCCCCCCGGGGCTCCCTCTCTTTCTGCCGCGAGCCTAGGTAGCTCAACGTTGCCCAGAGTGCACGAACGAGGACGCAAGAGTCGGGATTGAGCGCGGTCTCTCAGCAACCACACCCCATTACACTCCAAATTTAAAAAATTACAAAAAGCACTTTTTTTAAAAAATCGTTATAATTCAATGGTTCAACTAAATTTAATGTAATGAAGGCCATATGAAAGGGAATTGTGTATATTTTGATATACTTTTTAAAAATTAAAAAAAACGATTTTTTAAATTTTTTTTGTGTATCCTTTTCAAGGATAATTTTCTTTATCAATAATCTACGCCTTAGAAAAATTTGAAAAAAAACATTATAGGAGCTCTGGAGCCTTGCCAACTCAATTCCGAAGACAAAACGATGGACTCTCTTACCGTTAGGGTCAAATAATGAAAACAGCGCAGCCATATAATTATATGAATACCTAAATCTTAGCAAACAATTGTTTTCAAACACTCCAAAGTCAAGGCAAATACTAATTGGTGGTTGTAAGTCCATCAGGCCTTATTTTACAAGCGGTCAAGACTCAAAAATAATTTGACCAATCGAAAATTCATCACATGAATGTTTCAATGAAAAAATCCTTTCGTATAAAAAATGCGACTTTACTGCGGCTTTATTTAACCATTATACTAAATTTTATTTCAAATGCTAACATAGTGTAACAGTAACAGTAACAGCATAAAGTAAAGAGGAATTTATATGAAAAAAAATGGAGTAGGTAAGTTGAGATTAATAATAAGCTAGTTTTTTTTTGCAGAATGAGATATGTGTAAAGTACGCAGATATTCGGATTAATCCGAACTTACTTTGCTTATATCATTTTATGCACATCGTATCCAGAAGATACAGAAATTTCTCTGCATTCAAAAGTGGTAGCATCGATTGGTACAAAGGAATGGTACGATCGGGTACCAGTTATTTTAGTGGCTTGTTGAAAACGATTTACTAAGACGTCGTCTTCAGCTTTATGCTCCTCTATTGAGCAAAAATCAAAAGCGATATTATCGAAATATGTATACGCGCGCCCATTCGTATAACTTGCGAGAGGTTGTTATCTGGTCATATAATGGAAGTTGCAAGCTGGCTCGTGATGCTAACCGTTTCACCGTTCCTCCCACGCCATCACATGCGCCTTTGCCATGTGACGTGGCGAAAAAATGCCACTCGCTCATTATGCCGAAGTCAGTCCTGTGATAAAGTAGGTTAATAAAATTTTTCTTGTTTTTATACTGCGCCGCACACCCATCGGAAAAAAATATGAGCTTTTTGACATTCTCACTGCCGAATTGTTGCTTTAAGTATGTGATCATTTTTTTGTTGAAAAGATGCACTGCCGTTGCGTCGTGTTTGCAGTACTCTGATATGATGACATAACATTCATTTAGAGTTTCGTCTCCAAGCTTATAGTATATGACGTAAGGGTGCAACGTTGCCTGGTTATTTGACCAGTGAAATGACTGAACTGCATCCTGAACTTTAAAACTATAATTTTCTGCGAAGTCTAAAGTTATTACAAACTCCCCATTCTTCAAATTTTCCTTTGTCTTCGAAAAGAACTCGTGCTGAGTTTTGGCAATAAAATCATGTTTTATATATGAACGAGTGCCTTTTTTCAGCTCATCTAAGAATGACGTGAAGGATTGTTCCTTTTCAATTAGTTCACATCTGAATAAATGAGAATTTTTATATCGAAATTTGATTCCAAGGCCCTGAAAGATTATAAAAGTTCATTACCTGTCCGTGCAAGTCCATTGTTTATAGTAGATATTTGTATTTGCAAGTTTGCTTTCTAGCTCGTTGAAAGTATAATCGTCTAGTCCTGGACAGCCCTGCATTTTTGTAGGGTACATAGTTCATTTTCTGTTGAGCAAACTATATTTCTCACCATATCACCGAGCAAAACACTTTCGCCGCATCCTGCTACTTTAATTGCGTCGTTTAAACCCTGAATTTTTAATTTCATATTTTGATGTATTGTGCACACGCATACATTGTGGCTCCCACTACATCCCACAACAACGCAATACTGGGGCCGCAGCTTTGTAAACGACGAGAGGCTTATTTTTAAATTAGTGTATTTGGCTAAAAATTTATTGTGTAGCTCTTTAATATCACCCAATAATAGTCTTTTTTGTACTCGCTGCTTCAATCCATTTTGTTTTATGGTAATGCAATCTTTTTTACCAGGCATTACTCTGCTACACTCGTCCTGCAAATAAAACTGCGTCACTTTGTCCACCACACTGCTGTCTAAGGAATGACCTTGTTTTTTATTTGGAACGGAGCAAAACCCAACCGATTTTCGTAATCTTAAAGCAACTTCTGCCATATATCGTGTTACTTCCAGTTTCCTACTTATCTTGAAAGCTGACCACTCAACCGGAGCGCAAGTAAGTAGCCGGATTTTATCCTGTCTGTTAATAAGTTTGGACAGAGCGGTTTTCATTTCATCAGTTGCCTTTTGGTCTGAAATTGTATTTTCAAGTCCTGACTCCTTCCTTTCCATTTCAGATACGAAGAAATATTCCTCTATTATATGAGAAATATACATGAATGTAAATACATAGAGGTGCATAATTTCCATAATCGTTTGATAGTAGAGTAAATACCTTCTGAGTCACTATTTGAGTCTGACACGTCATCTTCGGAATCACAAATTTCGGTTGATTTTGGTACCTCCGCGCTGTTTTCAGCAGATTTTCTTCTCTTTATATCAAGTCGACACGTGTTACACAAATATTTCCCGATTACACTTTTAAATTCATCACCCCAACTAACACTCACTAATCTCAACCCATGAAAAACACGGCTGTGCTTTTCTTTTAATAAAGGGTTGCAACAACGATTTGGCGACGGCATGATTGCGAAGGTTTTCAATTATTAGGTGTTAATCGAAATAACTTATGACTTACTGAAAATTGTCTTATTTTTTCTCTTTACAAAGAAATATAAACCAAAGGGAAATATAGAATAAACATACTCTAAAAGTGGAAAAATGTATAGTAGTTAGGTTGGGCAACATTGCATCCTTGCGTTATATACTCTAAGTTCGCATACGAAACTATGAATGAATGTTATAATATCATATCCGGTCAAAGAGAACACAACGCAACAGCAGTGTAGTATTTGATAACGCTTGTTTACTAAGATTTAGGTATTCATATAATTATATGGCTGCGCTGTTTTCATTATTTGACCCTAACGGTAAGAGAGTCCATCGTTTTGTTTTCGGAATTGAGTTGGCAAGGCTCCAGAGCTCCTATAATGTTTTTTTTTCAAATTTTTCTAAGGCGTAGATTATTGATAAAGAAAATTATCCTTGAAAAGGATACACAAAAAAAATTTAAAAAATCGCTTTTTTTTAATTTTTAAAAAGTATATCAAAATATACACAATTCCCTTTCATATGGCCTTCATTACATTAAATTTAGTTGAACCATTGAATTATAACGATTTTTTAAAAAAAGTGCTTTTTGTAATTTTTGAAATTTTGTTTTGCGAATAACTTTTGCAGGACTAAAATGTTTCACGTATAGCTACCGATTGAAGTACAAATCATCAAAATATATGACAAAAAATTTTTTTGTGCTGATTTGAAATATTTTGTCCCATTTACTGAAAACTGAGATAAAAATACTACTCAAAACTGAGTTAAAAAAAGCGCCGCAGGGAAAAATTTTAATTTTTTATAATAAAGGAATGCAAAGATTTAATAATTTTTATTATTAGAGAACTTTAAATTTCCACGAGGTATTATCTCCATTTGTCAACACGGGCGTTATTTCTTTTTCAAAAGGAAAATAACGCCCGCTACAAAAGGAAATAGCGCCCGCTTGCTTTATTTCCTTTTTGAAAAGGAAATTACGCCCCCGGGGGGTTATTTCCAAATAAAAAGAAATAGTGCCCGCGGCGTGTTATTTCTTTTTTGAAAAGGAAATAACGCCCGCGGCACTGTTTGCTTTTGAAAAGGAAATAACGCGGTTATTCCGCGGGCGTTATTTCACGGCTTCATCGACAACTTGTATTTGATGGTTGAATGCAATCGAACGTCAAATCGAATAGGACATCGACTCATGTAAAGTCTTAACCTAAATTTTTACTAAAAGTTCCTTGGAAGCCTTTCAGGTCATAAATACTATCGGAAAAAGTGTGCCATTTTACTAACAAACTTTAACCATTTCCAATAAATTTACCTCCAATTCTTTCATGCGCACTTGGCTAATGATTAAGAATGAAAATAAAATACTTGAATCACAGAAGGAAAATCTTTAAGGTCAGTTATTAATTATAAATTCATCAATTTTCCAACAGCCAACCTCTACTATTTTTCTAACTACTACTATTTTGAACTACTTTTCTAACTACTTTTTTTTACATGATTTTGCTAAAAGGCTATGTAACGACAGCCTGTAAACCCACTGGCTCGTACCCACAACTCACAGGCCCCTCAAACAACACATGCCTTACTACATGCAACTGCCATTCTGGCCCTGTAGCTCGATAATGCAGTTCAAGTAAACATGTATGTGTTAAACCATAAAGTGAAAAGATTCGTAGCGTGATCCTACATGAAATGCACTTGTATGCGAGCGGCCAGTTAAGACACGAATCAGATTTCCAGGCAGGGTATAGGCTACAAAAGGACCGCCAATCGTTATACCGGTTATTAGATAGTTGCGACTGCACAGTGAAGAAGTGGTTTTATAAGTATAGTGTGTTGGACCTAAAGTGGTGGTATACTATTGCCAACAAAATTAAATTTCTTTGAGTGGTTCCGGCCAGATTTAAAGATACCAAATACCGTGAGGAATACCTGTTCCTAGAGCCAGTGAAAAAGTAAGTAGCCGGAATTTCTGCCATAAACCAAAAATAATAAGAGAGGGATAGATGTGCTGGCATATCTCCATATACACGTGTGTAGGTGTTGTAACTCAACGATTTTTTTATTGTCAGCAGCGCTAACAAAAAGCCGTATTGAAAAGGCAGTCAATAGACCAGATTGGAGTACGATAATTCGCTTAGGTGAAAGCGCAAACCACAACACGTCTACCACAGTGGCGTGCCTTCCATATAAGCCGAAAAGCCCGGCTTGCCTAGCTAATCCCCTATGAGCTTCAAAAAATATCGTAACAATTTATGTTTTATCGTTTACATTTGGTTTCTTAAAGGATAACTGGTTTTCATTTCCCTGCCTGCCACCTACTACCTAATAGCTGTTAATAGCATAGAAACATACCTACAGCTTTTCCTGCCACCTGTCGGCTGATAGCTCATTTACATAAAATTATTTCAGTGCGTGATGGCCATCCCTTACTTACTTACTTATAACAGCCTTAAACCGCCTAGGCAATGATGGCCATCTCGCTTTTACTTATTGGCTTTTACCGGGCTTTCAAACCTAGTACGAATCTGTGTGCTGAAGCAATTGTTTTTTTTTTTAATTTGGAAGTAATTTTATATGAAACTTTGAAGCCTGCTTCTGGCTAGTGTTGCCATAAGCGAAAACGAAAATGAAATTTGTTTATGTATGTATCTCCAATTTTAACGTGCAAAGCGCTCTACTCAAAAATTATTGGCGCATATTTTAAAGTAGAACAAAAGAATTCAATAGTGGTAGGTGCTGTAATTTTTTTTTTATTTGCTAGGCCCTAAAAAATATAAAAAAGATGTTTAAGGTTTCTTAGCTTCTGCAATGTACGTAAATGGGAAATAGTGCGAATAAAACTTTTCCTTGAGTTGGAAAAGCTTAAAAAATCTGCAAAAAATAACGTGCCTATTAGCGGAACCTAAAAGTTTAAGTTTTTCCCCGTCTGCAAAAGTCGATAAATATCCTGAACTCTTCTTTGTCTGAAATGTTTGATACACGTAGGCACGCCACTGGTCTACCACACCAGCACACGTTACAAAATAGAAGCAGAAATGATCCTAACGCTCGGAGCATAGGGGTATACAACAGCTGGCCCAGCAGGGTCAATAACCTGTTAACAGAAATTTTTATAATCGTAACAGCAAGGGAGCGGAACAGCAGAGCGAACATTTTTGGGACAAGTGAACAGCGACGACGCCAACAGCGATAGAAACTGCACTACGAGCGCTGGAGCACAACTTTGCAGTCCACAACAACAACAATATAAACTCACTAAGATTTTAATTATTATTTGCATTCATTGGAAATAGTGCAATTTATTTACCCAAATATTCAAAGTAAGCTTTTAGTTAGGGTTTCTTGGGGTTTTTTTGTATATTCTTTTTATTTTTATCTCTTCCACACTTTCCGCTAATTGACACTAAAATTCCGTTTCTTTCCCTACCACTCGATCTTGTCACTAAGTTTTTTTTTGACATCTTACGCGTTCGCTCATTATTTCACGCGGTTGGATTTTTTTTCTTCAGTTTATATGGACAAGTTTTGTTAAGAAAATTTTAGCTACCTATTTTCAGTTTTTTTTCGCGCGTCTTTGTAATTTCCTTCTGTTTTTTTTTTTGGCTGGCAAAATTATTAATATCTTTATCTTTGGTCCGACTGCAGCCCGATTACCCGGGTACCCGGCATTGTGTATAACATAAAGTGTGAAATGTAGCTATGACAGAAATGTCAAAACACACTTCAACGTCAATCAAAACACACATCCATGTCAAAAATCTGGGTTGCTATTGTGGTTTCTGCAAACCAGGGTTTTGTGCAGGAACGTAAAAGAATGAGACAGGGTTCTTGTTTGCAAAAAAGTGTTGCTGTGTTGCACAACTTTTCGTTCCAATTTGTAAGTACATTTTTAAGCGAATCTTTCAGCTTACACTTTTATTATATTTTGCAAACAAATACAAAACTTAAAACGATTAAATATTATTTACTTTACAGGAAAAATTTTAATGTTCGAAATAAGAACCCAGAAAAAGAGAACACAATTTTTTTAGATAGATTGTTTTTAATTTATTAAGCAAGGTACCAACATCAAAGCCGTGGAATTTCGCCAGCTTACTGCAATTGGTTTGTCGTGAAATGTTGTTAGCAGTTTTCATTTTTTTGTTGCCTTTCGCAGTACGTTTTTAAATCTTTACAAATTCTAAGAAGTAGCAAACAATTTCTTTATAAATTACAACTCTAAGGGCTGGTTTTCATTAGGTCAAAAGGTGTCAAATTTCATTGACTTTATCGAGATTCGGTTGCTTATTTGGTAACTGTCTACTTTAGCTGTCAACTGCTAATAAATTAGCTAAAATTATGAGAGGGGTTTAAAAGACGGAGTTTGGCCTCAGGATCACGAATCCGGAAGCGCTTTTTTTAATATTTTGCTTCTCTGAGGAGATATTTGCAATCCAAGTTTCAAGTTTTCATGTGGTTTTGGTATTTACATTAGACTGCGCCTAAAAACGTCCAAAAAAGTGCGTACCGCGGCACGTTTCAGGCAACACCCCGGACTTGGGATGGGTTATTTTTTTTAAGCGCGGCGGAAGGCCGCCAGCTCATTATGTTCTGCACATAAATACCATGGATTCTGCCCCAATTTTGGTATCGAAGCCGGGTCAATTTTCGATTTTTTTACAATAACTTTTCACTGAAACCAATAATTTAAAAATCGCTATCGGAGTCGTGATCCTGAGGGCAAACCCCGTCTTTCGAGCCCTTAATTTAGCTAATGTATTAGCAGTTGACAGCTAAAGTAGACAATTACCGCTTATTTCGATAAAGTCGATAGAAATTATCAAAATTTGACCTAATGAAAACCAGCCTTCAGAAGTTTTCAACCATTATTTTTCACCTTATATTATAAATTTAGAGAACTATTACCTCTTTATTTAGTACTAATTTTTTAACGCAATCGAATGCAACTCGGCGCTAAATGATACTATTTTCCAAAAAAGCAACTCTGATCATCAGCTGTTAAACTCACTTTGAAAATTTGACGTCTATGCAGAAGATTCCACACTTGTACTTATACACAATGGTACCCGGGCAGGCTATTACCCGGGCCCGCTATTACCCGGGTAATACCCGTGCATCATACGGCAAACTTCTACCGTAAGCATGCTTGGTTTCTTTCAAATATTCAATTCAGTGTACCAGGCGCACAGAATTTAAGTTAAGAAGTTTATGAAATTTCTTTCATATGAATTTGTGATGTGAACTTCTAAAGCTGTTAACAACAATATAATAGTAAGAGCATAAAAATGGTGTTTTGAAAATATCTCAAAAGTTTTGCGTTTCATTTAAAATAGATACTCGTTCAGCCCTTTTGTATATTGAATGGTATCTACATGAAACTTGGGTTCTATCTGCTGTTCTTTGTCGCTACCTCTAAACATAATTCTACATTTTAGTCCCTATAAAGGTTTTAGTCAAAATCATCAGGAAAACTAAATCCCGAAAATCCTATGTATATTTTACTGAAGCAAAGGATGAATGCTTTCACCCCAACAAGTAAAAACTTTCAAGGCGAGGTAAAAGAGCCAACCTTAGTTTTAAAATTGTTCCATCATTTTTGGATTTAAAGGTAACATAAAAATTCGGGCTCTTGATAATCGACAAATCGAATAGTCGAATAATCGATTTCGACTAGTCGTTTCAAAAAATATTCGACTATCACTAATCGACTAGTCGAATAGTTGCTTTTGACTAGTCGATTAGCTGGTCTGAAGAACCGGGTAATAAGGCGGCAAATTTCTACTGTAATTCGCATGCAGGTTTAAGTGGTATCTGCCATTTTCGCCAATTTATTTGCTTAATTTCTTTGAAATTTAAAAAAAATGTAACAGGAGCACAGAATATTTGTGTAGGTAGATATACAAAAATTAAATTTTGAAAAATATATGTATGTTTGTAGCAATATTTGTATGTATGTAGATAAAAAAGTTTGAAATTTTTTTTTCATACTACAAAACGTTCTATGCCAATATTATTCTTTCAGGTTCAAGTGCACAATGAATGCATCTTTCTCTTTTTCTACGTCGCCGTTTGAAATAAGTTAGTTGAAAGATTGATTTGTGGGGCAAAAGAAATGTAAAAGTACATTAAATCAATTTAATTTTCCAAAGAACTCAAAAATTACAAACCTTACATAGAGCGTTTTGATGTATTACCAAAAATATACGAGAACATTAGAGTGCCAAAAAAAAGTTCCACACTTTCTATCGGAATGATTAAGCTTGAGAATTTATTTTTTTTTTGTAGCAAAATTGCTTCTGCCGGCAAATGAAAGATATCCAATGGAAATAAAGCTAATTTGACATGTGAGAAATTATAAGCACCTGCAACTCTAGTGTCTTGATTTCTGTTTGAAAACTTTAGATTTGTAGCAAACTTTTCAAATTATTATTTGTTTCATGCGCTGCTAAGCGCTCTCCAATGCCTCTGTTATGTCAGGCCGAGTTAAAATACAGGAGATGATTGAAGCACGAGCTTTTAATCCAATTTAAGATTGTATAATTTCCCCTTTAAAAGCTGATGTGGTTTTTTAATATAAAAGTCACTGGGAATTATAAAAAAACACGCTCGTAAAATTTTTGGAATTAGCTCTTTTCGAAATTGGTGATTCAATAAATATTTTATAAATTTTAAGAAAACATTTAAGCACACGCTAATAAGTTGTTTTTAATATTTGACAACCATCAGGAGCACAGTATTTCAATGTAAGCAATTATAAAAAAAAAAAAAAATTCAATAAACTGGTATGTACAGATGGGGGTTGGTGGGGCAACTACTCCCACTGTTAAATTGCATTTCGAAAATATCGTTGTGTATAAGAAAAGAACTGAAAGCTAGTAGAATGCGTGTTTTTGAAGTTATTAACATTAATATTATTATCAATATTACTGCAGTATTGCAGTCAAGTTACTTTATTGATGCTCTGATGCTGATACTTAAGTGATAATGGGGTCTATCAGCTATTCGGGCGGAGCTCCCGACAGGAATGAAGGTAATAGAGTCGATAAAGAATACATCGAATTTATCGAAACATACCGCCAAATTCCCTTAAAATCGTTTGAATTCTCTCAAGATCTATTACATTTTCTCCCGCCACGAACTCCGTCGGAATAGCTAATAGACCCCAATATGCAACAATAATTGCATACTTTATTTTCATGTAGCGAATGATGAGCTTGTGATGAGCAATAGATTGTCAACATTTTATTCAACACACCGCATATTTTTTTATACGGAACGCTACTGAAATAATTTTTTCAAATTTTTGACAAGCGGCTATGTTTTTTTCAATCGTACAATATTTGTGACAGAATTACATACTTACATAAAGAATTTCTCTCTCCAAACATCATCATCATCATTTATTGGCGCTTAACCGCTTAAGCGATTTTGGCCGTTGCATATCAAAGCACGCCAGTCATTCCTTTTTAGCGATAACTGACGCCAATTGGAAACCCCAAGGGAGTTCAAGTCAGCCTCCACCTGTTGTTTCCATCTCAGTCGAGGCCTCCCCCTTCCTCTGCTGCCGAATTCAGGCGACGATAGGAAAACCTTCTGTGCTGGAGCTTCTTTGTCCATTCGCATAACATGGCCCAGCCAGCGGTGTCTTTGGGCTTTAATTCGCTGGACTATGGTCAGATCTGCGTAGAGCTCGTACAGCTCATCGTTACATTTCCTTCGATACTCGCCGTTGGCATCACGGGAAGGACCATAAATCTTCCGGAGAACTTTTCTCTCAAATACTCCAAGGGCCATCTCATCTTCTCTTGACATTGTCCATGAATCTGAGCCATACATCAGGACAGGTATGATGAGAGACTTATAGAGCGTGATCTTTGTTCTTCGAGAGAGGACTTTACTTCTCAATTACCTACTCAGTCCAAAGTAGCACTTGTTGGCAAGAGTGATTCTCCGCTGGATTTCTAGACTGATATTATTTTCGGTGTTGATACTGGTTCCCAAATAGACGAAGTCCCTCACAGTTTCAAATTTGTAACTATCAACAGTGACATGGCTGCCAAGGCGCAGGTGCGCCGATTCTTTCTTTGATGACAGCAAATACTTCGTCTTGTCCTCGTTCACGGCAAGACCCACTTTTTTCGCTTCCTTATCCAGTCCAGAGAAGGCAGCGCTTACGGCGCGGTTGTTAAGGCCAATGATATCAATATCATCGGCATACGCCAGCAATTGCACGCTCTTGTAAAAGATTGTACCATTGCGGTTTAGCTCTGCTGCTCGAATTATCTTCTACAGCATCAGATTGAAGAAATCGCACGAAAGGGAGTCGCCCTGTCTGAAGCCTCGTTTGGCTTCAAATGGCTCAGAGAGGTCCTTCCCGATTCTGACGGAGCTGTTGGTATTGCTCAACGTCATTTGGCAAAGCCGTATAAGCTTTGCAGGGAAGTTAAATTCAAACATGGCGGCATACAGGCAACTCCTTTTTGCGCTGTCAAAAGCGGCTTTGAAATCGACAAAGAGATGGTGTGTGTCGATTCTTTTATCATGGGTCTTCTCCAGGATTTGGCGTATCGTGAAAATCTGGTCGATGGTAGACTTACCAGGTCTAAAGCCACACTGATAAGGTCCAATCAGTTTGTCTACGATGGGCTTCAGCCTTTCACACAACACGCTAGAAAGAACCTTATATGCAATATTAAGAAGACTAATTCCGCGGTAGTTGGTGCGGTTAGCGGGATCGCCTTTCTTGTGGATTGGGCAAAGCACACTTAAATTCCGATCCGGAGGCATGCATTCGTCTGACCATATTCGGCATAAGAGCTGATGCATGCTTTTTACCAGCTCTGCGCCTCCGTGTTTGAACAGCTCGGCGGGTAGTCCGTCTTTTCCAGGCGCTTTGTTGTTTTTGAGCCGGGATATAGCTATCCTCACTTCATCATAGTCAGGTGGTGGGACGACTTTTCCATCGTCAGGGATTGGGGTATCGGGTTCGACGTCTCCCTCGCAATTTAGCAGTGAGGAGAAGTGCTCCCTCCATAATTTAAGTACACTTTGTACGTCGGTTACCAGGTCGCCATTATTGTCCTTACAGGAGCTTGCCCGGTCTTAAAACCTTCCGTCATCCGCCGGATCTTTTCATAGAATTTTCGGGCATCATTCCTGTCAGCCAGCATCTCAAGCTCCTCACACTCACGCCTTTCGGCCTCACTTTTCTTTTTTCTGAAAAGGCGTCTCTCTTCCTTCTTTGTAGAGATGGGCGCGTGCATGATTTTTGCAACACGACACGACACGGTCACGAAACTGATTTTCAAAAGTTGGCACTAATACGCACGGGGAAAAAATACCAAAACACGACACGACACGACACGCACGAAAAAAATATAAAACTGTATTTCATGGATTTTATTTTGTTTTTGTATATATTTGTAAAGATGGCATGTACTTTGTACATAGCATATACTTATGCATCAAACAAACTAAAGTTTGTGGTGGAGTGAAGTGGAATTAGAAACTTATAAAAAAATATAATTTTGAAAAAATATAATGTGCCAACCCAGTTTGGTAAAAAAAGGAGATCGTGTTTTTTCGTGCGTGTTTTTTTTTTTGGTTTTCGGGCTCAACACGATCACGCATGATCACGACACGAAATCGCATTTTCGAACACGCGCACACGGACACACGCGTGCGTGTTTCGTGTCACGGTAAAAAAACACGCACGCCGCCCATCTCTACTTCTTTGCCTCACGATATTGTTGCCATACACTGCGGGTTGCGCCCGTTCGCAACGTCTCCTCGCGGGCTCGCTGGAACCCTATAGTGGCCTCAGCGGCGGTACGCAATGAGTGAGAGATATGCTTCCATTGCTCGGTTACATCGTTAGGTCGGGGGTTGCCCTCTGCTAGCAGGTGTGAGAGTCGAGTTGTGAAATTATCAGCTGTCTGTGTCATGCGCAGCTTCTCGACGTCAAACTTTCCTTCCATTACTGTGCGCACTTTCTTCGTTGCACAGAGGCGTGTGCGTATCTTGGCTGCGACAAGATAATGGTCAGAGTCAATATTGGGACCACGCAGTGTACGCACGTCCATAACGGTGGAGCTATGTCTGCCGTCAATCAAGACATGATCAATCTGGTTTCTAGTTCTTTGATCAGGGGACAGCCATGTGGCTTGGTGTATTCGCTTATGCTGGAACCTGGTACTACTGATGACCATATTGCGAGCAGCGGCGAAGTCAATCAACCTAGTGCCGTTGGGGGATGTTATATCGTGGAGACTGAATTTTCCAACTGTAGGACCAAAGACTCCTTTCTTGCCCACCTTGGCATTAAAGTCGCCGAGCACGATTTTGATATCATGCTGGGGGCAGCGATCATAAGTCTGTTCAAGTTTATCGTAGAAGGAGTCCTTCTCTGCGTCGTCCGTCTCCTCAGTTGGCGCATAGGCGCAGATAAATGTTATGTTGAAAAACCTCGCCTTGTGCGGATCGCAGCGAGACGCTCGTCCACAGGAGTGAACGCTAATACTTGGCGGCGAAGTCTCTTTCCCACCACGAATCCTACACCACGCGCTTTGCCGCGTGTCTGGCCACCGTAGTATACGTCACAAGGACCGATGGTCGTCTTTCCTTGCCCCGTCCATCGCATTTCCTGCAGGGCGGTGATGTCGGCCTTTGCGCCTACGAGGACATCAACCAGTCGGGCAGCGGCACCGTCCCTTGAAAGGGTCCGGACATTCCCGGTACATGCCCTAATATCCAAATCATTATGCCTTATTCGTTTTGCCGGGTCGTCAACATTAAAGGGGGTTCTCATCCGAGGCTTTGATTTTGTTTTCATTGGAATTAAGTTTTTTACGTGGCGGGTCCCAAACCCAGCGCACAACCCATTTCGGGGTTTTTGGAAAATATTTACACATTTATATAGCGAGCCGCTTGCTTCAAGACAGACGCCCGCTTGCAGCCGCACCTCATGGTGAACAGACGCTACGCAAAAACCTCGGTGTGTAATAGATCTTGAGAGAATTGAAACGATTTTAAGGGAATTTGGCGGTATGTTTCGATAAATTCGATGTTATTTTTATCGACTCTATTACCTTCATTCCTGTCGGGAGCTCCGCCGGAATAGCTGATAGACTCCATTATCACTTAAGTATCAGCATCAGAGCATCAATAAAGTAACTTGACTGCAATACTGCAGTAATATTGATAATAATATTAATGTTAATAACTTCAAAAACACGCATTCTACTAGCTTTCAGTTCTTTTCTTATATACAACGATATTTTCGAAATGCAATTTAACAGTGGGAGTAGTTGCCCCACCAACCCCCATCTGTACATACCAGTTTATTGAATTTTTTTTTGTATAATTGCTTACATTGAAATTCTGTGCTCCTGATAGTTGTCAAATATTAAAAACAACTTATTAGCGTGTGCTTAAATGTTTCCTTAAAATTTATAAAATATTTATTGAATCATCAATTTCGAAAAGCGTTAATTCCAAAAATTTTACGAGCATGTTTTTTTATTATTATGCGTTCCAAATAATTCCCAGTGACTTTAATATTAAAAAACCACATCAGCTTTTAAAGGGGAAATTATACAATCTTAAATTGTATTAAAAGCTCGTGTTTCAATCATCTCCTGTATTTTAACTCGAATAATAATTTGGAAAGTTTGTTACAAATCTAAAGTTTTCAAACAGAAATCAAGACACTAGAGTTGCAGGTGCTTATAATTTCTCACATGTCAAATTTGTTTTTATTTCCATTGGATATCTTTCATTTGCCGGCAGAAGCAATTTTGCTACAAAAAAAAATAAATTCTCAAGCTTAATCATTCCGATAGAAAGTGTGGAACTTTTTTTTGGCACTCTAATGTTCCCGTATATTTTTGGTAGTACATCAAAACGCTATACATATGTAAGGTTTGTAATTTTTGATTTCTTTGGAAAATTAGGTGTGATTTAATGTACTTTTACATTTCTTTTGCCCCACAAATCAATCTTTCAACTAACTTATTTCAAACGGCGACGTAGAAAAAGAGAAAGATGCATTCATTGTGCACTTGAACCTGAAAGAATAATATTGACATAGAACGTTTTGCAGTACGAAAAAAAATTTTCTAACTTTTTTTATCTACATACATACAAATATTGCTACAAACATACATATATTTTTCAAAATTTCATTTTTGTATATCTACCTACACAAATATTCTGTGCTCCTGTTACATTTTTTAAAATTTCAAAGAAATGAAGCAAATAAATTGGCGAAAATGGCAGATACCACTTAAACCTGCATGCGAATTACAGTAGAAATTTGCCGCCTTAATACCCGGGTAAAAACTGGGAACCCGATTTAATCGTTAGTATTCGATTAGTGACAGCTAGTCGACTAGCTGAAATCGAATATCTGCTATTCGATTTTCAAACAGCACAAAAGTTGGTAATCGACTACTCGACTAATCGACTAGGCGAGTCATCGATTAGAATCAAGAGCCCTAATAAAAATAAACATACATACATAGCTAGAATATTTATATTCGGTCTTATTGTTTTACACATTGCTGTAGTATTAATATTTGAAACAGGTTGCTGGCGTATTTGTCAGTGCAGCTGATACTTTTTCGAAACAAATTTTTGTTCAAGTTTTGTATCAGGCGCACAAAATTTACATGAAAAAGAATAGGTTGCTACAAAAACAAAAATTCAATTGAAATAAAAATTTCTGCCTGAAACTGGTGTGTACTGAAGGGGGCGTAAGTGGGGCTACTGCCCCTATCCACTCTACTTACTATTACATTGCATCGGTATTTTTGTTGTACTATTATTTTTAGTTTTAAAAATAAAGATTTTCCAACAGTCATATAACAGCTACCATATGGTAGGGTAGGTCGAGTATAATGCCACATAAAAATAATTTAGGAACTTTCGTTGGACTTCGGCTGTGGTCATGAAATGTGTATCGGTCATACAATATTCTCAGAAAAAAATTTAACTGCCCAGCAGGCTGCGCTCGCAATTACCACCTTTTATCTCTTATGATAACACATTTTAGTCTAGGGGTTTGCGGGCTGTTGCAGCAACCACATGATGGGTAAGTTTTGGAACAGTCTTCCGATGTAGGGTAATCTTCAACTCTTTCTTCGACGTAAACCATATGTTCGCTAAAATAATGTTTTTATAAATTTTTAAGAGAAAACCATTAACTTTTTAAATGGTTTTAAAAATGAGTGCCAGCTTTTTTTTCAATCCTACAATCCTCAACGGGAAGTTTTTATAAACAAAATTTTAACTTTTTTTATTTGGGACGCTATGGAAATAATTTTTTCATTTTTGAGAAAAGGCTACTAGATATTTTTTCAATCCTACAATGTTTGGTGACGAAATTAATCACATACATTTACACAGCGAATTTTTTTTTTTTTTTAATCCAAAATTATATGTGTCGCTACTGGAATAATTTTTTAAATTTTGGCAACTAGATTTTTTTTTGTTTTCAATTATAAAATCAAACGAAATTGATCTCATACATACATATACACACCACGAACTAATTATAAGACCAACAATTTTTCATGTACAATAAACTGAAGTTCAAGTTGTTTGTTGAAATCGGTGATTCTGATTGTGCTTAATATTTTGATGTTCTTTGTAAAACGAAAACCTTTTAGTTTGTTCGCCATTAACCAAAGGTGAATAATAACTAACTAGTTTGGTTCGTGTTACAAAAGTAATATGACAAGGTAAACAGACATGCAGTACATATTTTAGTATGACCCGGAAACTACACTGATGTGTATCAGTCGTTTTCTAATTTTTTTTGCCCCAGCAAATCATGACTTTGTGAGCTTTCATTCAAATATGATTCCGCTTTTTAAAAACATTTAACTTGATTTTGTTACCCTCGTGAAGGGTGTATACCTTGCCGCGGTACGAGGTCTTAAGTCGATAGCCAAAGGGCTACGCTGCCCTTGTGATCATAGCTCCGTACGGCACTTCATCACGAGAGCAGCCTAGCCTCTCTGGCGCGACGACAAAGATCTTCCCCCTCCCAATCCAGGGTGTTATGCGAAACCGTGCCCATTGGACGTTTGCAGCTGGGAGGCAAATCGTGGCTGTATTTGACACCGGGTCGCCTCAGAGAGTAAGCATGGCCTTACCGCGGTACGGGGCTATGCCGCGGCGGACGACACATTTTCCCCTACTCTTCCCTTGACCCTAAGCTGGCCTTGTCCGGCGATGGGTCGTACGAACAAGATGAACTCAAATAACCTAAATAAAAACGAAAAATCTAAAAAACAAACAACGCCAAATTTCACTCCTCAGCAAAGGAGAGCTATGGAGGAGCAGGCGAGAAAGCAACAACAACGCCGGAGGACAACCTCCGTTCCACAATCAAGGGGGGGATCGACAGCGATGGCAACTACGAGTCGGTCAACCAACCCTCTATCGAATAAGATTGACTTGATGGGAGCTAGCACCAGTGCGGTTGCCAACGCAGCTAAGCGGACAACGGCGGATGCTAAACTCCCATCAACCGCTGATATGAAAACCAGTATCTTTACGTCTGTTGCAGCTGTCTCACGACCTGGCCTCGGAGTTTCGAAGGGGAAGGAAGCTGCAACTGAGATTTCGGCAAGGGGAGCGACCGCGATGGCAACTACGGGTCCGCACTCCCGGGAGACATCTCCCCGCCGCTTCACATACCACGAGAAAAGATTGGCTGCAAAGATCCTGAAGAGGTATGAAGGGGTACCGCAGGAATCACTGTCGCCGAATTCCAGTAAATCGGTAGAGCTAGCGAAAGCTGTGATACCGGATTTCCAAAATTCTTACATGCCAAAGAGGTTAAAAGTTAACCCTTTCAAGCGCCAGAGATCGGACCTGGAGTTAATTCCCCCTCCCAAGCGGCATCAGAATACCCCTGGAGCGGGCAAACTAAGCTTTGCTGAGGTAACCAAGGACAGGATCCTTATAGGCGTCCTTGACCGAGGCAATGACCGTCTGGCCATCCCCAAGGATCGGTGGCGTTACGTGCGAAATGAATCATATGTTTTTCGGAGCATCCTAATACTACTAAGTCATCCATATATAGAAAAGCTTGAGATGGCTTAAGGCCTGCAAATGCTAGTGTCATCATTCTTTGAAATGAGTTAGGGGCCACTTTCAAACCATATGGTAATCTTTTAAAACGATATGTGCCATCCTCTGCCGTAAACGATGTGATGTCCCTAGAGTCTTTATGTAATTCAATTTGATGAAAGCCAGACATTAAGTCTAGGCATGAAAAATATTTAGCTCTACCCAATTGATCTAGGATATCATCAATTCTTGGTAATGGAAATTTATCTGCAGTTAATTTTTTGTTTACTTGTCGGTAATCGACTACTAATCTCCATCTTTTATCATTTTTCCCTGGTAACGGTTTTTTCGGTACCAGGAGAATTGGGCTATTATATTCTGACATAGACGGCTCTTTTATGTCATCTTCAATTAATTTATTAATTTGCTTGTTAATTTCCCCTTTTTGAGCTTGAGGTAATCTATAATTTTTAATGTAAATAGGTGTGCTATCTTTCATGTGTAATTTTTGTTTATAAAAGTTATTAGCAGTAATTGGTTCGGTATCTAATGAAAATATATCAATAAATTCGGAGCATAATGTGTTAAGTGATTTACTAGCGAAAGGTGGGAAATTTTTATTTAATCTTTTTAATTTTTCCTTACTATTTTCTATTGGTTCTAATTTATTTTTTATTATTGCGTAATCATTTAAATTTTCTGTGTTGATATTAAAATTTTGAATGGTTGCATTTTTATCTGTTGTATTAATGACTCTAATGAAAGTTTGTTGTGAATTTACTAAGGTGTTTGCAATAAAAATGCCATCAGCTAATTTTTGATGAGGTATTAATAAATCAGAATTATTATTTTCAATATGGACTTGTCGGATTACTTCCGACCTTGCAGGTATTGTTATGCAATTAACAGATGGTCTGTTTGTCATTTCTATTATAATATTTTCAGGAAAATCATATGGACGTAGTATTAGGCTGTCCCCATTTTTACTGTAATCTAAAATAAAATTATATTTTTTAATAAAATCCAGTCCCAAAATTCCATCGCAGGGAATTGGAAAATTATCTTCAACTATGTGAAATTTATGTGCTATTAGTAAGTAATCATCCTTTAAATCTGCCTTGACTGTTCAAAGAGTGCTTGTTAAACCTTGACCAATGCCCTTTAAATCAGTTTTTTGTGAATAATTAATTGTGACATTATTGTCAATTTGACCATTTTTTATTATTGAGATATCTGCTCCTGTATCGATCAGGAGGGTTGAAATTGCGTTATTTAGAGTTGTTTTAGAGGATATATAACTATTTAGGTGTAAATTGAAAACATATAATTTTTTGTTTATTGAGGTGGAGTCTGTTGGTTTTCCTGTTGATTAACATTTCGCACTGTTGCTGTATTATTACGGTTCGAACCTCGGGATCCGAAGTTACGCCTCGATCTTTGATAATTTGATCGATTATTATTATTATTTGAATTATTATATCTTGTAGGGTATGTACGCCGCTGGTTATTTCTATAATTGTTAGGTTGATAGCCTCTACGGTAATTACCGCGAAAATAATTTTGTTGGCGTATATGAAGTAACGAGTTAGGGTTACCCGTTATTTCAGTGCAACTGTTGGTAAATTTTGACACTGCTTCATTCATCGTGGTGAACGTTCCAGCTTGCATAATTGTCTTTACTTTGTCATTGGAGCAGTTTTTACACATAGCTTTGACAGCTGTTTGTGTAGCATACTTAGTTGCGAGGTCTGTTGTTAGACCGTCAGATATGTATGCTCCTTCCAATGATTTTGTGAGCTTTTCAATTTCGGCAGTGTACTGATTTGCAGTTTTACTACGCTGTTGGATATTTAAGAGTTTTGCAGTTAAAACTTCTACTGACTCACCCTTTATTTTGCTCTTTAATGTTTGTTTAATTTCCTGTATGGTGGCTTCAGCACCTACGAAATTTCTGGCTGTGCCTTTAAGTTTTGTCTTTATCATGGATACTGCGACAGCCTCATGCGTTTCCTTGATTTGCTCCAGAATGTCAAGGGCATCCAAAAAACTGGATAAGTTTTCCGGTTTGCCATCGAATTCGGGCAATATCGAAGAAGCAGTTTTAATGAACGCTACCATTGTTTGCGCCATGGTTGTGTTTGTTTGGGAATTCTGGTCTGTGTGAGATACAATAGTGCTTGGATGAACTGTTTCTTTTGCTTCTTGTTCTCCCTCAGTATCTGACGCACCTTCGAACAACCAAGTGTCGAAATCGATATCGATATGTTGCTCGTAGGAGGTTGGCACTTCAACGTCAACGTTATACCTGGATAACGATGATAGCAATTTATCTCTAACGCTCGAAAATACCTGGTAGGCTTCTACCTGGTGAGCTTTTGTTAGAGTGTTATTTACCTTTCTTATGATTTTTCCAAGATTATTTAATGCTGACAGTAGAACATTTAAATGTTTCTTTACTGTTTCAGTTTTTACTTTTGTGTTTTTACATATACACTTATACGACTTTGCGCGTTTATTTTATTTTCAGCGAACTCATTCGAAATTTCTTCCCACTTTCCCATTGGACTTTACAAAATTATACGTTATTCAAACCGTCTGCACGGCTTTGATATTTCTTTTTCAGAATTTTATTGTGGGTTGCATAGAATCTCAAAAATAAGTTAACTGAATTAATGACTACAATAACTATAAGGTAAATTTTGATTGCATCTAAAGCTTCAGTATGATCGATAATTTGAACCGTATTTACTACGTTGGCATTCGGTTCAGAAACTTTAGATTCTTTACCTCCCATTTTTATTTATTATTTCTGTGTTAGCTTTGATTTATAGCATCAATAAAATTTTATTTCCTTTTAAAATCGGCAAGTGGAAATTACTCAGAATTTGCAATACTTACGCATCAATCTACAAATTTCTTCTTTATTTGTGCTTTTTTTTTATTTTAACATCCACAGGGTTCAAATCCAGCCTTTCGCATGGCTCTTACGGTTTCCTCTTCAAAGGTGGTGGGATGAAGGACATCTTCCATGGTCGGTACTCTTGGCATTTCAAGATACTGCCAATATTTAGTTAACCAAGCTAATTGTTTTTCATAATCTGGGGTTTCAATTACAATTGTACTGTTCAGGTTCTCCCTTGGAGAATAGTCCCCTTTGGCTAAATCCCTAGGAGGCTTGGAAAAATCCCCAGGCATTATTAAATTAAGTAAATCAACTTTTAATTATTATTTCTTTATTTCCGCTTTTAAAAATTCATTACAATAATTCATTACCACTTTCTTAATAAGACAATTCTATTTGATAACTCCTGCCTTTCCTCAATTGTTTTGGCAAAGTTTAATGCTCTATATGAAAGCGCCAATTCTTTTTTCTTTCTGTATTTTTTACCGCCTCTAGTTTGTTTCCTTCTTTTTAACGGCGGAGGAATTTTTGGTTACACCGTTTTTTGTGTTTTGTTCCGCTGCTAATACTCTTCAATTGTTATTGGCTGCGGACCCTGTCTTACAGCTGTAGAGGTTTGAGGAACCTCTTCAGTGACACAAGCAGGACTTTCATTCACTTGCGCAGCTTCTAGTGCCAACTGCACGCATCTATCGAAAGTAGCATGAAATTCCGCTTGCATCGAAAAATTTTTAATTTTCAAATAAAATCAATTAAAATACCGCTTTTATCAAGAAGTATATTCACATTTACAACTTTGCAATTTTCTTAAACTACCCTAAGCAGAAAAATAATCTGCTACTTGGCCGGCGCCGATATGACGCCGAAGAGTTCTAGGTATACTTATTCTACTATCCGAGTGGCAGCCGTGTTTCATCAAAATAGCCGAATCCTTGTTAATGTTCCTTAATGCTTTGTATTGATCAGGTACTTCTGCACTGTTGGAATCTCAGCAGTCTGCTTCTTTTTAAATAGCAGACTACTGAATAGTTTCCAACAGGATCAAGCCAGTCTGCTTCCTTTTTAGCAGCAGTCTGGAAGGATCCTCCGATTTGGCATGATCGCCATGAAATGAACGTGTACACGAGTGGATTGAAATGAATGAATTGAATTTTTATTTAGTAAAAACTTAGCCTATTTATAGTAATTCTTAACTCTTAACACTGACGTAAATATTCTTATTTACTAGATACATATTTACATCTATGTCTTACAAACTAAACCTAAGCAAGGCACACACTTGCCCACATGCACATGCATTCATATGTGCATAGCTCGGTACCTTACTCAAGGCATATGTCATTGCAATCACTCATACTAACATATCTAACGTGGGACTGCGAGTAATGCAGTCACACACATATGTACGTACACTAAGCATGGAGACGCTGGCAGTGCTGCCGCACATATCTACATATATAGAGCCAGCGTATACAATTTGATACAACTCCATGACTTGTGCTGCAAATATACTTAGCGTGTGAAAATGTTTACGTTGCAGAATGTTTATCAAATCCACAGCTAGCCGCTTAGAAGTCAGCTTGTGACTTTGTTGTTGTTAGTGAGTTCCTCTGACATACTACACCCTGCAACATTCTTCTCAACGTTGCTCCGGAGTTTCCGGGTAGTTCGGCGCGAGTAACGGATGCGGGTTGGCACCAGGGTCAGATTAAATTACTCGCATGCGAGGATGCAAAAACCGTAGCACTGTACAAGGCAGCAGCTGCTAAACTGGGTGAAGTCTACAAGGGCGCAAAGATAGAGGTCGTCGACTGGAAGGACATTCCAGCTCGTCCAAGGGCAAGGGCGTGGATTCCGGCCATCCCTGACGAACCCGAGAGAATTCTCGGGATGCTACGGCTAATGAATCCGTCCCTCCCAACGCATGACTGGAGTGTCAATCTGGTCGGGGATGCGGTAGGGCCCGACAGACAGGTGGTGTTCACCATGAATAAAGAGTCAATCGAGCCCCTCAAAAGGTGCAATGGCCTAGTACACTACAGCGTAGGCCAGATCGTTATCCACGTATATCGTGGTGATGCTCAGCGCGCTGCCATCTCGGCTGCTCCGGGGGAACCGGAAAACGAATTACCAGAAGAGGAAGCGGAGGATTCCGATGCGGAAAGCATGTTATCCGCCACGTCCCTTGGCGATAGTGCTGTGAACAACTCGGAGATGGAGGACAGCCTACAGGACGAGGAAGTCCTCGACGTCACGGTGGTAGCAGCCAACGCTGAGCGATTAACATCTAACGCTACAGGCAGCAGGACTCCTGCAACGCCACATCGGGCAGTTAATCGGTACAACTCGTCGTTGATAGGCAACCTCCGGGATGGAGGAAACCTCGACGATATGGGGACGGCAGGGAAGTCTGTGCGCTCTCATGTTGGTGGTGCTTCAGATTAATCTGCACAAATCTAAAGGGGCTCCGGCTGCTTTAAGTAGTCGTCTTTCTAAAGGCGACGTGGATGTGGTCCTCATCCAAGAACCCTGGGTCAATAGCTCGAGAATCTGCGGATTGGGGACTAAGGGCTTCAAGCTCATTCGAGTCAGCGAGGAGAGCAAAGTCAGAACGTGTATTTTGGTCAAGTCTGAGTTGAACTCCTTTCTCCTACCTAACTACACCAATGGTGATATTGCCGCTATCAGTCTAACGGTAATGTGGTCCTCATCCAAGAACCCTGGGTCAATAGCTCGAGAATCTGCGGATTGGGGACTAGGGGCTTCAAGCTCATTCGAGCCAGCGAGGAGAGCAAAGTCAGAACGTGTATTTTGGTCAAGTCTGAGTTGAACTCCTTTCTCCTACCTAACTACAACAATGGTGATAATACCGCTATCAGTCTAACGGTCGACAGCACCCGCCTGACGCTGGCGTCGGTCTATATGCCCTACGACGCCGAAGAACCCCCACCACAAACGGAGATGAAAGACCTGGTGTCAAATTTCGGCACGGGTAATCTTTTTATTGGAGCGGACGCTAATGCTCACCATGTCCAATGGGGGAGCTCCGAGCGAGTCTCTGTTTGATTACCTCTTAACAACTAACCTGGTAATTTGCAACGTGGGTAATGAGCCTACTTTTATCACTAAGACCCGCAGGGAGGTCATAGACCTCACTATCTGTAGTGAAGGCGCTTATGAGTGGGTCAGAAAATGGCGGGTTCTGGAAGAACATTTATTCTCCGACCACCGTTACATAGAAATGGTTCTAGACTTTATTGTAGAACAACCTATCATGAAGCGCAAGCCACGTAACACTAATTGGCAGTCACACAATGAAATATTAGACAGAGACCTGCCAGTACTGCCCTCACAAGCCCCCTCATCAGTAGAGGAGCTGGAGGATCTTTTACATTTACATTTACATTTACATCGGCGCTCTCAAATGCTCTAGGACAGGCTTGTCCAGTGCCAAAAACACGTAAACACAGGCCACATTGGTGGTCCTACGATTTGGACTCGCTCCGCAAATCATGCCGGAAACAATTTAACAAGGCCAAGAGCCTCGGCTCTGAACCTCACTGGCACGAATATAAAGCTAAACTAAGGGCCTACAAAGCCTAAAGCTCTGAGACAGGCGAAGAGGACCTCGTGGAGAAATTTCTGCACTGGCGTCGAAAAGGTCGACGACACAGCGAGACTTAGACGAGTCCTCTCGAAAAGTCAAACAGCAATCAGATATTTGCGAAAACCTGACGGATCCTGGACTAGCACGGAAAAAGAATCCCTTGAGCTGCTCTTGAATACACATTTTCCGGGGAATCTGCATGACGCACCACTAGCACCTGCAACAAACCTGGCAGTAAATATACCCATCACTGAGGAAAGGGTAAGGTGGGCAGTTAAGAGCTTTGAACCGTATAAGGCTGCCGGGCCGGACGGGATTATCCCCGCGCAACTTATAAACACGTTGGAGACATCTGCTAAATGGCTAGTATTTCTCTTCACAGCCTGCCTGGCTCTCAACCACATTCCGGGCTTCTGGAGAAGCGCCACGGTAGTGTTTATCCCTAAGGCTGGGAAGGCATCCCACTACGAGCCAAAAGATTACAGACCGATCAGTCTCTCGTCCTTTGTACTCAAAACCTTTGAGAGGATACTAAGCGACTACCTCTCAACGACTATTGATAGCAACCTTATCTCTAGCTATCAGCATGCATACACCAAGAGTAAATCAACAGAACTGCTCTGCACAGCCTAGTATCTGTCATTGAGAAATCGTTGTGTGAAAAGGACTACTGTCTCGTGGCCTTCTTAGGCATTGAGGGGGCTTTCAACAATATAAGCCCGGAGGCGATCAACTCCGCTCTAACTAATCTGGGCGTAGATAGAAAGGGAATGTAGACGGAGACTATATTTACATGCTTGAAGGCTAGCAAACGGACAAAGGTCAGATTTTGGGGGCGCCGTAAGGAGATAGGAGTCGACAAGGCGCCCATGGTTTCCCGCAAGTTGCGTGGAAGAGGGTGGGAAAAACTCCATCTCAACAACTTTATCCTATTCTGTCATCTTTGATCTTTCATTTCTCCTGTTATTGGCATGATTTTCTTTGTCTATGTAAGCTAGATGTAAGGCAGGCAAAAGAAAGCCCCCCCATCCGACGAGTTAGTCTGGTCCCGCACGCATGCCAGGCGACGATAGGAAAACTTTCTGTGCTGGAGCTTCTTTGTCCATTCGCATAACATAGCCCAGCCAGCGGAGTCGTTGGGCTTTAATTCGCTGGACTATGGTCAGATCTGCGTAGAGCTCGTACAGCTCATCGTTAAATTTCCTTCGATACTCGCCGTTGGCATCATGGGAAGGACCATAAATCTTCCGGAGAGCTTTTCTCTTAAATACACCAAGGCCATCTCATATTCTCGTGACATTGTCCATGAATCTGAGCCATACATCTGGACAGGTATGATGAGAGACTTATAGAGCGTGATCTTTGTTCTTCGTGAGAGGACTTTACTTCTCAATTGCCTACTCAGTCCAAAGACGCACTTGTTGGCAAGGCCCATGGCTGCCAAGGCCCAGGTGCGCCGATTCTTTCTTTGATGGCAGCAAATACTTCGTCTTGTCCTCGTTCACGGCAAGACCCACTTTTTTCGCTTCCTTATCCAGTCCAGAGAAGGCAGCGCTTACGGCGCGGTTGTTAAGGCCAATGATATCAATATCAATATCAATACATCAGCATACGCCAGCAATTGCACGCTCTTGTAAAAGATTGTTCCATTGCGGTTTAGCTCTGCTGCTCGAATTATCTTCTCCAGCATCAGATTGGTCCTTCCCGATTCTGACGGAGCTGTTTGTATTGCTCATAGTCATTTGACAAAGCCGTATAAGCTTTGCAGGGAAGTCAAATTCAGACATGGCGGCATACAGGCAACTCCTTTTTGCGCTGTCAAAAGCGGCTTTGAAATCGACAAAGAGATGGTATGTGTCGATTCTTTTATCATGGGTCTTCTCCAGGATTTGGCGTATCGTGAAAATCTGGTCGATGGTAGACATACCAGGTCTAAAGCAGTAGCCGGCAAACAGAGAGGACGCAATATGTGGGAGTATTAGTGTATTACGCTCAAAAATGCTTGTGTGTTGGTGCTATTGCACTGGAAAAAATTTGTATGTTGTATAACTTAACACAAATCTTGACGACGGCCACTAAACTTATATTTAATAAGAAAACATACATATGTATATATGTATCTTATGTTTTGTGTATACTTGGATTTTTTTTAAGATTTTTGAAGAGTGAAAATTTTTTTTTTTTAAAAATTTAAAATGTAAATTAAAAAAAAAACACGATTTGTGTTTATTTGATTTTTCTTTTAAGTTTTTTAAGAATGAATAAGAGTTTCTTTTAAAAATTAAAATGCTGGTTTTCTTCGAAATAAACGGGTGCTTCAAGCACTATAAATTTATGTATGTCCTGTAATACGAAAAGTACCTGTACTAGGTATAACTGAACAAATAAATTTTGACGACATAACCTAAATATTAGCAGAATTTTTTTGATCTTTGCATTTTAAAACTTGGCCGCATACAAGACACTCAGCATCATTGAAAATATTTACGGAAAAAAATCGTTTTGTACCTCCATCTTATTAATAAAATATATTTTGCATTTATCCTCAGTGTACAAAAATAAGCAAGAAATAATAGACGCAATGCGGTATCGACCTGCTTGAATCAATGCTAGCATAAAACTGAATAAAATTTGATTCTTGATTCTTTTTTGCTCTGCTTGTTGACGTTCGTGCTGTGTGCGTGTAATTACGAACTGTGTACGTGAGATGGCCGAACATACTTCGACTCCCAGGAAAATATCTGCCGGCCTTTGGTCTAAAGCCACACTGATAAGGTCCAATCAGTTTGTCTACGATGGGCTTCAGCCTTTCACACAACACGCTAGAAAGAACCTTATATGCGATATTAAGAAGACTGATTCCGTGGTAGTGGATTGGGCAAAGCACACTTAAATTCCAATCCGGAGGCATGCACTCGTCTGACCATATTCTGCATAAGAGCTGATGATGCTTTTTACCAGCTCTTCGCCTCCGTGTTTGAACAGCTCGGCGGGTAGTCCGTCTTTTCCAGTCGCTTTGTTGTTTTTGAGCCGGGATATAGCTATCCTCACTTCATCATAGTCAGGTGGTGGGACGACTTTTCCCTCGTCAGGGATTGGGGTATCGGGTTCGACGTCTCCCTAGCAATTTAGCAGTGAGGAGAAGTGCTCCCTCCATAATTTAAGTACACTTTGTACGTCGGTTACCAGGTCGCCATTATTGTCCTTACAGGAGCTTGCCCCGGTCTTAAAACCTTCCGTAATCCGCCGGATCTTTTCATAGAATTTTCGGGCATCATTCCTGTCAGCCAGCATCTCAAGCTCCTCACACTCACGCCTTTCGGCCTCACTTTTCTTTTTTCTGAAAAGGCGTCTCTCTTCCTTCTTTGCCTCACGATATTGTTGCCATACACTGCGGGTTGCGCCCGTTCGCAACGTCTCCTTGTAGGCAGCGCCCTCTTTTTTCGAGGCAGTTTTGCCTATAGTGGCCTCAGCGGCGGTAGGCAATGAGTGAGAGATATGCTTCCATTGATCGGTTACATCGTTAGGTCGAGGATTGCCCTCTGCTAGCAGGTGTGAGAGTCGAGTTGTGAAATTATCAGCTGTATGTGTCATGCGCAGCTTCTCGACGTCAAACTTTCCTTCCGTTACTGTGCGCACTTTCTTCGTTGCACAGAGGCGTGTGCGTATCTTGGCTGCGACAAGATAATGGTCAGTCAATATTGGGACCACGCAGTGTACGCACATCCAGAACGGTGGAGATATGTCTGCCTTCAATCATGACATGATCAATCTGGTTTCTTGTTCTTTGATCAGGGGACAGCCAGGTGGCTCGGTGTATTCGTTTATGCTGGAACCTAGTACTACTGATGACCGTATTGCGAGCAGCGGCGAAATCAATCAACCGAGCACAATTTTGATATCATGTTGGGGGCAGCGATCATAAGTTTGTTCAAGTTTATCGTAGAAGGAGTCCTTCTCTGCGTCGTCCGTCTCCTCAGTCTTCGCATAGGCGCAGATAAATGTTTTGTTGAAAAACCTCGCCTTGATGCGGATCGCACAGGAGTGAACGCTAGTACTTGGCGGCGAAGTCTCTTTCCCACCACGAATCCTACACCACGCGCTTTGCCGTGTATCTGGCCGCTGTAGTATACGTCACAAGGTCCGGTGGTCGTCTTTTTTTGTCCCGTCCATCGCTTTTCCTGCAGGGCGGTGATGTCAGCCTTTGCGTTCACGAGGAAATCAACCAGTCGGGCAGCGGTACCATCCCTTGAAAGGGTCCGGACATTCCATGTACATGCCCTGATATCCTTCTCGTAGTCCTTGTTTCGTTTTGCCGGGTCGTCAACATTAAAGGGGGTTCTCATCCGAGGCTTTTCTTTACTTTTCATTGGAATTAAGTTTTTATATACAATATTTATACAAACTAGTATATCCCGTGGTCGAAATTCGACCAATTTAAAATAGTTGAACTTATTCAAACATCTGATCAACTTTTTGTCATTAGCTGCCTTTAGACCCGTGGCCGAACCTCGACCAACTTAAATGTATACATTAAAAACTCATCTATAGGCAAAATGAGGCCATCAAAGAATTTAAAAAATAGTGGCTGTTATTATATAATAAAAATATTAAATTACAGCAGCCCTTTCCAAAATTATCTATGGCAAATGCAAATATTTGGATTTCGAGATTTTATTTTGCACTTGAATAATCGGATGATGAGATTGTGCTTAACAAATAGCCACTAATTTATGCGATCGTTTTGAGCAGGTGAAGAACAAAAAAATATTAGGTTGAAAATTAAGTAAATTGTTAAGATTAAAGGTTTTTTAATATAAAAAAACATAATTTAAGAAAAAAAGGAATATTCCGCAACCGGGTCTTGCACTTGTGCACACCGTATTACACACGCTCACCGCCGCGCCATTGCCTTATGCACAAAGCAGTTATCAAATTCTGCAATTAGGCTTTATGAGAATCAGAATTTGAAAAATTAACAATATACCAACAACAATGTTAGACTATTAATATAAATAACAGACCCAAGTACTCAATGAGCGAGGGAGTGAAAATAATTTCTCCAATAATAGGAGGAGCTTATTGATTCAACATGAAAATTATTCTGTGTGTAAAGATACAACCATGTATACTGCACAGCAGAGGGGGGAAATGCTGGAGCAAGCGAGAACGCAACGTCGGAGGACAAACTCCATTTCATTATCAGCCGAGAGATCGACAGCGATGGCAACTACGGGTCGATTAGCTCTGGATAATAAGGGGGCAATCCCCAAAGTAAGTACCGGTACAAACACAGTGAGGCCAACAACGGCTGATGCTAAACCTCCAGTAAGTTCCGGTACCGAAACCAAGTATTTAACGTCTGTGGCAGTGGTCTCACGACCTGGCCCCAGAGATCCAAATAAGGGAACGACCGCGATGGCAACTACGGGTCGAAATTCACCCCAACAGACATCTCCCAGTCGCTCTGAGTACTTGGACAAAAGAGCGGCCGCAAGGATCCTGCAGAAATACGAGGGTATTTCACAAGACAACCTATGTGGATTTAAAACCTCACCCGTAGCGGCAGCAGAACACCCCCGTAGTGGCTAAACTCAGCTTTGCTGAAGTGACCAAGGACAGGGTCCTCATAGGCGTCATTGACTGAGGTAACGAAAGCTAGGCCATCCCTAGGGACCAGTGGCGGTACGTCCGGAACGCGATCGGTAATGCCCTTCTTGACATTATGGATGAGTCTCCGGGTGCCACGCCGATAGGTTCTGATGCGGGATGGCACCTGGGCCGAATCAAGGTATTCGCTTGCGAGGATGCAAAAACTGTTGCACTATTCAAGACAGCACCTGCAAGACTGGGTGAGATCTACCAAGGGGCAAGAATCGAGGTTTTCGGCTGGAAGGACATCCCGGCTCCGCCAAGGGCAAGAGCATGGCTTCCTGCCATCCCTGCTGAACCTGAGAGAATTCTCAGGATGCTGCGGATCATAAACCCGTCTCTCCCGACGCAGGACTGGAGTGTCAATCTGGTTGAGGATGCGGTAGGGCCTGATAGGCAGGTTATCTTCACCTTGAATGATGAGCCACTCGAGCATCTTAAACGGTGCAATGGACGAGTGCACTACGGTATGGGTCAGATGCACAGCGCGCTGCTATTTCGGCTGCGCCGGAGGACTCGGACATCGCAGTGCCGGAAGAGGAGTCGGAGATGTCCGACTCGGAAAGTATGGTATCTGCCACGTCAAATGGCGAAGGAGCAGTGAACAGCTCGGAGATGGGAGACAGCCTGCTGGACGGGGAAGACCTCAACGTCACAGTCATAGCAGCTAGTCCTGAGCGCACCAATGTTGGTACTGCCACAGTTAGTAGGGTTTCCGCCACGCCAAATCGTGGTCTGAACAAATCGCCGTTGAAAGATAAGCCTCCAGACGATGTGAAACTCGGCGATACGGCGGTGGCAGGGAAGTCTGAGCGCTCTCATGTTGGTGGTGATTCAGATAAACCTGCACAAATCTAAATCAGCCTCGGCTGCTTTAATCAGTCGTCTTTCTAAAGGCGACGTAGATGTGGTCCTCATCCATGAATTCTGGGTCAAAAACTCAAGGATTTGCGGTTTGGGGGCTAAGCTTTAAGCTTATACGAGCCAGCGAGGGGGCAGGGTTGTGTTTTGGTCAAGTCTGAGCTGAACACCGTTCTCTTGCCCAACTATACCAATGGTCACGTTACAGCTGCCAGTTTAACAGTCTACAGTACCAGCCTGACGATGGCGTCGGTCTATATGCCCTACGACGCCGAAGAACCTCCTCCACAGAGGGAGGTAAAAGACGTGGTGGCAAATTTTTTCATGGGTCATCTTATTATCGGAACTGACGCTAATGCTCATCACGTCCAGTGGGGAAGCTCCGATATCAATGCTAGAGGAGAGTCGTTGTTTGACTATTTGTTAACAACTAACCTGGTCGTTTGCAACGTGGGTAATGAACCTACGTTAATTACTAAAACCCGTAGGGAAGTCATAGATCTCACTATTTGCAGCGAAGGCGCTTATGAGTGGGTCAGAAAATGGCGTGTTCTTGATGAACATTCATTCTCCGACCACCGGTACATAGAACTACGACCTGGACTCGCTCCGCAAATCATGTAGGACACAATTTAATAAGGCCAAGAGCCTTGGCACGGAGACTCAATGTCTCGAATATAAAGTTAAACTTAGGGCCTACAAAAAAGGTCTGAGGCAGGCGAAGAGAGTATCGTGGAGAAATTTCTGCACTGGGGTCGAAAATGTCGACGATACAGCGAGACTTAGACGAGTGTTCTCAAAAACTCAAACAGCCACAAGCTATTTGCGCAAACCTGGCGGATCCTGGACCAGCACGGAGGGGGAAACCCTAGAGCTGCTCTTGAATACGCACTTCCCAGGGAAATTGCATGGGGAAACCCTTAGCACCTACAACAAACCTGGCTGTATACATACCCATAACGGAGGAAAAGGTTAGGTGGGCGGTTAAAAGCTTCGAACCGTTCAAGGCTGCCGGGCCAGACGGGATTATTCCCGCACAACTGATAAACACTCTGGAGACATCAGCCAAATGGCTGGTATTTCTCTACACAGCCTGCCTGGCTCTTAGCTACATTCCGTGCTCCTGGAGAAGTGCCACGGTAGTGTTTATTCCTAAGGCGGGGAAGGCGTCTCATTACGAGCCCAAGGACTATAGGCCGATCAGTCTCTCATCCTTTGTGCTCAAAACCTTCGAGAGGATAATAAATGGCTACCTCTCCTCTACTATTGATAGGAACCTTATCGCTAGCTATCAGCATGCATACACCAAAGGGAAATCTACAGAAACTGCGCTTCACAGCCTAGTTTTTGTTATTGAAAAATCGCTGTAAGAAAAGGAGTACTGTCTTGTGGCCTTTTTAGATATTGAAGGAGCCTTCAACAACATAAGCCTTGATGCTATAAACACCGCTTTAACAAGTCTGGGCATGAGAAGGTCTCTTATTGGACTTATTGATCAACTAGGGGTAGACGAATAGTTTCATCACTGGGCGCGGTTGACTTATCACGCTATGTCACAAGGGGAACGCCTCAGGGTAGTGTTCTCTCCCCGCTTCTATGGAACCTCACTGTCAACTCGATGCTGCGAGACACAAGCTGAGGGGCGGGAAGGTAGAGGCATATGCAGACGACTTAGCTATAGTATATAGGGGCAAATTTCCACAAACCCTGTGCGACCTGATGCAAGTAGCACTGCGAGTGGTTTCCTCATGGTGCTCGCGCTGTGGACTGACCATCAACCGGGAAAAGTAGAACTGGTCATTTTCACCAACCGCTATAAGATACCACCGTTAATTCTACCAAAACTGAACGACGTGTGCCTGATCTTGGCTGACATAACCAAGTTCTTAGGTACAGTTCTGGATAGGAAACTGACCTATAAGGAGAATGTTCTTCAGCGCCAGAAGAAAGCGTGTATTGCACTCTACACGTGCAAAAGAGTCATTGGAAAAAAATGGGGGCTCAGCCCCAAAATATGCAAAAGGATCTACACTGCAATCATTCGACCAATCATGCTCTATGGAGTTGTGGTATGGTGGCCTGCGCTGAGCAAGCCACAAATCTTAATCTGTTAGGTAAAGTACACAGATCTCGAATGATCTGTATAAGCGGTGCGTTAAGAACAACGCCCAATGAAGCACTCCAGGCCATTCTTGGCATTTTGCCACTCGATCTGGAAGGGCACCGGGTAGCAGCAGCATCGGATCTGCGTCTACGGGAAACGTCTCCCTCAGACTATTTGATCACTGCAGTGTCTTCCAGGCTGAAGTTTCAGCAATCATGGACGCCGCGGCTTGGATAGGCCAACACACATGCAAGCTAATGCTGAAAGAGTACACACTCCGCCAACCCAACGAAAGATGGCTGCAATCTCCAGGATGCCGGATATCCAAAGAAACCTGGCCGAAATGGGATCATAAAAGATCAAGACAAATTTATGCCCTAAGAAGTAGAGAAATCTCCATATAAATAGGCGTATTAACTGGGCACTGCCTTATTGGTAGGCACGCAGAAAGACTAGGTGTGCCCTACCGACGATGCTGTAGGAGTTGCAAGGATGATGAGGAGGAGGAAACGGTGGAGCACCTCATCTTCAACTGCCTGGCTTTAAGTGGCGCGAGAATGCGCTTTTTGCCTTGGATAGGCTAACACACTATCGGACAGGATATTTTTATTCTCAGCGGCAGCCAAGCGGCCATCAAATCCCTTGGCTCTTACTCGTTCAACTCTGAACTGACGCTCAGCTGTCGTCGGTCTCTACAAGAGATGGCCCAACAGAACCGCGGGAGCCTCACATGGGTCCCGGGACATGGGGACATTGAGGGAAACTGTAGGGCAGACGAACTTGGGAGGCAGGGCACGACCAAGCAGTTTCTTCGGGATAAAGATGCAAGCTAATGCTGAAAGAACACACACTCCGCCAAGCCAATGAAGGATGGCTGCAATCTTCAGAATGCGCTTTTTGGGAGTTCCCTTCCTGGTTAGCCTACGCCATGTCACGGAGATGGACATAAAGGACCTGATGGTCTTCGTCAAGTCATCTAAATGGTTCGAGGAGGAGTAACGGCCCCCCTGCGGGTTAGGGGTTTAGAATATGCCCGAGGTAGGCATACCGGTCGTAAGAGGCGACTAATATGCACATAGGTAATTGACGTGCTACTCGATGGTTGATCTACGGATATGATGCCTCTCACCTCTCATTACCCATCTTCTCCTTCCTCACGGATGGAGGGATGACATGACCTAGAAGGTTCCACTGGTCATACCAAATCGCTACCACGACAGTCGGGCAGTACCGCAAGGGAGTACCGCAGCGTACCGGAGTCATATCCGGCCAAGGACTGTCAACTTCGGCATCACTCCCCAAAACCTTCGGGAGTGTTTTGCTGTTAACAACAACAACAACAGGAGGAGTAACGGTGTCGGTTTAGGAACGTCAGCCGCGGGATTCTGCTATGTGGAGAATCCCAATAATACCGGGATTTTCCATATGGCAGGTGTTGGTGGTATCACAACGGGCCTTTTAATACTGGCCTAGGTGTGCCTTTGCGGCAGCCACTTGAACCTAACCTATTCCTTGGCGACAAAGCTGTTGATACCCCTGCCGATTCGGCTAATCTGTTCGCTGAATACTTCATGGCCAACTTCGTGTCCGACTCTGGCAATAATGTTGACACTCGCTTCAACATACAACCATCAATTGATTTTGGAAATCTCATTTTGTCTCTCGAAGATGTCGTCAGCGGCATCTCCCGTCTTAAACAGTCATCGAATACCGATGTTGATGGTTTGTCGGCTATCTTGTTCACGCAGTGCGAAGCACTTGCTTATCCCCTCTTATTAATGTGTAATATTTCCCTTTCCTCTGGCATTTTCATTGACTTATTGATCAACTACTAAGGGGTAGACGAATAGTTTCATCACTGGGCGCGGTTGACTTATCACGCTATGTCACAAGGGGAACGCCTCAGGGTAGTGTTCTCTCCCCGCTTCTATGGAACCTCACTGTCAACTCGATGCTGCGAGACACAAGCTGAGGGGCGGGAAGGTAGAGGCATATGCAGACGACTTAGCTATAGTATATAGGGGCAAATTTCCACAAACCCTGTGCGACCTGATGCAAGTAGCACTGCGAGTGGTTTCCTCATGGTGCTCGCGCTGTGGACTGACCATCAACCGGGAAAAGTAGAACTGGTCATTTTCACCAACCGCTATAAGATACCACCGTTAATTCTACCAAAACTGAACGACGTGTGCCTGATCTTGGCTGACATAACCAAGTTCTTAGGTACAGTTCTGGATAGGAAACTGACCTATAAGGAGAATGTTCTTCAGCGCCAGAAGAAAGCGTGTATTGCACTCTACACGTGCAAAAGAGTCATTGGAAAAAAATGGGGGCTCAGCCCCAAAATATGCAAAAGGATCTACACTGCAATCATTCGACCAATCATGCTCTATGGAGTTGTGGTATGGTGGCCTGCGCTGAGCAAGCTACAAACCTTAATCTGTTAGGTAAAGTACACAGATCTCGAATGATCTGTATAAGCGGTGCGTTAAGAACAACGCCCAATGAAGCACTCCAGGTCATTCTTGGCATTTTGCCACTCGATCTGGAAGGGCACCGGGTAGCAGCAGCATCGGATCTGCGTCTACGGGAAACGTCTCCCTCAGACTACTTGATCACTGCAGTGTCTTCCAGGCTGAAGTTTCAGCAATCATGGACGCCGCGGCTTGGATAGGCCAACACACATGCAAGCTAATGCTGAAAGAGTACACACTCCGCCAACCCAACGAAAGATGGCTGCAATCTCCAGGATGCCGGATATCCAAAGAAACCTGGCCGAAATGGGATCATAAAAGATCAAGACAAATTTATGCCCTAAGAAGTAGAGAAATCTCCATATAAATAGGCGTATTAACTGGGCACTGCCTTATTGGTAGGCACGCAGAAAGACTAGGTGTGCCCTACCGACGATGCTGTAGGAGTTGCAAGGATGATGAGGAGGAGGAAACGGTGGAGCACCTCATCTGCAACTGCCTGGCTTTAAGTGGCGCGAGAATGCGCTTTTTGCCTTGGATAGGCTAACACACTATCCGACAGGATATTTTTATTCTCAGCGACAGCCAAGCGGCCATCAAATCCCTTGGCTCTTACTCGTTCAACTCTGAACTGACGCTCAGCTGTCGTCGGTCTCTACAAGAGATGGCCCAACAGAACCGCGGGAGCCTCACATGGGTCCCGGGACATGGGGACATTGAGGGAAACTGTAGGGCAGACGAACTTGGGAGGCAGGGCACGACCAAGCAGTTTCTTCGGGATAAAGATGCAAACTAATGCTGAAAGAACACACACTCCGCCAAGCCAATGAAAGATGGCTGCAATCTTCAGAATGCGCTTTTTGGGAGTTCCCTTCCTGGTTAGCCTACGCCATGTCACGGAGATGGACATAAAGGACCTGATGGTCTTCGTCAAGTCATCTAAATGGTTCGAGGAGGAGTAACGGCCCCCCTGCGGGTTAGGGGTTTAGAATATGCCCGAGGTAGGCATACCGGTCGTAAGAGGCGACTAATATGCACATAGGTAATTGACGTGCTACTCGATGGTTGATCTACGGATATGATGCCTCTCACCTCTCATTACCCATCTTCTCCTTCCTCACGGATGGAGGGATGACATGACCTAGAAGGTTCCACTGGTCATACCAAATCGCTACCACGACAGTCGGGCAGTACCGCAAGGGAGTACCGCAGCGTACCGGAGTCATATCCGGCCAAGGACTGTCAACTTCGGCATCACTCCCCAAAACCTTCGGGAGTGTTTTGCTGTTAACAACAACAACAACAGGAGGAGTAACGGTGTCGGTTTAGGAACGTCAGCCGCGGGATTCTGCTAGGTGTGCCTTTGCGGCAGCTACTTGAACCTAACCTATTCCTTGGCGACAAAGCTGTTGATACCCCTGCCGATTCGGCAAATCTGTTCGCTGAATACTTCATGGCCAACTTCGTGTCCGACTCTGGCAATAATGTTGACACTCGCTTCAACATACAACCATCAATTGATTTTGGAAATCTGTTTTTGTCTCTCGAAGATGTCGTCAGCGGCATCTCCCGTCTTAAACAGTCATCGAATACCAATGTTGATGGTTTGTCGGCTATCTTGTTCAAGCAGTGCGAAGCACTTGCTTATCCCCTCTTATTAATGTGTAATATTTCCCTTTCCTCTGGCATTTTCATTGACGCGTGAAAATTGGCTTTTATTACACCTATTTTCAAGAGTGGCAATAAAAATGATATCAGCAATTACAGACCTATTTCAAAACTCTCACGGCTAAAAAAATGAACCTAAATTTTAAACCCGTATAAAGTTTAATCAATTTTTCAAACTTTTTTGTACAATGTTTCAAACCGTCCAAATACCTACAAAGATTTTCAATTTCTTTTCTAAGTGACCTTAGTACCGCCTCGTTCCTGGCAGCCTTCGACAGGTTTGTTGCTAGACGAGGATGTCCAAAAAACATCCACTCCGATAACGGAACGAACTTCGTCGGTGCATCTCGAGCTCTCCGATCAGAGTTCAAGTCCTTTCTAGCGGACGCCCGCAACCAGACCCTTTCGAAATATTGTCATCAAACCCTCACCTGGCATTTCATACCTGCAGGTGCTCCTCATATGGGTGGACTTTGGGAAGCGGGGGTAAAAAGTTTTAAAAACCACTTTAAGAAGATCGCTTCAGATCATACATTCACCCTAGAAGAATTTAGCACCCTCCTCTGTCGAATCGAGTCTTGCCTTAACTCGCGACCCTTAACTCCCTCTTCCAACGAACCGTCAAACTTGGAGCCGCTTACCCCAGGACATTTCCTCGTTGGAGGGCATCTATTAGCACCACCAGAGATCGATGTCAGCGAGCATCGTGCCTCACTCGTCAACAGATGGGAGAAACTCAAGGCGTTACACCAAACGTTCTGCAAACGATGGAAAACCGAGTACCTCACCGAGCTGCAGAAACGCGTCAAGTGGAAACATCCTCAAGCAAACTTGAAACAAGGGGACCTGGTTGTCCTAAAGGAGGACAACTTACCTCCCAACGAATGGAGGCTAGGACGGATGACGAACTTACATCGTGGACCTGATAATCGAGTTCGAGTCGTCGAACTAGACACCGCGCGGGGCCCAACTACCAGACCAATCGCGAAATTGGTCTTACTTCCACCCGTCAGTGAGGATGACGGAAGGGAGTAACTATTCCACTTCTTCATATCCCTAATTCCACTTCTCATTCCTTTGGATTAGGGAACATTCGTTAATCCCCACAATTGGCAAAGCTTCCAAACAACAAAGGTCTACTGCAGACGGATTAATCATAATAATACAACGCGCAAAGCTTCCAAACAACAAAGGTCTACTGCAGACGGATTAATCATAATAATACAACGCGATTTTTAAATAGGTAACCCTCAGGGGTACAACAAAGAATACAATCCCATATCTCTCTAACCATTGAAATATAGCTTATCAGTTTTCAAATGAGTATCCAACATAAGATATAAGGAACCACATAAGAAATAGAATATTCAAATGCAAATCGAAATCAAAATATATCATCCCATAAAATTTGGAATGTACCCAGCCAGCATTTTTAAAAAATTGTTGACCAAAAATATTCAAGTATCATTCTCCAGCTGATTAAAAGTCTTAACTTAAAACCGATCAAGCTTAAGTACATTTTTAAACAAATATGATCGCAGTGTCTGGAGAAAAAAGTTGGCTAAATGTGATTATTCATAAATATTCATTTATGATCTCTAAATGGCATCAGTTTTGATTTAGTTTGTAATCATTTCATCATTGAATTTGCATAGTTAACGTTACCATTGGGAATACAATTTGTTCATTTTCTATCTACTTTTTAATACTTTTGAAAACACAGAAAAAAATCTACCACCCCAACAATAAACCCAATAGCAAGCAAATGCACTCGTTAAACTTGGTAACGAGGCCAACAAAAACCCTACCGCAGACGGACGCACCGATCTGCCACAGAAGGTAACCATGTGCTACAGCAAATTAGCAGCACATCGTCCAAACATTATTTCACGGTTTTAGCCACACAACTACCATACATCTTTCCCCAACCACGCCAAAGACGACCGCAGACGGACCAGCCGATCTGCTGTCATACCACAACAACCCACTAAACAAATAATTTCGACTTTTTTCCGAAGTCTTTTACGTTGCAGCTACAGAGTGCAATGAAATTCTTTGGGCAATATAAAATAGCTTTCATTTCATAACTTTTTCTTGTATCTGATGCATACAATGTTTGGTACACTTTTATTGAATGAAATGATTACGACTTATTTAAGTAGAGTCGAAATTATTTCAAGTCTGATACCCGACTACTTCGGAAGTCTTGGTTTGGTGGACACCCCTATTGCTGATTAACGTGTGTTAGTCAGCTATATGTAAATACGGAAAGCGGCAAGTGATTCAAAGTAAGGTACCTTTACTATGAAAGAGAGAATGCAGGCTTAAGGAGCCGAGAAAGCGGCGCTTTAAACATAAAAGGTTATAGTTGTCAAGGCTAAAACTTGCCAAGGCAAACCTGACCCCCCCAGTATACGTCGACACGATACCATCTTCCAGAAGTACCCCCTGGTCAAACTTTACATACCCTATAATAAACTAAAGAAACACTCACCCACTTGGTTGTAGTGCAAACCTCCAACTATATACAACAACAACATCACCCTTATCGTCAGTAGTCAATCCTCGACCCTTTTAGTTGGTAAAAAAAAACCATCCACATTGTAGGCAATTCCGGTATGGGTACGCGTGTCCATCGACACCAGCAAAGATCATTGCCATCTCCGCGATAAAAGAGATCCTTGTCGCTCCTGCAAATTTTTAAAATTTATTAGTCAGGGACTTGGGAATGAAGGTGATGGTACTCACTCGAGTTGAATAAATTCATTGTATGAGAAACCTATTGCCTGGTACAACAGGTTCACACAATGACATTTCACAAAACAATTGGAGATGGCGTGGTATTTCTCCCTGGGGAACATAATTAGGCAACTCTTGCACTTGCAAATCCACACACTTGCACTTAGCTGGCATTATTAAAAAAAGGATCTAATGGGCATTGAGGACGTCCTGCTTGCTCAGAGGTGCATTTACAAGGAAGTGAAAACCCCTCATACCAAAATTGTCACAATTGCAAAATAGTAAAAACTGTGGAACTATTAAATGTAAATGACGCTGGAGTTCAGTTCCTCAGCCTGTAATGATGTTTCCATTTCCGACAAGTTGCAAAAATGCAACAGAACTTGGGCCATCTTTTAGATGCGGAAATTTTATGGGGCATATAGAAAGCTGCCCCATAAAATAAAACCCCGGCGCATTAAAAATTGCTGCCCCCCCTGCGCCATGCCTTTGTGTGGCATAAATTTTAGCCATAACGCATTTTCGTTGGGGCATATGTTCAGCTGCCCATTGGTGGAGCATATGTTTGGCTGCTCATTGATGGGGCATATAGAAAGCTGCCCATAAAACCTGAAAAGACAAAAAGAAAAAGATTAATATACATGTCTAAATAGTTTGTGCAGGTATGTATCCATCGCTGGGTGCCGGCTACCACAGCGAGTGATACATACACATACAAACATATACATTTTACGATACACTTACCTTTTTCCATGTATACTTACCTGCAACTCTCCGACCACGTCCACAATCCTGGGGCTCCTTCCCACGTCCTTGCACCTCACCTGAAAATAAAAAGAAATAGAAAATTTATTAAAATACAATTAAAAAATAAAATTAACAAATTGTACAACTTACCGCGTGTAAATTTTCAACATTGTTTATCCTTACTATAGTTTGGCAACTTATTTTCTTCTTCTTACGAATTTGAGTGGAAGGCACTGGCTGAGTGACTCCAAATGAAATGGAATGAAAGAAAAGTGTGAAGCCCAATAAGCCATTTTGGTTGATATCAACCTAAGACGCATTTGAGATGAAAATTTCAACGTCAATTCTCACTATTTAAAAACTTAATATCAATTAATCAATCAACAATTTTTCGATTCAAAGATAAACTACCAGTAGCAGATCAACTTTTTTGCCAAATGAGTATTAATAATTAATTATAATATAAAAGTCCGACAGTTTCTGCCTTCACAGTTTTTATACATACGACCCCCTGCACCATTCCCTAAAATAAATTTTGTCCAAATCGTGGTACATTATTCTAAAATATGACCCTCATTATTTGCCAAACGTTTGAGAATATATTCTTCTGTGTTTATGGGGAATATGCTGTGTGTGTGTATTAGTGTGGTTTTTGTGAGTTGCGCTACTATATAAGGTATACTATGATTTTCAATGACATTTATTCATTGAGAGCGCCGTCTTGCGCTGCCACACTACCAATTTTTTTTAGTACTAAATCGCGCTACCGGATGCACGGGTACTAAAACCTCCACTTAAGGCCCTATTACAGGAAACGCGTCACTGCATCGCGCGGTATGAAATGTAACCAATTAAAGTCAATACTAGCCTCAGTATAAATCTTTCGGTGTACCAACATAAATAAACACCGAGAACATAATTGAGGAAACAATAGGCTGTACAAAAAAAAAAAAAAAAAAATGCGTACCGTCAGCCACGGCTCCGGCAACCATCCGGATTTGGGATGGCGTAGTCCAGAGTCATTTTAATAAGCGCGGCCGAAGGCTGCCAGCTTAGCAAGGTATTTCGGACATAAATACCATGGAGTCTGCCCCATTTTTGGTATCGGATCCGGGTCATTTTCCGGATTTTTAACCATAACTTCTCCTAATACAAAAAGATAAAATAAGCGCTTCCGGATTCGTGATCCTGAGGCCAAAATCCGTCTTTTGAGCTATCTCCCATAATTGTAGCTGACCTATTAGCAGTTGACCCATAAAGTATACAATACCAATAAAAAATTATATCGTGGCAAATATCGATTTCTGACAGGTACTACCTTCACAGTCGTAATCGTACAACACCGTACACCATTCCCCTAAATTAGTTTCCCCAAATCGTGACACGGTATGGGAAATGTCACCACAATGACGGGGTGAACAGTGTAAATGTACTATTAGCAGCTGCCGTGGAGCATCTGCCTGGGCCTTAACATCGCAAGAGTACTCGTTACCATCGATGCGATGTGGCAGCACAAAGCGTGTCAGCTGTTCGCGATCCGTTTGGTGAAACTTAAGGGTGGGTGATTTTAGCCGGAAATCAACGACAGCGCGATCAGCTGGTTACGCGGACCGACTTTAATTATTGAAATGGCCGCTTCTTATTTGCAGCTATGCACACACATGCAAAAAATGCATTAGCTCAGAGGCGCAAGTGCTAAACTTTAACCATCCAGGCCAAAAACAAGTCATTTAGGACTATTGCAAAGGGCGCGCGGTCGATAAAGTTACGGCACATATTAAGTGTCCACGCTTCTATTTCCGGTTTCCCTTGGGTGGTAGGAAGTTGTCAAATGACAAACAATACCAGATGGGAAAAATGGGGCCAGAATCCGAATGGTCCTGCCAGATGGGGGTAAATATCCAAACCTACCCAAAATTCACTGAAGTGTAATAATACATTTACACCGCACCCAATTTGGTAAATGAAGGGTAATCGCACATTTACATCGCACCAAATTTGGTAAATTAAAAAAAAAAAAAGGGGACAAAATACCAATGTCGAATTAAATTAAGAAAATATCCACGTAAATTCAAAGCCCATAAGTCAAAACCCACGTTAGGGACACAAGCCACCTAACCATCCAAAAATTCACATAAAATAACGGGCTATTAATTTTTAGAATGACTCGTTACACCGCGACACGCGTCAAGACGGAGGGAAGGTCCCGTCCCTTCAGCATCCCGTGCCGCTTATGTGGCAATAACCATGGAATCCGATTTTGCCAAAAATACCGTGGGATGGCGGTTGAAGAGCGGTTACGGGTGGTACTTATCCATAAGTACTGCCCCAACTGCCTATCGCCATTCCACGGTCTAGGAACTTGTCCAAGCAAGGACCGATGCTACCGGTGTAGCGAGACACACCACACGACGCTGCACATGGACGACGCCACCACCCGTCCCTCTCCATATATCCGGGAAAACATCGAACAGCTAGAGGACGGCGAGAATTCCGATGACGCCTTGTCCATCGCCATCACAGAAACAACGAAATCCTGGGCAGAACAGGTGGCCGAAGAAGAGGAAGAAGAACAGGCAGCCAGGGCCAATCCGACTCCACAGCTCAGCGGCTCGGAAACACGTTCTTTCCGACCGCTACTACGGCACGAGCTGTGGAGAAGCCACGAACCAGCTCCAGCAGAAAAAAGAGGAAAGGGTGGCTCGGAAACCCGTACTTTCCGACCACTTCCCGGGACCGGTAAGGTGAACCCTGGTGGCTTGGAAACGCGTCCTTTCCGACCATCTCGCCGTCCCACCGATGTAAGACGGGGTGACGCGGAAACGCGTCCTTTCCGCTCATCACGCCTCACAGCGGGTCGGACGGCACCTTATCCGGCCCATTCCACCGTCAGCGATACCAAAGTAGTACGCCACAGACATCTGCCCGCCACGTTTCGGTCTGGCAGAGCGGCAAATACGCCCACCGACGACATCATATTGCGGTCATTTGTCGCTATTGCCCCCACCGCTTTAGTATCCATCGAAGCCGGAGGCAGACTTCACATTGTGCGTGGCCTGATCGACCCGTGTTCTCCCACGTCGGTCATTGATAGCGAGCTCGCCATTGACCTCGACTTGGAGCGACTTGGGGGAACGCGGCCGATGAGGTGCACGCTGGTCCTACGAGGACAACATGGGGTAAACCGAAGGATCACTACCCAGGCGACGGTCGTCGCACGCCATCACCGGTTGACGCCATCGTCGAACATCGATGGCACAGTGGCAAGTCATTTTCAGTTCATGAAACTGGCGGACCCTGAATTTTTCCGCGCCTCGCCAGCGCGCCTCGTGTTAGGCGCCGACGTCTATGCCAACATCATGTTGAACGCCACACCGCCATCTCAAATCAACGGATTACTAGCCCAGGCCACAATTTTCGGCCTAACAATATCTGGTTCGTTCCAGCAATAAAATTTCCCAAATTATCCTCTACACACAATGGAGAAAATTCGAAACACTAATAGTAAGGTGCGATGAACTAGGCATAACCACGTCCATATTCTAATCTTTCCTTTTCATCCACAACAGGACCATTGTAGCAGCTAGCATGGAGAGCCTATGGGGCCATAGCCATTTCCATTCACCATTCATAGAGTCGTCGTGTTAGATTAAGCCTTAGATTGGAGCGGTTGCTGGTGACTCCTACTTTTCTCTTAGCGTTGCTTGTCGCAAGGGGCCGGCATGTTTAGACCACCGGTCTAAATATATCGGCCGCCCCTCGTAGCAAACCGTAGTATCTTCCGCGCTATTACCTTTTACTTTTTATCATTATACCGATAACAGCTCTTACCCCTTCGAATCCTACAAATGTAGGCTTTCGGCGGCGGTACAGAGCTACTATTTATCTACAGACTCGATGACTTCTTTTCCGAGCATACGCGAGTCATCAGCTGCCAAACCAAGGTAAATTATCACTTAAATTTCCATATCATAATTTATTGTGCACTGTGTAATTATTTCCATTCCATTACATTTCCTTATCACATACTAGTTACATTTAATAAAACTATTTGTACATATTCACTTTCGAATCCCATTGTTTATTTACTTATTCACTCGCCGCTCTTTTCATTTTCTTTGCATATTATTACGTGCGAGCATCCCGCCATTGCCATTGGCCGCACGTAACAAATCTAAAATAAAAAGCAGTTTACTTTTTTTTAGTCTAAGTTCTTAAGAGAAAAATGAACTCCAAAAAGAATAAATATAGTTTAAAAAAACTAAAACTCACGCTTTTAGAAAGTATTGAACTACAAAGTTGAAAATAATTGTAAATACCCTACGCAGTAGTGAGGCTTTCCCCTATCGTTTGATGCCCATATTGTAGGGAATTTTTTAGGTTTTTGGGCAATCATATTTTGACCGATAACTCAGTTATCGATAAATTTATGGAAATATATCGAAGTCCAAATGAAACCTGGGGCCTTCCCCTTTCGTTTGATATCCATATTGTAGGGAATTTTTTAGGTTTTTGCGCAATAATATTTTGACCGATAACTCAGTTATCGATAAATTTATCGAAATATATCGAAGTCCAAATGAAACCTGGGGCCTTCCCCTTTCGTTTGATACCCATATTGTAGGGAAATTTTAAGGGTTTCGGGCAACCACATTTTGACCGATAACTCAGTTATCGATACAAATGAAGCGTGGTAAAAAAGATAGTCGTTTAGCTGATTTTTTCACGTAAAGTCCCAAAAATTGTTGTTTTTTGAAATTTTTGTATGGGGACCCTCACAGGTGGGATCTAAGGGGATGTGCCACTGGCATGGGGGGTCGGCCCTACAAATTTAGTGGGGGTCGGTCATACATTTTAACTCGATTGGGGCACTCTAAATGGGTCAACTTAGGATTTTTCAAACTTTGGCGGTCAAAGTCAAAAGTACAAAGTCGACTTTTTATGATTTTTTTTTCAACGAAAACTCGGAAAAACGGTTTTATGGCCTTAAAACCACATTTTGGGGTGTTACAAATCTTTTAAAGGGTGTTTCGTGTATAACTAGAGCAGATGAACAATCTCTACAAGGTCGCTTGAAAAGTGTACTCAATGTAATTCATCAAGAACGCAGAATCAGGGTGTTAGTCTACTTAAAAAAGAAATTGCGTTATAGGAAAGTCAAATTTCATAGAATTTCGGAACATTGTTGTTGATTTTCGGAAAACGTTCTAAATAGTAAACAGTTGTTATAGTTGTAACATGATCCCGATGTCATTATGTTTAATTTTATTTTTATTTATACTAGTATATCCCGTGGTAGAAATTCGACTAATTTAAAATAGTTGAACTTATTCAAACATCTGATCAACTTTTTGTCAATAGCTGCCTTTAGGCCCGTGGCCGTCCTCGACCAACTTAAATGTATATATACCTTAAACACTCATATATAGTCAAAATGTTATTATATAATAAAAATATTAAATTATAGCAGCCCTTTCCAAAATTATTTGTGGCAAATGCCATGCAAATATTCGGTTTTCGAGATTTTATGTTGCGCTTGATTAATGGAATGATGAGATTGTGCTAACCAAATAGCTACTAATTTATGCGATAATAATAAACTGTAATAGTTAAGATTAAAGGTTTTTAAATATTAAAAAAACATAATTTTAGAAAAAAAAAAAAAAAAATCCGCAACCGGGTCTTGCACTTGTGCACACCGTATTCCCTACACTCACCGCCGCGCCATTACCTTATGCACAAAGCAGTTATCAAATTCTGCAATTAGGCTTTATGAGAATCAGGATTTTAAAAATTAACAATATACCAACAACAAAGTTAGACTATTAATATAAACTAGTATATCCCGTGGTCGAAATTCGACCAATTTAAAATAGTTGAACTTATTCAAACATCTGATCAACTTTTTGTCAATAGCTGCCTTTAGGCCCGTGGCCGAACCTCGACCAACTTAAATGTATACATTAAAAACTCATCTATAGGCAAAATGAGGCCATCAAAGAATTTAAAAAATAACGGCTGTTATTATATAATAAAAATATTAAATTACAGCAGCCCTTTCCAAAATTATTTATGGCAAATGCCATGCAAATATTCGGTTTTCGAGATTTTATGTTGCACTTGAATAATCGGATGATGAGATTGTGCTTAACAAAGAGCCACTAATTTATGCGGTCGTTTTGTCTCAAACGGTAGAAATCACTAAAATTTATAGAAGTAATCTACCGAAGTCCGATAAATAGACTACTGGGTTTGAAAAAATTTCGCAACTTCGATCTTATATCATCAAAAATTAGACAAAAAAACCCAAATTGAATAAGCGGTTATCGCATTTCTATAATGGGTGGTATGTATGCATATGCTTTCCGTCAACTAAAAATATTCAGCAATTTTTTTCTCGAAAATAGATATCACAAACATAAAAATTTTAAAAAAGTCAAGATATGAAATTTTTATATATTGAAAAAATAAAAACAATTTTCAATGACAAAAAATAAAAAAAAAAAAGGGCCGATAGCTCTACTTGAACCATTAACCGCTCGACCACTACCCCCGACGCTTCCCACTGGGCTATCGCTTTATGTATCAATTCAAGTGGTATGAGAAATTTTCATTCGCTTATTACAGATAAATGAAGCAGGATTGGTTATATATTAGATAATTGTGCACTGCCTTAGAGGTATGCCAACAAATCCATATGCATTTCATAAATATTTATGCATATTTAGTATGGGTTTAAGTTTGGCAAATATTTATATGTAAAATTTGTTACCCTAATTATATAATAGATAATGGACCAAAGTACTCAATGAGCGAGGGAATGAAAATAATTTCTCTCTCATAATAGGTCGTGTTTAATGAGGGAGAGAATGAAGATAAAGAGTGGTTTCCTTTGAAGTTCAGCCAACTTCGAAATATGAGTTTGACGCTATTACTCTAACTCTCAAAGAGCGAGAGAATCAAAATATTTCCATTGCTGGTATTTTACACACATATACAAATTTCTCAAAATAAGCTTGGTACTCCAACAACAGGAGCCATATTGAATTATTATTTTATTTTTTTGAAACATTTTTTTTGTATGGTGGTACGCAAGCCAACTTTGATTGCGACATATTTTTTTCAAATTAAAAGTTTGACCATGGTTGCCCTATTTCACATTTTAATAATGGTGTCATGAAAACATAAAACTTTGTAGAATTTCAAATCTATTACATCGGAATTTTTCCTTGAATAAATTTTTTTAATATGGAATTCTACAATTAAGTGAAGGTTTATTGGGCTTTTGAATCTCTATTTAGATATATACATACATATTAGAGTTTTATGGAAAAATATAATTTTGATTACGTTTTCCCAAAAAATTGTATAGTTAAATTACATTTTATTATAAATATATGTAATTGAAAATTTAAGATTTTCAGGATTTTATGGCACAACAATATAACATTTTTAGTGTTTCATTTGTTTATTAATACTTTGGAATATATGGCGACCATAGTTATCTCATTTTTATTATAGAACTCTACGAAAAAGATGTTTGATTTTTATTTTTTTAAAAAAGCAAAATTTCATATTATATAAAATTGACGGCAATGGGTGTATCTATTTCAATCTAATTTTTTATTTTTTTTTTCTTTGATGAATTTCAATACAGAAAGTTAAAGCATTGATTGCTTCTTTCCTAAAAATTTTATTTTTAAACTAAACTTACTAAAGCGTGCGAGATATGAGAAAAACAAATTTTCACTTTTTTTTAATACTTTGGTACATAACAACACATATTGGGGCAACTCTCATGCGGAAACAAATTGGCTATTCGCGCCGACGCCATCTATTTGGAGTGTAACATTTCAATATACATATATGAGTTCAACGCCGAATCTACTGTTTGAACTCAATGAGCGAGAGAATTGGAGTTTTTACGCAAGTATGGATATGTGTATGCAAATAGATATGAGTATGAAATTGGTTTGACGTTTTTATTTTGAAGGGGTAGAAATTTGGAAATATGAGTTCGTGTAATATTAAAGAATATTAATGAGCGAGAGAACGAAAATAGTTACACATTCATTTTAGAGAAGTATGGGTTGTATTTAAAAAAAATGTATTATACATGGCGTGGTTTTAAAACTTTTTAGTGGGGGTAAATTACAAATTCTGGTTAGGTGAAAAAAAGTTTGAGGGTTTTCTAGCTTTTTTCTTTAACCATAACTTAGCAATATTTAAAAGACACTTTATATGGATTTTTCCTTTGATTTAAAGAAAAAAAAATGTATATTGATTTTTAAAAAAATTCTATTCTATTTGGTCTAGACTTGTTTGGGGCTCGGATTGCAAATCTGCCCTTTTAAAAGTTAATACATATATACATATGAAAAGAAATTATTTGTTGTCTTCAGTAAAATTTAAGATTTCCGCTTATCACTTGGTATAGTTAAAAATTTAAGTATCCATAAAATATGTTTTCGATTTTTATACTTTAAATAAGGAATTTATCAGCAACTCTATCTCAATCGATAGAAATCGTGAAATTTATCGAAATAATCTACAGAAATTGAATAAACAGACCACTATGTTTGAAAAAAATTCGCAAATTACAGCTTACATCTTCAAAAATTAGAGCAGTCAGACTTATATTAATGGTAATTTTTTGAAATCTTTACAAAAAAAAAAAAAGAAATTGTATAAGCGGTTATAGCATTTCTATAATGGGTGGTATGTATGTATATTTATGATCTAAAATTATTATTTCACATGGCTTTCCGTAAACTAAAAATATTCGCACCAAATTTTTTTTTCTCGAAAATAGAAATCACAAACATAAAAATATTGTTTATAAAAATTTTAAGAAATCAAGATTAGAAATATAAAAATATATAAAAAATATAAAAAATTTTCAATGACAAAAAAGAAAAAAATTTTGGCCGATAGCTGTAACTGTACTTGAACCATCACCCGCTCGACCACTACCCCCTGACGCTTCCCACTGGGCTATCGCTTTATTTACAAATTGATTGTCAGATAACCAATTCAAGTTGCATGAGCAATTTTCATTCGCTTATTACAGAGAAATGAAGCAGTATTGGTTATATATTAGATAATTGTGCACTGCTTTAGAGGTATGCCAACAAATCCATATGCATTTCATAAATATTTATGCATATTTAGTATGGGTTTAAGCTTGGCAATTATTTATATGTAAAATTTGTTAGCCTATTAATATAATAGATAATGGACCAAAGTACTCAATGAGCGAGGGAATGAAAATAATTTCTCTCTCATAATAGGGAGAGAATGAAGATAAAGAGTGGTTTCCTTTGAAGTTCAGCCAACTTCGAAATATGAGTGTATGGGCAATGAGCGAGAGAATGAAAATAGTTTCTCTAATAAAAGGAGGAGCTTGTTGAGTGAAAGATTGAAAGGTTCATTTTGCAGAAAATGAGTTCTTTTTATAGAAACTTATTATACAGGCGTGTTTTTAAATCTTTTTAGAGGGGGTAAATTACAAATTCTGGTTAGGTCAAAAAAAGATTGAGGATTTTCTAGCTTTTTTCTTTAACCATAACTTAGCAATATTTAAGACAATTTATATGGATTTTTTATTTGTTTAAAGAAAAAATATATATTAATTTTTCTATTCAATTTGGTCTAGTCTTTTTGGGGCTCGGGTTGCAAATCTGCCCTTTTAAAAGTTAATACATATGTACATATGAATAGAAATCAGTTGTTGCCTTCAGTAAAATTTAAGACGACCGCTAACCACTTAATTTAGTTCAAAATTTAAGTACATATTAAATATGTTGTCGATTTTTATATTTTAAATAGGGAGTCTATCAGCAACTTTGTCTCAAACGGTAGAAATCACTAAAATTTATAGAAGTAATCTACCGAAGTCCGATAAATAGACTACTGTGTTTGAAAAAATTTCGCAACTTCGATCTTATATCATCAAAAATTAGACCTAAAAACCCAAATTGAATAAGCGGTTATCGCATTTCTATAATGGGTGGTATGTATGCATATGCTTTCCGTCAACTAAAAATATTCAGCAATTTTTTTTCTCGAAAATAGAGATCACAAATATAAAAATTTAAAAAAAGTCAAGATAAGAATTATTTATATATTGAAAAAATAAAAACAATTTTCAATGACAAAAAAAAAAAAAATGTGGCCGATAGCTCTACTTGAACTATTAACCGCTCGACCACTACCCCCGACGCTTCCGCTGGGCTATCGCTTTATGTACAAATTGATTGTCAGATAACCAATTCAAGTGGCATGAGAAAGTTTCATTCGCTTATTACAGATAAATGAAGCAGGATTGGTTATATATTAGATAATTGTGCACTGCCTTAGAGGTATACCAACAATTCCATATGCATTTCATAAATATTTATGCATATTTAGTATGGGTTTAAGCTTGGCAAATATTTATATGTAAAATTTGTTAGCCTATTAATATAATAGATAATGGACCGAAGTACTCAATGAGCGAAGGAGTGAAAATAATTTCTCTAATAATAGGAGGAGCTTATTGAGTGAAAGAATGAAATTCATTTTGTAGAAATATGAGTTCTATTTATAGAAATTTATTATTTAGTGTTGGTAAATTACAAATGCTGGTTAGGGCAAATCTAGGCTTTTGCAAAAACAGTTAAAGGTTTTTCTAGCTTTTTTCTTTATCCATAACTTAGCAATATTTAGAAGACATTTTAATTTGATTTAAAAAAAAATGTAGGTATGTTGATTAAAAAAAAAAAATGTATTCAAAGTGGTAAAATCAGCCAACATCTAGCCTTTTGCAAAAACTGTTAAAGGTTTTTCTATCTTTTCTCCTTAACCATAACTTAAAAATATTTAAAAATACATTACTTATCGATTTTTGATTGGATTGGTGAAACCGGGCAAAATGTGAAAAAACTGCTAGCCTGAAATTCATGTTAGACCTATAGTTTCTTGGGCAAAAATGCTTGATTTATCCACATAACCATAATCGCCATGGGCCCTGTAAATTTTTATCTACCCGCCCTAATGTGTATGTATTAACATATCGTCCCGTTTCTGCCTTAACCTCGTATCTACAAAAATAGAATATTTCAGAAAACGAAAAAAAAAAAAAACAAATGAACTTGTGAATAAGTTTTGCATACTAAAAATGTAGATACGATCGTACAAAAAAACCCGAAGGTTTATATATTTTACCAAGCTGATTTTAGATTCGGATTTCTCGATGTCTTAAAGGCATTTCCACATAAAAAACGAGTTTTCTCAAAAAGTGTAGTTACGAGGTTAAGGCAGAAACGGGACGATATGCGATTACGGGGATTTTTGATAAAACTGTAGAGCAAAAAGGGATTTTTCATAAGATTTGCGATATTTTTTAAGATCGGTTTCTGGCAACACTGGTACAACCTCTCAGATGGTATAGGCAAACTTTGGTCTACAGTCAAGGCGATAGAAGGTTTCCCTAGAATGTCTCCGTAGATTTTGGTGACAGTGTCAAATCGGACCTCAGAAGATGCGCCCCCTTTTACAGACAATTCATATTGCATCTTCCGGGTGAAAAGCCCCAAGCCATCCGCCAGGCGCACAAAATAAACAGTTGCATTGTCATAAAATTAAGCTTAATAAATGAAGCTCAAGAAAAGCTTCAAATGAGGTATTTTGTTTAACCAGTGTTAAAAAATAAAAAAAATCATATTTTTCACAGTTCCTTTTTACTACTTCTCGATTTTTTTTCATACAGACGATCATCAATTGGCACATTTATGCGTCCACAGTCGTCAGAGGGCACTGCTTCCACAACGAAATTGAAGGATGTCAAACAACAGCCAAAACTGGATTATCGTTCCATGGTATCAGTTGATGATAAGCCAGAATTATTTATCAGTGTTGATAGTAAGTGATTTACTTAAATTTATATTAACCAAATATTTTGTTAAAAAATTTGGATGATATTTGCTTAGAACTTTTGAAGATTACAGTTCTCCCCATCATCACCGCTTAGAAGGTTATATTATTCAAACAGATGTTTGGTCAATATATATAAGAACCCAAACAAAGTGGTGCTTTCAGTTTGTTATGCCATTTTTAAAATGATCTATTCATTTAGGTGCAGTAATGTACGAATGAATGACTATGTTTCAAGCCAAAGTTTGATTGGGATAAAATCGAATGTCATTTTCAGTTTTCAGATTTTCCATATGGTTTAAACTTTTCAAAGATGTGCAGAAAGTTTATACATAATACATATTTATACGACTCTTAACCAGAGTATTTAAGGAATGTATTCATCTCGGAATGCAATCCATGAATTCTTCTTTTCTGACTGCAAAATAGATCCTCCAAAGCATGCAGCTTAGAAAATCAGTTGATTTTATCCAGATGAATTTTCTGTGTACTTAGACAAGAATCCATCTCAGAACGGGTAGATATTGTCCAAAGCCATCACCCAATTTATATTATTTATCTTATAAATACACAACTAAAATTACTCATAAAATTTCTTTGAAGATTTGACAAAACAACTTATCTTGAGATAGGAAATTTTTGAGATATTGATTGCATAAGATTTTCTTCTTTGTTTGACATAATTGTGTCCTACTAGCGTGTTTCTATGACCTTTAGTTTCAAAGGTATGGTACCGCGAAAATCAACATAATTAAATTATTTATTACATAACAATTCCTATTTATTTGTTTCTTGAATAAACAAAACATATTACAAAAAAAAAATACATAAGGGGTCTTCTCCCTTAATTTTTTTCATAAAAAACACAGAAATTACACTGTATTGTCAAAATTTTGTTTCCAAGCAACATCAACAAAAACCAGAAAACACGCGTATTTTGATGTTGCACGAAAAAAGTTTTGAAAATATCTAGCAATTTCTTGTGTAATTTTTGTAAAAAAATTTAGAGAGGAGACCCATAGTTGCAAACAAAAACAAAAAAATGCAATCTTTATAGGTTCAGAGTATGTTCGAGCAGAGCAGAGAAAGGCAGCTGTCAAAATAGAAATAGAGCAACTCAGAGCAGAAATGCCATAAAACACTTGAATATCGATATTTTCTATTCTTTTTTTTTTATTAAATCTTCAAAATTAATGCAAATGCACGCATACTAAAACTTTTCTTTTCTTGCAAGCTAGCTTTTTTGAAGTTTTCAAAAATTTATTTTTTCTTGGCTGACAATTGCTTCTTTGCTCTAATTTACTCCATAAAAAAGCGAAAGCAGAAATTTGTGATCTGGATTACTCTAGTTTTGTTTAGAGCATATTTATGAAGCAAAAGATAGAGCAACCTCGAGCAAGAAAAGTGTCCATGAAACACAAATTGTGAAATATCTCAGCCTGGCGTAAGCTAGAACATTTTCAAAATAGTGGTATTCGCTCTTAAGTGTATGCAATGTACAATTGTAAGTGTAACTTAGATGAGCGTGAGCACACCTTGTTATCATGGTTTTACAACAATCAGCTTATTTTTATTTTTATAAAAAAAACTGCGCACGCAAAATGCCAAGAAGCACAGGAAAGAGTAGTTGCCAAATGTATAAACAAAAACCTATCAATTTGAGAAACATAACCTCAAATTCAACTGTCAAAAGCTTACACTGATCTTACACTTACACCACTTGATTTCTACAATCATCTGCAAATGTTGTAAGGTTGTGATAATAGTGTAACAGCAATTTCTGAGTGATTTGTTATTGCAATTGTATTTTGTGTACTTTCTAGACCCTTGTAACATCACATATACTTAAGAGCGAATACCCCTACTGTGAATAAAACCCAGTACTCAAAGTTAAAAAACTTTATGTTATACGCTAAAAAAAAAACAGAGTTTATCTGCAGTTTCCCCAAGAGATTTGATCGTGTATCGGTGTATAAAATAAGTAATACAGCAAATTTAAGTATGTTTACTTTATTATGTAAAAATGGATATTCTGATCCGACACGCGCTGGCGGTGTCTTTGAGTTTTAGAGTCAAACTAAAAAACTTACAAACTACTCTAATTCTAAATCTAACCTAAAGTTGCCGCCGTCACAGTCGGTGTTGATGCCGCTGCCGGTAACGGCGCGCTGACTGGCTTGTGATGATTCTGTGGAATTCACAAATTTACATATTTTGATTCCCACGCGCTGTTGTGTTCACAACTGTTCTGCACCTGCAGGTTGGTGTCGCATTGCAGATTCATGGAATGGTTGTACTTTTCATGTTGTCGTGGGAAGCACAAACCGCTGACTCAGGCCACGAGCAAAGATTTATCGTTGGCCTTGAGTTGCATGTGTTAACTCCTCCCCTCCTAAATGGAGGACATCCTCGGACTTTTTAAGCCCATCAATTACAGCCTGAATATCGTGTTTTTGGCGTTTTTTACTTTTTCTCTGTCGTAGCTTAAGGAGGAAGTAGCAAGCAGTTAGAATGACCATAGTAGCCAGACATGACATAATTCTTCCTTCTATCTTTGCAATATATTGTAAGTTTTCCATTCTTCGAAGGTACGTCAGTCTCAATGTTGTTGTTGTTGTTGTAACGAGGTGTAGTCCTGCCCAATGCGTATTTTTCCTTAACCTAAATTGTCATCAGTATCTTCTAACGGGAGTCCAAGGAAACTAGCAGTTTCAATAGGGTTGGACCAAAGAGAGATGGGTGTTAGAAGAGTGGGCTCAGAAGAGCAAGAAAATAAGTGATAGGTATTGTGGGGGGACGAGCCGCATGGCGGACATACATTCGGCACATCAGGGTTCAGTCTGGATATGTAGGAGTTTAACCTGCTACAATATCCAGAGCGTAATTGAGCCAGAGTGACCCTTGTCTCTCGAGGAATATGACGCTCCTCTTCAGAAATGCCTGGTGTTGCGGCATGTAAGACATTGTTTAGCGGACAGAGCCCAGAGTAATGGCCAACTGACGTTGTATGGATATGCCCCAAGGCCTGCTTATGCACCTGTAGATCAAACGGCGTTGTTATATAATGCCGGATCTCATCAAAATGTTTACGTAAATGCGACCTAGGAGGCGGAATAAGTTCAAGCAGTTGTCTACTGGGATGCTGTGGTTTACAGCAATTCAGTAGGTACTACTTGTTTAGCATTTCATTATGCTCCCTAACTGGAAGCATTTCCACCTCATTGTGTATATGAGATATAGGTGACATAAGGACACACCCCGTAGCGGTTTTGAGCGCGGTGTTTTGACAGGCCTGAAGTTGATTCCAATGAACGTCTGCAAGCCCCGGCGACCATATCGGCGACGCATAGGTAAGGATCGGCCGACCAATTGCCTTGTACGTTACCAACAACGTTTCTTTGTCTTTACCCCAAGTACTGGCGGCTAGTGACTTAAGGATTTTGTTGCGGCTTTGTAATTTTGAGGCAATTGCAGCTGATTGGGCAGCGAAACTGTGCATGGTGTCGAAAGTCACTCCTAAGATTTTTGGGTGAGCGACAGTAGGTATTTTATGATCACCTATATAAATTTCTAATTCCATGCCAACCTGCGCTGTCCACGTCGTGAATAAGGTCGCCGAGGATTTTGTTGGCGACAATGTCAAGCTTCGGGCGTTGAAGAACTCGACTAGAGGGGGGAGATAGTCATTTATTTTAGAGCACAGCTCATCAACGGAAGTACCAGTTGCCAATATCGTGCAATCTTCTGCGTAAGAAACAATCGTAACTTCTTCTGGTGGAGGAGGAAGCTTCGAAATATAGAAGTTAAACAACAGACAACGACAGAGATAATTGGCGGTCCAACGCTTGAGACAGGGGGGGAGTGACGAGTCTTCCAAATCGGATACAAGCTGCCCATGATTTACTGTGTCAAAAGCTTGACTCAAATCGAGTGCAACTAGAACCGTCCTGTCATTAGGTCTGTTTTGATTTAGACCGTCATTTATCTGAGTGTTTATGACATTTAGAGCAGATGTTGTGCTCCTACCTTTCCTGAAACCATGTTGGTGCTCGGCTAACATCAAGTGTGATGTGTAGAGCGGGAGTAAGACCGCCTCAAGTGTCTTTACTACTGGCGAGAGGAGTGATATCGGACGATATGACTCACCAACGTTGGCTGGCTTGCCAGACTTTAGTAGTGGGATCACAGTTGCCTGCTTCCATTTGTCGGGTATGACAGCTTCCATTTGTCGGGTAAAGACAGATTGATATATATTTCGTGGTGGTTGGTAATATTGACGAGTGTCGTCGTCGCTGAACCCGGTAGTTTCTTTAATATGCCATTTCCAATAGCCAAAATCTTATTATCGCAGTCAGCGACGTTGTTATCAAAACATTTATGCTTCGTGCCAAAAGGGCTTTTATACGCGCAATCTCTGCATCCAGTAACATTCTCATATGAGATGCAGGGAAAATCTTCGTTAGCTCCTTTGTCTCTTGGGCTATTTCCATATATGTGTCAAAATTAGTGGTATGTTTTAAAAAGGCCACGTCTTGCCAAATGGTCACAACCCCAACATGAATCGTGATATAATTGGAGTTGGAATAGTCAGTGAGTTTTGCTGTCACTGACCCAATGAGAAGTATCACCAGAAGAATCCTGTAATCCATTAAGAAAACATCAAAAGTTATTCAACCTTATTTATTTTATGTTGTCTTTGTGGACCACCCTCACTTTAATTAGGACTGTGGTTCCCAAGTCTGCCTCTACCCTTTCCGCTATGTACAGGTGTAATCTTATTTCCCAATCTTTTATTGGTTTTCACAAAACACGCTCCCCAACATCAAACACTCTATTTCGTCTGGAAGGGTTATTCTTTTCCAGCAGTGTTTGATGGGCTTTCTCTATCTTATCCATTATTTCATTTCGCATATCCTGCGGTGTGGCGTGTATTATATCAAGGGGTTTTTTGCCGGTCACAGAATGAATGGTCCATCAATTCTCTTTTCCAATTTTAGGCATCTCGCAATCTCCGCAAGTGTACTATGGAAACGGCAAACCTGACCATTAGAGGTACTATGGAGCGGAGGCGCATTCACAATGTCCACATCAAACTGATTTTTTAACAGAGATCTTATCGTTTCGGAATTTAGCGATTGGAGTAAACGGTCTTCGTACACGGAAATATGTTCATCAGCTGTAGAAGTGGACCCTTCAGATCCACAATAGTACGAGATGGTACGTACCACCGCAAATTTAGAAGACTTGTCAAGACAAGTGAGAAAGTATTTTTTGTCTGTGGAGAAAATGTCAATATGTAACATCTCTCCAGCATAGGACGGTGTCGGGGTTACCCCTAGTGCCTGTATACGGGGGTGCCCCGTATTTGGCCATGTTGCAAATTTTACAATTCTCAACAATTTCGTTTGCCAGCTTTGTCATTTTTGGAAAATAGTAATCACAGAGGATCTGCTTCACATTTTCTTGAGCTGCTCTGTGGGCACGATTGTGTTCAGCTGTAACTATCTCCCTTTGTTCATCCTTATTGACAATGTCCGACACCATACGCTTACAATGCCAAAACTTCGTTGACGGAAAAAATGTCACCAATTCATGTTGAACGCTTGCCAAGGTCGGCAGATCGCAATATATATCGTATTCACCACGGTTGGATTTACAACCACCTTAATCTCGTCAACAAGCGTTCTTTTGTTAGTTAGCTGAATTATATGGCGAGTTTTTTTGCCAAAATATATGAATCAAGGTTTGCCTCCTCCAGTACAATTTGGTTTCTAAAACAACTGAGTGGTGTCTCTTAGAGTGGTTCAAAAAATTTTTTTTTTGCAAAATCTAAAACGCTACCCGGAAATATGGTTCCTTGTGACAAAAAAAGAGGCCGCTATTTTTTTTTTTAAGGTGCTTTAGAGGTCGCGTTATTCGTTTTTATAAAAAAAAATGAGATGCTTGCAAATTTGATTTTATTTTAACATGTTTAAGTGCAGGGTGGATACCTTGGCTACGCTGCCCTTGTGATCATAGCTCCGTACGGCACTTCATCACGAGAGCAGCCTAGCCTCTCTGGTGCGACGACAAAGATTTTCCCCCTCCCAATCCAGGGTGTTATGCGAAACCGTGCCCATTAGACGTTTGCAGCCGTCAGGCAAATCGTTGCTGTATTTGAACGGAGCCTCTCTGATACCGGGTCGCCTCAGACAGTAAGCATGGCCTTACCGCGGTACGGGGCTCTGCCGCGGCGGACGACACATTTTCCCCTACTCTTCCCTTGACCCTAAGCTGGCCTTGTCCGGCGATGGGTCATACGAACAAGATGAACTCAAATAACCCAAATAAAAACGATAAACCTAAAAAACAAACAACGCCAAATTTCACTCCTCAGCAAAGGAGAGCTATGGAGGAACAGGCGAGACAGCAACAACAACGCCGGAGGATGCTACACTCCCATCAACCGCTGATATGAAAACCAGTATCTTTACGTCTGTGGCAGCGGTCCCACGACCTGGCCTCGGAGTTTCGAAGGAGAAGGAAGCTGCAACTGAGATTTCGGCAAGGATAGCGACCGCTATGGCAACTACGGGTCCGCACTCCCAGGAGACATCTCCCCGCCGCTTCACATACCACGAGAAAAGATTGGCTGCAAAGATCCTGAAGAGGTATGAAGGGGTACCGCAGGAATCGCTGTCGCCGAATTCCATTAAATCGGTAGCGCTAGCGAAAGCTGTGATACCGGATTTCCAAAATTCTTACATGCCAAAGAGGTTAAAAGTTAACCCTTTCAAGCGCCAGAGATCGGACATGGAGTTAAATTCCCCTCCCAAGCGGCATCAGAATACCCCTGGAGCGGGCAAACTAAGATTTGCTGAGGTAACCAAGGACAGGATCCTTATAGGCGTCCTTGACCGAGGCATTGACCGTCTGGCCATCGCTAAGGACCGGTGGCGTTACGTGCGAAATGAACTCGGCAACATTCTTCTCAATGTTGCTCCGGAGTTTTCGGGTAGTTCGGGTAACGGATGCGGGTTGGCACCAGGGTCAGATTAAATTACTCTCATGCGAGGATGCAAAAACCGTAGCACTGTACAAGGCAGCAGCTGCTAAACTGGGTGAAGTCTACAAGGGCGCAAAGATAGAGGTCGTCGACTGGAAGGACATTCCAGCTCGTCGAAGGGCAAGGGCGTGGATTCCGGCCATCCCTGACGAACCCGAGAGAATTCTCAGGATGCTACGGCTAATGAATCCATCCCTCCCAACGCATGACTGGAGTGTCAATCTGGTCGGGGATGCGGTAGGGCCCGACAGACAGGTGGTGTTCACCATGAATAAAGAGTCAATCGAGCCCCTCAAAAGGTGCAATGGCCTAGTACACTACAGCGTAGGCCAGATCGTTATCCACGTATATCGTGGTGATGCTCAGCGCGCTGCCTTCTCGGCTCCTTCGGGGGAACCGGAAAACGAATTACCAGAAGAGGAAGCGAAGGATTTCGATGCGGAAAGCATGTTATCCGCCTCGTCCCTTGGCGATAGTGCTGTGAACAACTCGGAGAGCAGCCAACGCTGAGCGATTAACATCTAACGCTACAGGCAGCAGGACTCCTGCAACGCCATATCGGGCAGTTTTCAGTACTCCAACTTTCTACCACTTCAAATTCCTTAGACTCTGTTAAGATTCAGTCTGATCTGAACAATGTAGCTTTATGGTGTATTACAAATAACCTGCCGCTGAATGTTACTAAATGCTTTCATGTAACATTTTATAAATCTCGTAGTTGCATTCCTACTTCATTTCACATTGGTGGTTCCTGCCTATCAACTCTTAACGAAGTTAAGGACTTGGGGGTAATCTTTGACTCTAAATTTACTTTCATGACCTATCTAAACTCTACCATAGCCAAGTCATATTCTGTTTTAGGGTTTATTCGCCGTTTTAGCTCAGACTTCTCCGATCCATATACGCTTAAGCTTTTGTTCACATCGCTCGTCCGTTCCAAGCTTGAATACGCTTGCTTCATTTGGAGACCATATCACGAATGCCATATCAAAAGGCTCGAACGAGTTCAAAAAGTTTTTGTTCGCTTTGCGCTACGATCACTGAATTTTTCTGAGCCGATACCTTCTTGCGCTGCTAGATGTGCACTCATTAACCTTCAGTCTCTACAATGCAGCAGAACCATCCTGTCGTTGACTTTAGTCTTCGACATTATTAACGGTAACATAGATGCGCCATCTCTTCTCGAGAGCTTCCGGTTTCATGTCCCGAACCGGCTGCTGCGAAATAATAATATTTTTTATACAGACCGTGCTCGGACTCTCTATACCTCTAATGCGCCCATCTTTAGAGCAATGACGGAGTTTAATCTTCTCCCAGATTCTTTATCAATCGACTTTTCACTGTCAAAACCTGTTTTTAAAACTCTTCTCGATAATATATTTTTATAAAAAATGTTCTGTTCTTTTATACATATGTCTACGTAGTCTGTAAGTATATCTAATGCTAGACTATTTTTTTTGTAAATAAATAAATAAATAAATAATCGGAACAACTCGTCGTTGATAGGCAACCTCCGGGATGGGGCAAACCTCGACGATATGGGGACGGCAGGGAAGTCTGTGCGCTCTCATGTTGGTGGTGCTTCAGATTAATCTGCACAAATCTAAAGTGGCTTCGGCTGCTTTAAGTAGTCGTCTTTCTAAAGGCGACGTGGATGTGGTCCTCATCCAAAAACCCTGGATCAATAGCTCGAGAATCTGCGGATTGGGGACTAAGGGCTTCAAGCTCATTCGAGCCAGCGAGGAGAGCAAAGTCAGAACGTGTATTTTGGTCAAGTCTGAGTTGAACTCCTTTCTCCTACCTAACTACACCAATGGTGATATTACCGCTATCAGTCTAACGGTCGACAGCACCCGCCTGACGGTGGCGTCGGTCTATATGCCCTACGACGCCGAAGAACCCCCACCACAAACGAAGGTGAAAGACCTGGTGTCAAATTTCGGCACGGGTAATCTTATTATTGGAGCGGACGCTAATGCTCACCATGTCCAATGGGGGAGCTCCGATATCAATGCCAGGGGCGAGTCTCTGTTTGATTACCTCTTAACAACTAACCTGGTAATTTGCAACGTGGGTAATGGCGGGTTCTGGAAGAACATTCATTCTCCGACCACCGTTACATAGAAATGGTTCTAGACTTTATTGTAGAACAACCAATCATGAGCGCAACCCACGTAACACTAATTGGCAGTTACACAATGAAATATTAGACAGAGACCTGCCAGTACTGCCCTCACAAGCCCCCTCATCAGTAGAGGAGCTGGAGGATCTTTTACATTTACATTTACATTTACATCGGCGCTCTCAAATGCTCTAGGACAGGCTTGTCCAGTGCCAAAACCACGCGGTAAACACACGCCACATTGGTGGTCCTAGGATTTAGACTCGCTCCGCAAATCATGCCGGAAACAATTTAACAAGGCCAAGAGCCTCGGCTCTGAGCCTCATTGGCACGAATATAAAGCTAAACTAAGGGCCTACAAAAAAGCTCTGAGACAGGCGAAGAGAACCTCGTGGAGAAATTTCTGCACTGGCGTCGAAAAAGTCGACGACACAGCGAGACTTAGACGAGTCAACCACATTCCGGGCTCCTGGAGAAGCGCCACGGTAGTGTTTATCCCTAAGGCTGGGAAGGCATCCCACTACGAGCCAAAAGATTACAGACCGATCAGTCTCTCGTCCTTTGTACTCAAAACCTTTGAGAGGATACTAAGCGACTACCTCTCAACGACTATTGATAGCAACCTTATCTCTAGCTATCAGCATGCATACACCAAGAGTAAATCAACAGAAACTGCTCTGCACAGCCTAGTATCTGTCATTGAGAAATCGTTGTGTGAAAAGGACTACTGTCTCGTGGCCTTCTTAGACATTGAGGGGGCTTTCAACAATATAAGCCCGGAGGCGATCAACTCCGCTCTAACTAATCTGGGCGTAGATAGACCTCTAACTGTTTTAATTGACCAACTTCTAAGAGGAAGGAAAATAGCTTCTTCACTTGGTACGGTTGAGTTACACCAGGGTGGTGTTCTTTCCCCGCTTTTATGGAACCTCACAGTCAACTCGTTGCTACGTGACACAAGCTGGGGGGCGGGAAGATAGTGGCATACGCAGACGATTTAGCTATTGCATTCAGAGGCAAGTTCCCACAAACTCTGTGTGACCTGATGCAAGTAGCACTGCGAGAGGTTTCGAGGTGGTCCTCTCGCTGCGGACTTAGTATCAACCCGGGCAAAGTGGAACTTGTCCTCTTCACCAACCGGTACAAAATACCGCCACTAAGCCTACCAGAACTAGATGGCACGCGCCTGGGCTTGTGGGATAAGGCCAAGTTTCACGGCATAGCTCTGGACAGGAAATTGAATTGGAAGGAGAATGTTCTTCAGCGCCAGAAGAAAGCTTGCATCGCTCTTTACACATGCAAAAGAGCCATTGGCAAAAAATGGGGGCTCAGCCCTAGAGTATGCAGTTGGATCTACACGGCCATCATTCGCCCAATCATGCTGTATGGAGTCGTCGTATGGTGGCCGGCGCTGAGCAAGGCAATATACCTGAATCTGTTGCGGAAAGTCCATAGATCCAATATGATCTGTATAAGCGGTGCGCTAAGTACAACGCCCAACGAAGCCCTCCAGGTCATTCTGGACATTTTTCCACTCTATCTGGAAGGGTATCGGTCAGCGGCGGCATCAGCTCTGCGCCTAAGAGAAACCTCCAGTTGGGGTGCGGGTACTATTGGACACTCCAGTATTCTGGAATCTTACAGCTTTCTCCCTCTAAGCACAGATCGTTGTGCGACCACTACAGTCTGGGATAGCTGTTTCAAAATAAACATTCCCAGCAGAGAAGACTGGGAGAGGACGGATTGGTGTCCCGAAACAAATGGTGGCACTTCCATATACACCGACGGCTGGAAGTTGGACGGCAGAGTTGGAGGAGGGGTTTATTCAAGGGATTTGGACCTTGAGCTCTCCTTCAGACTACCTGATCATTGTAGCGTCTTCCAGGCGGAAGTCTCGGCAATCCTGGACGCCGCGGCCTATTTAAGCAAACGTGTTATCGGAGAAGATATCGCTATTTTCAGCGATAGCTAAGCGGCAATCAAATCCCTTAGCTCATACGCGTTCAACTCTGAACTGACGCTCAGCTGTCGTCGATCTCTTCAGGAGATGGCCCAACAGAACCGCGTAAACTTCATATGGGTCCCGGGACATAGGGACATTGAGGGAAACTGTAAGGCAAGCGAGCTTGCCAGGCAGGGCACGACCAAGCAGGTTCTTCAGGATAAAGAGCGCTTAGGTATGCCGTTTGCCATATGCAAACTAATGCTGAAGGAGCACACACTCCGTCAAGCCAACGAAAGATGGCTGCAATCCCCAGGGTGTCGGATATCGAAACAAACCTGGCCAAAATGGGATCTTAAAAGGTCTAGACGCATTTATGCCCTAACTAGGAGGGAAATCTGCATATTGATAGGGGTATTAACCGGTCACTGCCTCATTGGTAGGCATGCAGAAAGGCTAGGTGTGCCCTGCCGACGATGCTGCAGGAGTTGCAAAGATGATGAGGAGGAGGAAACAGTGGAGCACCTCATTAGCAACTGTCCGGCTTTAAGCGGCGCGTTTTGGGAGTTCCGTTCCTAGATAGCCTAAGCCAGATCGCGGAACTGGACATAAAGGACTTGATGGGCTTCATAAAGTCATCTAAATGGTTCGAGGAGTAACGGTGTCGGTTTAGGAGTGTCAGTCCCGGGATTCTGCTATGTGGAAAATCCCAACAACTCAGGGATTTTCCATATGGCTGGGTCCCGGGACTGACTTTCCTTGTGTTGGTGGTATCACAACGGGCCTTTCAAAACTGGCCTAAGTGTGCCTCTGCGGCAGCCACTTGAACCTACCTACCTAAGTGCAGTAAAAATTTGGGTTTTTATGTGTAGTTGTTCTGTTTTTATTGACGAATCTTCGTGCAATTCAATAGGCTTCTTGGATGAGTAGAAAGGGTTTAACTCCTGAAAGTATGTTTCGAAATTGAAAACGGTGCAACTAAAACGCCTACACTGACCCCATTGCGCATTGGTTTTTTGGATATATTTCGCATCAAGAAGGTTTATGACATTGCTGATTATGAATCCGATGTCAGTTTTTTTAAATTCAAAATGGAGGGTCCAATATGGCGGCGATTTTTTTGAAAACTAATTGGATTTTATTGAAACTTGGTAGTCGGGGGTTTATGCGTTGTCTGATTACGAATCCGATATCGGTTTTTACCACGCTTTTATTAGGTTCACTTGTATGTTTGTCTGTTTGTATGTATGTAAACTCTCGTTCGGTCTAAGCCCCAGTGGCCCAAAAGCCGTAAAATGTCCCTACAATATGGGTATCAAACGAAAGGGGAAGACCCCAGGTTTCATTTGGACCTCGACATATTTCGATAAATTTATCGATAACTGAGTTACCGGTCAATATATGATTGCCCAAAAACCTAAAAAATTCCTTACAATATGGGTATCAAACGAAAGGGGAAGACCCCAGGTTTCATTTGGACCTCGATATATTTCGATAAATTTATCGATAACTGAGTTATCCGTCAAAATGTGGTTGCCCGAAAACCTTAAAATTTCCCTACAATATGGGTATCAAACGAAAGAGGAAGACCCCAGGTTTCATTTGGACTTCGATATATTTCGACAAATTTATCGATAACTGAGTTATCGGTCAAAATGGGGTTGCCCGAAAACCTCAAAATTTCCCTACAATATGGGTACCAAACGAAAGGGGAAGACCCCAGGTTTCATTTGGACTTCGATATATTTTGATAAATTTATCGATAAATGAGTTTTCGTCAAAATGTGAGGCCCAAATAACTTAAAGTTCCCTACGATATGAGTATCAAACGAAAGGGACATTTGACTAAAAAGTAAAAAATAAATATAGTTTAAAAAAACTAAAACTCACGCTTTTAGAGTGTAATGAACTAAAAAGTAAAAATAAAAGTGAAAATAATTTTAAAACCCTACACAGTAGTCTTGTGGAAAAAGCGTGGCCCGCTTTGTGCACAGTACCAATGAGGATTTTATCTCATACGATGAAATGGCTTTGAGTGCCGCTTGACTATCACTTAGTATAGTTATGTTCTCATTGAAATAACCGCGTTGCAGATTTATTATCGCAGACATGTTTATTGCGGCCACTTCCGCTTGGAATATGCTCGGATATTCTCCCAGGGGTACGGACACGTTTGTGCGGGGCCTGTTATACCCGCTCCAATCCCTTCAGGGGTTTTCGACCCGTCTGTGTACCATACCAGCGCTCTGTCCTGATGAAATCTCTCTAGGCTCGAGGCCTCCCAGGTGGCCTTGTCACCCAGTTCTATTCTGAACCTTTTCTCAAATCGTATGCTTTTAGCAATGTCGTCCCTTGGAAGTTGGCAGATCGGAAACTGGTTTTTCAGCCTTTCTGCCCCAATGGACGAGATTATCTTACCTCTGCCAGTGCCATCCCTTGCTATATTCAGCATGGTCCGTTTGGCTGCCTGCTCGATTACTATGTGCAACGGGCTCAGATCTAGCAGCACCTCCATTGCAGCTGTCGGGCATGTACGCATGGCTCCCGTTATCCCCACGCAAGCCAGACGCTGGAGTTTAGTGAGTGATTTACGCACTGTGCTTAGGACTGATCTTGGTGCCCATGCATCCGCTCCGTAAGTCACCATGGGACTAACTATCATGGTGTACATCCACCTCAGCATCTTTGGGCTACATCCCCAGGATTTGCCCGCGATCCTCCTGCACACCATAATAGCCCTGGTGGCCTTAGATGTCGTGTTATCAACATGTTTCCTCCATAATAGCTTGGAGTCGAAAGTGACCCCCAAGTATTTTACTTCGGAAACCGGCTCCATGTGTTCCCCACCCAATGTGATTGTTCTCATTCCCCGTAAGGATCGCCTCTTTGTGAATGGAATTATGGCGGTTTTGTTGGCGTTTATATTGAGGCCAACTCCACTACACCATTCCTTCGTTATTCTTAAGGCCCTCTGGATAATTTCGCAGAGAGTTCCCTCAAATTTTCCTCTGGCTATGATCACTATGTCATCAGCGTACCCCTGACAGCGGATACCGTTGTCGGTTAACACCTCTAACAGTTCGTCTACCACTACACTCCACAGGGGGGGTTATAGCACTCCTCCTTGTGGACACCCCCTCGTGGTTCTTATCCGAACTGTGCAGTTCCCCACATTGGTTTCCGCCAATCTCGTTCTGAGCAGGGCAGCGATCCACCGTATGATGGTACCCTGACGTGTTGTCGAAAGCCCCCTCTATGTCTAAGAAGGCGCATACCACTACATTGTACCTTGTAATCTCCGTGGTCAGCTGGTACAAGGCTGTGGTTGACCTGCCTGCCCTGTAAGCGTGCTGGCCTACGTGTAAAGGCCTGAGCCTTAGAGCGTTCGACCTAATCTCATGATCTACTATTTTCTCCATTGTCTTGAGGACAAAGAAGGTCAAACTTATGGGTCTGAAGGACTTCGCTAGTGAGAAATCCTTTTTCCCTACTTTTGGTATGATAACTACTCTGGCTCGTCTCCATGCTGTCGGTAAGTAGGCTAACGCTAGGCTGTCCCTCATAATGCCCGACAGGTAAGGGATGAGACATTCTCCATGCTGCAGAAAGGCCGGATAAATCCCGTCGACCCCAGGTGATTTGAAGCCTTCAAAGGACGATATGGCCCACTTGACTGCACTCTGAGAGAATAGAGTTCTCGACAGGTGCCAGTCTCTTTGCGTAGGTCTTGTCCCCTGAGGCTCCGCCTCATCTAGAGCCGTGGATGACTCCGGAAAATGAGCAGCTAGCAGGGCCTGTGCCCTTTCTTCCTCAGTGCGCGTAAACTCTCCATTAGAGAAGTCTCAACGCCATTCTGGTGTCTCCTTGCTCCTTGGCCAAGGCTTTGTGCAGTCTGGCAGCTTCTGGCGTGGATGCTATTTTCTCACAGAAGGTCCTGAAACTGCTTCTATTAGACCTCCTGATTTCTTTGTTGTACTCTGTCAGATGAGCCGTGTACTCCTCCCAGTGGCCGGTGCGCCTTGCTCTATTGAACAGTTTCCGCACTTTGCTCCGCAGATCCGAGAGCCTTTTCGACCACCACGGAGTCCGGTATTTTGACCCCTTGGATTCCGGGCAGCTCGAGTTGAAGGCCTCAAGCATTATGCTGTTGAGGTTATTTACCCTGTCCTCCAACTCCATGACGCTAGATCCTCTGTTACTCCCCCTAAGGTTTGGGAGATTCTCCTCTATTATATGATTAAAAGAGTCCCAGTTGGTCTTCCTAGGATTCCTACTGGGTGCACTTGGTACTACTTTTGCCCCAATGGTGAACTGTATGATGCGATGATCCGAGAGGGAGGGTTCTGTTGAAACCCTCCACCCCGATATCATATCACCAGACAGATTGTTACCTAAGGTAATAGCTAGTACCTCCGCTCGTGCCCTCGTTACGAAGGTTGGTGTGTTCCCTACGTTGAAAATACTGAGGTCCTTGCTCATAATAAACTCTAAAAGGTACTCAACCCTTTGGTTCGTGTCGGTGCTTCCCCAAACTTCACTATGGGCGTTAGCGTCGCACCCGAGGACCAGCGGAAGTCGCGCCCTCCTGCAATGGTCCACTGATCTCTCAACATTCGCTGGCGGGATGTCTCCGTCTCCCGCAAAGTTTCAAGCGTTGCCTGCAGTGCCACCAGGTCTCTACTCATGAAGTCTGTAATGCAGAAATAGTTAATCGAATTTTTAAGCATTATACACGATATTGGCCTGTCTTGCGAAAGGTCCCAAATTACCATATTGCCCCGATCTTTTAGTCCTCTGACTTGCCCCTTTACTATATACGGCTCTTGAACAAGAGCTATGCCCAGATCCTCCTTGGCGAATTTGTGCGCACGGACGGCCGAAGCCGCCTTGGCGTGATGGAGGTTAATCTGGGCTATTTTTGTGGTGTTGGGGCTCATCATGATCTCTTGGCCATCGGCTCGTCGTCAGCAGACAGCCGAATGTCCTCCTCTTCTCCTCTGCTCTCCAGGTCCATGCCCTCAATGCCGTCCAGCAAGTCCTGCGTGTTTTGGCCCGCACTGGCCGATTCGTCGACAGTGTTGGTGTTGACACCAACTGTGGCCTCTGCAGGTGCTGCACCATGTGACGGTCCGGGTGCAGCCCGGTTTGCTCTTTTCCCCTCTGCATCGCCGTCCTCATCCCCATCTCCATCCCTAACCGCGGCCTCGGTGGTACCTGGAGTTTCTGCTTCCAGGGTTTTACTGGTACGACGCTGTACCTGTAGAACAGTCTGAAGTCCCTTCCCCTGATGGTGGTGAAGGAAGCTTCGTCTATTGCCACATTCAGCCGTACCCCTCCATCTTCGACGGCTGTGTTAAACACCCGCCACAGGTCGGTATTTAGCCCGGCGTTTTGGCCCCTAAGGAGGGTCAGGACGAAACCCATATCCCGCTCCGCACTCCTCGGGAGGAACATTGTTACGGTGTGCGTCGCCGGTATGTCGTCACCTCGCCTAGTGTCCAAGGGCGGTCCGGTCCAACCCCGCAGGTTAGGGATTGTGCTTGCCAACCACGACGCGCTGTTCTCGTCGTAGCAGTCGATTAGCAGTACCCAGGCCGGAAGTACACCCCCAGGAAAGACACCGGATTGTTCATCCCCTCCAACGTTGCCCCCACTATCTCCTCCATTATGGCATCTTGCAGCCTGGTGAGCTCCTCCGAGCTTAGAGCCCCCGCTGGGTAGTTCCTCGAGAGCACTGCCATCCTTAAGCCCCTAGCGGCGTCAGAATAGCTCTGCTGTCTTGGCGCACCCCACGCAGGTCCCGAGCCCGGAGCGACCCCTGCTACAGTAGCCACAGTGGAGGAATGATGTGCAGTGTGTGGATGGTGTGCCATGTGCCTCTTTGATTGGGGGGTGTCTTCCGGCGTGCTTTGTCCACCTCGCCGCTTTCCAGCAGGAGCAGGTGGTGATGCCCCTCTTGGCCCGCTGTTGCTCCCAGTATCGCGAGCTGGCTGCTGGTTCTCTTCCTTGCCTCTTCTGCCCGCCGTTATGCCCTTGTACGGGTGCGGTCCCCTCCTTGTTGGCCTCCTTGTGGAGGATAGCCTTAGCTCTGGCTACCTCCGGGGTTTTACCCTGCTCCAGGTAACGTATGTACCACCTGACCCCGGATCCACTCAGCCCCCTCCTGTTGAAGTCGTCGCGACCGCCCGGGGAACCCCAGCGCGGTGTAGTAGGAGGTCGCCCTCTCCTCGCCTTCTTCTGCCCCTTCTCTTGCTCCTTCTTCGTACCTGCGTGCGTGACTACTCGCCATGAGGAGTTGTTTGTCGCATCGGGTGCAGTATGTGTGTTGTGTTGTTGTGTTGCTGTAGTCGGTGCTTCCCTTTCCAACCGAACGCCCGCACTACCGATGTCGGATGATACAACGGGTGCAGTTCTGTCAAGGCTGCTTCGCTGCAGATCCGCATACTTCGACCGCTGCGCGGCCCGTGCGGCAATTTGCCTTCTAAGCCCAAGGCTCCTTGTTGGCTCGTCGTCGTCCCTTTCATACTCCTCAAAGAGGGCACGCTCCACCTCCGTTAGCCCATCCAGGCCGCTACTCGAGTAGCTCCTCGCATTGCGCCTACCCCTACTGCGCGTCGCCCCCCTGCTCCTCTCCTCCTTATCATCGGTGTTTTTATTGTTGTTGTTGTTGTTGTTGTTGTTGTTATTGTTGTTGTTGTAACTCATCTTGTTCGTACGACCACATTGCTCGACATGGCGAGCGCCGTGGTCAAATATTTATAGTGGGGAACTTATTAGGTCAGCCGCGGCAGAGCCCCGTGACGCGGTAAGGCCATAATTACTCTCCAAGGTGGCCCGGTGTCGGAGAGGCGCCGTTCAAATACAGCCGGTGTTGTAGACCTCCTGGCTGCAAACCATCCAATGGGCACGGTGACCCTTAACACCCTGGATTAGGAGGTGACAGCTCTTAGTTGCCGCCGCACGCGATACAGACAAACTCAGCCGACGTGCTATGTGGAAAATCCCAACAACTCAGGGATTTTCCATATGGCTGGGTCCCGGGACTGACTTTCCTTGTGTTGGTGGTATCACAACGGGCCTTTCAAAACTGGCCTAAGTGTGCCTCTGCGGCAGCCACTTGAACCTACCTACCTAAGTGCAGTAAAAATTTGGGTTTTTATGTGTAGTTGTTCTGTTTTTATTGACGAATCTTCGTGCAATTCAATAGGCTTCTTGGATGAGTAGAAAGGGTTTAACTCCTGAAAGTATGTTTCGAAATTGAAAACGGTGCAACTAAAACGCCTACACTGACCCCATTGCGCATTGGTTTTTTGGATATATTTCGCATCAAGAAGGTTTATGACATTGCTGATTATGAATCCGATGTCAGTTTTTTTAAATTCAAAATGGAGGGTCCAATATGGCGGCGATTTTTTTGAAAACTAATTGGATTTTATTGAAACTTGGTAGTCGGGGGTTTATGCGTTGTCTGATTACGAATCCGATATCGGTTTTTACCACGCTTTTATTAGGTTCACTTGTATGTTTGTCTGTTTGTATGTATGTAAACTCTCGTTCGGTCTAAGCCCCAGTGGCCCAAAAGCCGTAAAATGTCCCTACAATATGGGTATCAAACGAAAGGGGAAGACCCCAGGTTTCATTTGGACCTCGACATATTTCGATAAATTTATCGATAACTGAGTTACCGGTCAATATATGATTGCCCAAAAACCTAAAAAATTCCTTACAATATGGGTATCAAACGAAAGGGGAAGACCCCAGGTTTCATTTGGACCTCGATATATTTCGATAAATTTATCGATAACTGAGTTATCCGTCAAAATGTGGTTGCCCGAAAACCTTAAAATTTCCCTACAATATGGGTATCAAACGAAAGAGGAAGACCCCAGGTTTCATTTGGACTTCGATATATTTCGACAAATTTATCGATAACTGAGTTATCGGTCAAAATGGGGTTGCCCGAAAACCTCAAAATTTCCCTACAATATGGGTACCAAACGAAAGGGGAAGACCCCAGGTTTCATTTGGACTTCGATATATTTTGATAAATTTATCGATAAATGAGTTTTCGTCAAAATGTGAGGCCCAAATAACTTAAAGTTCCCTACGATATGAGTATCAAACGAAAGGGACATTTGACTAAAAAGTAAAAAATAAATATAGTTTAAAAAAACTAAAACTCACGCTTTTAGAGTGTAATGAACTAAAAAGTAAAAATAAAAGTGAAAATAATTTTAAAACCCTACACAGTAGTCTTGTGGAAAAAGCGTGGCCCGCTTTGTGCACAGTACCAATGAGGATTTTATCTCATACGATGAAATGGCTTTGAGTGCCGCTTGACTATCACTTAGTATAGTTATGTTCTCATTGAAATAACCGCGTTGCAGATTTATTATCGCAGACATGTTTATTGCGGCCACTTCCGCTTGGAATATGCTCGGATATTCTCCCAGGGGTACGGACACGTTTGTGCGGGGCCTGTTATACCCGCTCCAATCCCTTCAGGGGTTTTCGACCCGTCTGTGTACCATACCAGCGCTCTGTCCTGATGAAATCTCTCTAGGCTCGAGGCCTCCCAGGTGGCCTTGTCACCCAGTTCTATTCTGAACCTTTTCTCAAATCGTATGCTTTTAGCAATGTCGTCCCTTGGAAGTTGGCAGATCGGAAACTGGTTTTTCAGCCTTTCTGCCCCAATGGACGAGATTATCTTACCTCTGCCAGTGCCATCCCTTGCTATATTCAGCATGGTCCGTTTGGCTGCCTGCTCGATTACTATGTGCAACGGGCTCAGATCTAGCAGCACCTCCATTGCAGCTGTCGGGCATGTACGCATGGCTCCCGTTATCCCCACGCAAGCCAGACGCTGGAGTTTAGTGAGTGATTTACGCACTGTGCTTAGGACTGATCTTGGTGCCCATGCATCCGCTCCGTAAGTCACCATGGGACTAACTATCATGGTGTACATCCACCTCAGCATCTTTGGGCTACATCCCCAGGATTTGCCCGCGATCCTCCTGCACACCATAATAGCCCTGGTGGCCTTAGATGTCGTGTTATCAACATGTTTCCTCCATAATAGCTTGGAGTCGAAAGTGACCCCCAAGTATTTTACTTCGGAAACCGGCTCCATGTGTTCCCCACCCAATGTGATTGTTCTCATTCCCCGTAAGGATCGCCTCTTTGTGAATGGAATTATGGCGGTTTTGTTGGCGTTTATATTGAGGCCAACTCCACTACACCATTCCTTCGTTATTCTTAAGGCCCTCTGGATAATTTCGCAGAGAGTTCCCTCAAATTTTCCTCTGGCTATGATCACTATGTCATCAGCGTACCCCTGACAGCGGATACCGTTGTCGGTTAACACCTCTAACAGTTCGTCTACCACTACACTCCACAGGGGGGGTGATAGCACTCCTCCTTGTGGACACCCCCTCGTGGTTCTTATCCGAACTGTGCAGTTCCCCACATTGGTTTCCGCCAATCTCGTTCTGAGCAGGGCAGCGATCCACCGTATGATGGTACCCTGACGTGTTGTCGAAAGCCCCCTCTATGTCTAAGAAGGCGCATACCACTACATTGTACCTTGTAATCTCCGTGGTCAGCTGGTACAAGGCTGTGGTTGACCTGCCTGCCCTGTAAGCGTGCTGGCCTACGTGTAAAGGCCTGAGCCTTAGAGCGTTCGACCTAATCTCATGATCTACTATTTTCTCCATTGTCTTGAGGACAAAGAAGGTCAAACTTATGGGTCTGAAGGACTTCGCTAGTGAGAAATCCTTTTTCCCTACTTTTGGTATGATAACTACTCTGGCTCGTCTCCATGCTGTCGGTAAGTAGGCTAACGCTAGGCTGTCCCTCATAATGCCCGACAGGTAAGGGATGAGACATTCTCCATGCTGCAGAAAGGCCGGATAAATCCCGTCGACCCCAGGTGATTTGAAGCCTTCAAAGGACGATATGGCCCACTTGACTGCACTCTGAGAGAATAGAGTTCTCGACAGGTGCCAGTCTCTTTGCGTAGGTCTTGTCCCCTGAGGCTCCGCCTCATCTAGAGCCGTGGATGACTCCGGAAAATGAGCAGCTAGCAGGGCCTGTGCCCTTTCTTCCTCAGTGCGCGTAAACTCTCCATTAGAGAAGTCTCAACGCCATTCTGGTGTCTCCTTGCTCCTTGGCCAAGGCTTTGTGCAGTCTGGCAGCTTCTGGCGTGGATGCTATTTTCTCACAGAAGGTCCTGAAACTGCTTCTATTAGACCTCCTGATTTCTTTGTTGTACTCTGTCAGATGAGCCGTGTACTCCTCCCAGTGGCCGGTGCGCCTTGCTCTATTGAACAGTTTCCGCACTTTGCTCCGCAGATCCGAGAGCCTTTTCGACCACCACGGAGTCCGGTATTTTGACCCCTTGGATTCCGGGCAGCTCGAGTTGAAGGCCTCAAGCATTATGCTGTTGAGGTTATTTACCCTGTCCTCCAACTCCATGACGCTAGATCCTCTGTTACTCCCCCTAAGGTTTGGGAGATTCTCCTCTATTATATGATTAAAAGAGTCCCAGTTGGTCTTCCTAGGATTCCTACTGGGTGCACTTGGTACTACTTTTGCCCCAATGGTGAACTGTATGATGCGATGATCCGAGAGGGAGGGTTCTGTTGAAACCCTCCACCCCGATATCATATCACCAGACAGATTGTTACCTAAGGTAATAGCTAGTACCTCCGCTCGTGCCCTCGTTACGAAGGTTGGTGTGTTCCCTACGTTGAAAATACTGAGGTCCTTGCTCATAATAAACTCTAAAAGGTACTCAACCCTTTGGTTCGTGTCGGTGCTTCCCCAAACTTCACTATGGGCGTTAGCGTCGCACCCGAGGACCAGCGGAAGTCGCGCCCTCCTGCAATGGTCCACTGATCTCTCAACATTCGCTGGCGGGATGTCTCCGTCTCCCGCAAAGTTTCAAGCGTTGCCTGCAGTGCCACCAGGTCTCTACTCATGAAGTCTGTAATGCAGAAATAGTTAATCGAATTTTTAAGCATTATACACGATCTTGGCCTGTCTTGCGAAAGGTCCCAAATTACCATATTGCCCCGATCTTTTAGTCCTCTGACTTGCCCCTTTACTATATACGGCTCTTGAACAAGAGCTATGCCCAGATCCTCCTTGGCGAATTTGTGCGCACGGACGGCCGAAGCCGCCTTGGCGTGATGGAGGTTAATCTGGGCTATTTTTGTGGTGTTGGGGCTCATCATGATCTCTTGGCCATCGGCTCGTCGTCAGCAGACAGCCGAATGTCCTCCTCTTCTCCTCTGCTCTCCAGGTCCATGCCCTCAATGCCGTCCAGCAAGTCCTGCGTGTTTTGGCCCGCACTGGCCGATTCGTCGACAGTGTTGGTGTTGACACCAACTGTGGCCTCTGCAGGTGCTGCACCATGTGACGGTCCGGGTGCAGCCCGGTTTGCTCTTTTCCCCTCTGCATCGCCGTCCTCATCCCCATCTCCATCCCTAACCGCGGCCTCGGTGGTACCTGGAGTTTCTGCTTCCAGGGTTTTACTGGTACGACGCTGTACCTGTAGAACAGTCTGAAGTCCCTTCCCCTGATGGTGGTGAAGGAAGCTTCGTCTATTGCCACATTCAGCCGTACCCCTCCATCTTCGACGGCTGTGTTAAACACCCGCCACAGGTCGGTATTTAGCCCGGCATTTTGGCCCCTAAGGAGGGTCAGGACGAAACCCATATCCCGCTCCGCACTCCTCGGGAGGAACATTGTTACGGTGTGCGTCGCCGGTATGTCGTCACCTCGCCTAGTGTCCAAGGGCGGTCCGGTCCAACCCCGCAGGTTAGGGATTGTGCTTGCCAACCACGACGCGCTGTTCTCGTCGTAGCAGTCGATTAGCAGTACCCAGGCCGGAAGTACACCCCCAGGAAAGACACCGGATTGTTCATCCCCTCCAACGTTGCCCCCACTATCTCCTCCATTATGGCATCTTGCAGCCTGGTGAGCTCCTCCGAGCTTAGAGCCCCCGCTGGGTAGTTCCTCGAGAGCACTGCCATCCTTAAGCCCCTAGCGGCGTCAGAATAGCTCTGCTGTCTTGGCGCACCCCACGCAGGTCCCGAGCCCGGAGCGACCCCTGCTACAGTAGCCACAGTGGAGGAATGATGTGCAGTGTGTGGATGGTGTGCCATGTGCCTCTTTGATTGGGGGGTGTCTTCCGGCGTGCTTTGTCCACCTCGCCGCTTTCCAGCAGGAGCAGGTGGTGATGCCCCTCTTGGCCCGCTGTTGCTCCCAGTATCGCGAGCTGGCTGCTGGTTCTCTTCCTTGCCTCTTCTGCCCGCCGTTATGCCCTTGTACGGGTGCGGTCCCCTCCTTGTTGGCCTCCTTGTGGAGGATAGCCTTAGCTCTGGCTACCTCCGGGGTTTTACCCTGCTCCAGGTAACGTATGTACCACCTGACCCCGGATCCACTCAGCCCCCTCCTGTTGAAGTCGTCGCGACCGCCCGGGGAACCCCAGCGCGGTGTAGTAGGAGGTCGCCCTCTCCTCGCCTTCTTCTGCCCCTTCTCTTGCTCCTTCTTCGTACCTGCGTGCGTGACTACTCGCCATGAGGAGTTGTTTGTCGCATCGGGTGCAGTATGTGTGTTGTGTTGTTGTGTTGCTGTAGTCGGTGCTTCCCTTTCCAACCGAACGCCCGCACTACCGATGTCGGATGATACATCGGGTGCAGTTCTGTCAAGGCTGCTTCGCTGCAGATCCGCATACTTCGACCGCTGCGCGGCCCGTGCGGCAATTTGCCTTCTAAGCCCAAGGCTCCTTGTTGGCTCGTCGTCGTCCCTTTCATACTCCTCAAAGAGGGCACGCTCCACCTCCGTTAGCCCATCCAGGCCGCTACTCGAGTAGCTCCTCGCATTGCGCCTACCCCTACTGCGCGTCGCCCCCCTGCTCCTCTCCTCCTTATCATCGGTGTTTTTATTGTTGTTGTTGTTGTTGTTGTTGTTGTTATTGTTGTTGTTGTAACTCATCTTGTTCGTACGACCACATTGCTCCACATGGCGAGCGCCGTGGTCAAATATTTATAGTGGGGAACTTATTAGGTCAGCCGCGGCAGAGCCCCGTGACGCGGTAAGGCCATAATTACTCTCCAAGGTGGCCCGGTGTCGGAGAGGCGCCGTTCAAATACAGCCGGTGTTGTAGACCTCCTGGCTGCAAACCATCCAATGGGCACGGTGACCCTTAACACCCTGGATTAGGAGGTGACAGCTCTTAGTTGCCGCCGCACGCGATACAGACAAACTCAGCCGACGTGCTATGTGGAAAATCCCAACAACTCAGGGATTTTCCATATGGCTGGGTCCCGGGACTGACTTTCCTTGTGTTGGTGGTATCACAACGGGCCTTTCAAAACTGGCCTAAGTGTGCCTCTGCGGCAGCCACTTGAACCTACCTACCTAAGTGCAGTAAAAATTTGGGTTTTTATGTGTAGTTGTTCTGTTTTTATTGACGAATCTTCGTGCAATTCAATAGGCTTCTTGGATGAGTAGAAAGGGTTTAACTCCTGAAAGTATGTTTCGAAATTGAAAACGGTGCAACTAAAACGCCTACACTGACCCCATTGCGCATTGGTTTTTTGGATATATTTCGCATCAAGAAGGTTTATGACATTGCTGATTATGAATCCGATGTCAGTTTTTTTAAATTCAAAATGGAGGGTCCAATATGGCGGCGATTTTTTTGAAAACTAATTGGATTTTATTGAAACTTGGTAGTCGGGGGTTTATGCGTTGTCTGATTACGAATCCGATATCGGTTTTTACCACGCTTTTATTAGGTTCACTTGTATGTTTGTCTGTTTGTATGTATGTAAACTCTCGTTCGGTCTAAGCCCCAGTGGCCCAAAAGCCGTAAAATGTCCCTACAATATGGGTATCAAACGAAAGGGGAAGACCCCAGGTTTCATTTGGACCTCGACATATTTCGATAAATTTATCGATAACTGAGTTACCGGTCAATATATGATTGCCCAAAAACCTAAAAAATTCCTTACAATATGGGTATCAAACGAAAGGGGAAGACCCCAGGTTTCATTTGGACCTCGATATATTTCGATAAATTTATCGATAACTGAGTTATCCGTCAAAATGTGGTTGCCCGAAAACCTTAAAATTTCCCTACAATATGGGTATCAAACGAAAGAGGAAGACCCCAGGTTTCATTTGGACTTCGATATATTTCGACAAATTTATCGATAACTGAGTTATCGGTCAAAATGGGGTTGCCCGAAAACCTCAAAATTTCCCTACAATATGGGTACCAAACGAAAGGGGAAGACCCCAGGTTTCATTTGGACTTCGATATATTTTGATAAATTTATCGATAAATGAGTTTTCGTCAAAATGTGAGGCCCAAATAACTTAAAGTTCCCTACGATATGAGTATCAAACGAAAGGGACATTTGACTAAAAAGTAAAAAATAAATATAGTTTAAAAAAACTAAAACTCACGCTTTTAGAGTGTAATGAACTAAAAAGTAAAAATAAAAGTGAAAATAATTTTAAAACCCTACACAGTAGTCTTGTGGAAAAAGCGTGGCCCGCTTTGTGCACAGTACCAATGAGGATTTTATCTCATACGATGAAATGGCTTTGAGTGCCGCTTGACTATCACTTAGTATAGTTATGTTCTCATTGAAATAACCGCGTTGCAGATTTATTATCGCAGACATGTTTATTGCGGCCACTTCCGCTTGGAATATGCTCGGATATTCTCCCAGGGGTACGGACACGTTTGTGCGGGGCCTGTTATACCCGCTCCAATCCCTTCAGGGGTTTTCGACCCGTCTGTGTACCATACCAGCGCTCTGTCCTGATGAAATCTCTCTAGGCTCGAGGCCTCCCAGGTGGCCTTGTCACCCAGTTCTATTCTGAACCTTTTCTCAAATCGTATGCTTTTAGCAATGTCGTCCCTTGGAAGTTGGCAGATCGGAAACTGGTTTTTCAGCCTTTCTGCCCCAATGGACGAGATTATCTTACCTCTGCCAGTGCCATCCCTTGCTATATTCAGCATGGTCCGTTTGGCTGCCTGCTCGATTACTATGTGCAACGGGCTCAGATCTAGCAGCACCTCCATTGCAGCTGTCGGGCATGTACGCATGGCTCCCGTTATCCCCACGCAAGCCAGACGCTGGAGTTTAGTGAGTGATTTACGCACTGTGCTTAGGACTGATCTTGGTGCCCATGCATCCGCTCCGTAAGTCACCATGGGACTAACTATCATGGTGTACATCCACCTCAGCATCTTTGGGCTACATCCCCAGGATTTGCCCGCGATCCTCCTGCACACCATAATAGCCCTGGTGGCCTTAGATGTCGTGTTATCAACATGTTCCCTCCATAATAGCTTGGAGTCGAAAGTGACCCCCAAGTATTTTACTTCGGAAACCGGCTCCATGTGTTCCCCACCCAATGTGATTGTTCTCATTCCCCGTAAGGATCGCCTCTTTGTGAATGGAATTATGGCGGTTTTGTTGGCGTTTATATTGAGGCCAACTCCACTACACCATTCCTTCGTTATTCTTAAGGCCCTCTGGATAATTTCGCAGAGAGTTCCCTCAAATTTTCCTCTGGCTATGATCACTATGTCATCAGCGTACCCCTGACAGCGGATACCGTTGTCGGTTAACACCTCTAACAGTTCGTCTACCACTACACTCCACAGGGGGGGTTATAGCACTCCTCCTTGTGGACACCCCCTCGTGGTTCTTATCCGAACTGTGCAGTTCCCCACATTGGTTTCCGCCAATCTCGTTCTGAGCAGGGCAGCGATCCACCGTATGATGGTACCCTGACGTGTTGTCGAAAGCCCCCTCTATGTCTAAGAAGGCGCATACCACTACATTGTACCTTGTAATCTCCGTGGTCAGCTGGTACAAGGCTGTGTCGGTTGACCTGCCTGCCCTGTAAGCGTGCTGGCCTACGTGTAAAGGCCTGAGCCTTAGAGCGTTCGACCTAATCTCATGATCTACTATTTTCTCCATAGTCTTGAGGACAAAGAAGGTCAAACTTATGGGTCTGAAGGACTTCGCTAGTGAGAAATCCTTTTTCCCTACTTTTGGTATGATGACTACTCTGGCTCGTCTCCATGCTGTCGGTAAGTAGGCTAACGCTAGGCTGTCCCTCATAATGCCCGACAGGTAAGGGATGAGACATTCTCCATGCTGCAGAAAGGCCGGATAAATCCCGTCGACCCCAGGTGATTTGAAGCCTTCAAAGGACGATATGGCCCACTTGACTGCACTCTGAGAGAATAGAGTTCTCGACAGGTGCCAGTCTCTTTGCGTAGGTCTTGTCCCCTGAGGCTCCGCCTCATCTAGAGCCGTGGATGACTCCGGAAAATGAGCAGCTAGCAGGGCCTGTGCCCTTTCTTCCTCAGTGCGCGTAAACTCTCCATTAGAGAAGTCTCAACGCCATTCTGGTGTCTCCTTGCTCCTTGGCCAAGGCTTTGTGCAGTCTGGCAGCTTCTGGCGTGGATGCTATTTTCTCACAGAAGGTCCTGAAACTGCTTCTATTAGACCTCCTGATTTCTTTGTTGTACTCTGTCAGATGAGCCGTGTACTCCTCCCAGTGGCCGGTGCGCCTTGCTCTATTGAACAGTTTCCGCACTTTGCTCCGCAGATCCGAGAGCCTTTTCGACCACCACGGAGTCCGGTATTTTGACCCCTTGGATTCCGGGCAGCTCGAGTTGAAGGCCTCAAGCATTATGCTGTTGAGGTTATTTACCCTGTCCTCCAACTCCATGACGCTAGATCCTCTGTTACTCCCCCTAAGGTTTGGGAGATTCTCCTCTATTATATGATTAAAAGAGTCCCAGTTGGTCTTCCTAGGATTCCTACTGGGTGCACTTGGTACTACTTTTGCCCCAATGGTGAACTGTATGATGCGATGATCCGAGAGGGAGGGTTCTGTTGAAACCCTCCACCCCGATATCATATCACCAGACAGATTGTTACCTAAGGTAATAGCTAGTACCTCCGCTCGTGCCCTCGTTACGAAGGTTGGTGTGTTCCCTACGTTGAAAATACTGAGGTCCTTGCTCATAATAAACTCTAAAAGGTACTCAACCCTTTGGTTCGTGTCGGTGCTTCCCCAAACTTCACTATGGGCGTTAGCGTCGCACCCGAGGACCAGCGGAAATCGCGCCCTCCTGCAATGGTCCACTGATCTCTCAACATTCGCTGGCGGGATGTCTCCGTCTCCCGCAAAGTTTCAAGCGTTGCCTGCAGTGCCACCAGGTCTCTACTCATGAAGTCTGTAATGCAGAAATAGTTAATCGAATTTTTAAGCATTATACACGATCTTGGCCTGTCTTGCGAAAGGTCCCAAATTACCATATTGCCCCGATCTTTTAGTCCTCTGACTTGCCCCTTTACTATATACGGCTCTTGAACAAGAGCTATGCCCAGATCCTCCTTGGCGAATTTGTGCGCAAGGACGGCCGAAGCCGCCTTGGCGTGATGGAGGTTAATCTGGGCTATTTTTGTGGTGTTGGGGCTCATCATGATCTCTTGGCCATCGGCTCGTCGTCAGCAGACAGCCGAATGTCCTCCTCTTCTCCTCTGCTCTCCAGGTCCATGCCCTCAATGCCGTCCAGCAAGTCCTGCGTGTTTTGGCCCGCACTGGCCGATTCGTCGACAGTGTTGGTGTTGACACCAACTGTGGCCTCTGCAGGTGCTGCACCATGTGACGGTCCGGGTGCAGCCCGGTTTGCTCTTTTCCCCTCTGCATCGCCGTCCTCATCCCCATCTCCATCCCTAACCGCGGCCTCGGTGGTACCTGGAGTTTCTGCTTCCAGGGTTTTACTGGTACGACGCTGTACCTGTAGAACAGTCTGAAGTCCCTTCCCCTGATGGTGGTGAAGGAAGCTTCGTCTATTGCCACATTCAGCCGTACCCCTCCATCTTCGACGGCTGTGTTAAACACCCGCCACAGGTCGGTATTTAGCCCGGCGTTTTGGCCCCTAAGGAGGGTCAGGACGAAACCCATATCCCGCTCCGCACTCCTCGGGAGGAACATTGTTACGGTGTGCGTCGCCGGTATGTCGTCACCTCGCCTAGTGTCCAAGGGCGGTCCGGTCCAACCCCGCAGGTTAGGGATTGTGCTTGCCAACCACGACGCGCTGTTCTCGTCGTAGCAGTCGATTAGCAGTACCCAGGCCTGAAGTACACCCCCAGGAAAGACACCGGATTGTTCATCCCCTCCAACGTTGCCCCCACTATCTCCTCCATTATGGCATCTTGCAGCCTGGTGAGCTCCTCCGAGCTTAGAGCCCCCGCTGGGTAGTTCCTCGAGAGCACTGCCATCCTTAAGACCCTAGCGGCGTCAGAATAGCTCTGCTGTCTTGGCGCACCCCACGCAGGTCCCGAGCCCGGAGCGACCCCTGCTACAGTAGCCACAGTGGAGGAATGATGTGCAGTGTGTGGATGGTGTGCCATGTGCCTCTTTGATTGGGGGGTGTCTTCCGGCGTGCTTTGTCCACCTCGCCGCTTTCCAGCAGGAGCAGGTGGTGATGCCCCTCTTGGCCCGCTGTTGCTCCCAGTATCGCGAGCTGGCTGCTGGTTCTCTTCCTTGCCTCTTCTGCCCGCCGTTATGCCCTTGTACGGGTGCGGTCCCCTCCTTGTTGGCCTCCTTGTGGAGGATAGCCTTAGCTCTGGCTACCTCCGGGGTTTTACCCTGCTCCAGGTAACGTATGTACCACCTGACCCCGGATCCACTCAGCCCCCTCCTGTTGAAGTCGTCGCGACCGCCCGGGGAACCCCAGCGCGGTGTAGTAGGAGGTCGCCCTCTCCTCGCCTTCTTCTGCCCCTTCTCTTGCTCCTTCTTCGTACCTGCGTGCGTGACTACTCGCCATGAGGAGTTGTTTGTCGCATCGGGTGCAGTATGTGTGTTGTGTTGTTGTGTTGCTGTAGTCGGTGCTTCCCTTTCCAACCGAACGCCCGCACTACCGATGTCGGATGATACATCGGGTGCAGTTCTGTCAAGGCTGCTTCGCTGCAGATCCGCATACTTCGACCGCTGCGCGGCCCGTGCGGCAATTTGCCTTCTAAGCCCAAGGCTCCTTGTTGGCTCGTCGTCGTCCCTTTCATACTCCTCAAAGAGGGCACGCTCCACCTCCGTTAGCCCATCCAGGCCGCTACTCGAGTAGCTCCTCGCATTGCGCCTACCCCTACTGCGCGTCGCCCCCTGCTCCTCTCCTCCTTATCATCGGTGTTTTTATTGTTGTTGTTGTTGTTATTGTTGTTGTTGTAACTCATCTTGTTCGTACGACCACATTGCTCGACATGGCGAGCGCCGTGGTCAAATATTTATAGTGGGGAACTTATTAGGTCAGCCGCGGCAGAGCCCCGTGACGCGGTAAGGCCATAATTACTCTCCAAGGTGGCCCGGTGTCGGAGAGGCGCCGTTCAAATACAGCCGGTGTTGTAGACCTCCTGGCTGCAAACCATCCAATGGGCACGGTGACCCTTAACACCCTGGATTCGGAGGTGACAGCTCTTAGTTGCCGCCGCACGCGATACAGACAAACTCAGCCGACGTGGTTTCAGCCCCATCAGCTCCGTTGGTCTGCATCGAGTACGCCCCTACACCAACGTCAAGGTTTCTGTCCTCGTAGGGGTGGCATACCTCTAAGGCAGTGCACAATTATCTAATATATAATCAATCCTGCTTCATTTATCTGTAATAAGCGAATGAAAATTTCTCATGCCACTTGAATTGGTTATCTGACAATCAATTTGTACATAAAGCAATAGCCCAGTGGGAAGCGTCGGGGGTAGTGGTCGAGCGCTTAATGGTTCAAGTACAGCTATCGGCCAAATCTTTTTTTATTTTTTGTCATTGAAAATTGTTTTTATTTTTTCAATATATAAATATTTCTTATCTTGACTTTTTTTTAAATATTTATGTTTGTGATCTCTATTTTCGAGAAAAAAAATTGCTGAATATTTTTAGTTGACGGAAAGCATATGCATACATACCACCCATTATAGAAATGCGATAACAGCTTATTCAATTTGGGTTTTTTTGTCTAATTTTTGATGATATAAGATCGAACTTGCGAAATTTTTTCAAACACAGTAGTCTATTTATCGGACTTCGGTAGATTAGTTCTATAAATTTTAGTGATTTCTACCGTTTGAGACAAAGTTGCTGATAGACTCCCTATTTAAAATATAAAAATCGACAACATATTTAATATGTACTTAAATTTTGAACTAAATCAAGTGGTTAGCGGTTGTCTTAAATTTTACTGAAGGCAACAACTGATTTCTATTCATATGTACATATGTATTAACTTTTAAAAGGGCAGATTTGCAACCCGAGCCCCAAACAAGACTAGACCAAATTGAATAGAAAAATTAATATATATTTTTTCTTTAAATCAAATAAAAAATCCATATAAATTGTCTTAAATATTGCTAAGTTATGGTTAAAGAAAAAAGCTAGAAATCATAGTTATTGGTTTTCCACCCTGTGACAACACGGCCCCTATACCCTTTGATGAAGCGTCTGTCTTTAGATCGAATGGCTTCTTAAAGTCTGGGTAGGGTAGTATAACGTCTTCAAACGCTAAAACCTCTTTTAGTTTATTGAAAGCCTGCAACTGACTTTCGTCTAAGTCTACTTTTATTTTTTTTGATTGTGTAGACTTCACCTTGCCGTTTTCACCTTTTAGGATATCCGTCAAGGGCCTTCCTATCGACGCATCCTTTACAAAGCACCTATAATAACTTGCCAGCCCCAGGAAGGACCTGACGCCGATCAAAGTTGAGGGTTTCTCATAATTACGAATCGCTTCGATCTTATCAGGACTCGTCTTGATACCGTCCATAGATACCACGAAGCCCAAGTACTCCACACTCTATTTAAAGAAGGGGATACCCCCATATTAGTTTCGTACAGTTTTTCCCAAACCCACTCAATATGTTCAATGTGCTCTTCCTCGTCCTCGGAAAAAATAATAACGTCATCGACGTAAACATAACAACACTTCCCTATCTGTTCTCGAAGCACATCGTCGATAGCTCTCTGGAAGATGCTGGGTGCATTCTTCAATCCGAAAGGGAGTCTACAAACCTCGTACTTTCCATGACCCACCGAAAACGCGGTCTTTTCTCGATCTTGGTCAGCAAGTGCTATTTGGTGAAAGCCTGATTTAAGGTCAAGCGTTGTAAAATACCTGGCCCTTCCCAGATTCGACAATATAACTGTGATATTAGGAATAGGATATTTATCGTCGATGGTTTTCTGATTCAGCTTTCTAAAATCTATAACCAGACGCTTTTTGGTGTTAGCCAGCTCATCCTTTCCCTTCTTATCCACAACCCAGATTGGATTGTTGTATGGTGATCGGGATGGCCTTATTATACCATTTCTTAATAAGTCACGAATCTCCGCATTTACGAAGTCTGAGACGCCCATAGGATATGGGTACATCCTGGAATATACCGGGTCGTCACTTTCGGTGCGAGTAGTGGCGACAATATTCGTATTATAAGGGAGTGCTTCATTTGGATCCGAGAAGACCCCCAGTAAATTTGTTATCAATTTTTTGAAATTTGTTTTTGCTGGCCTGTGGCACTTCTATGTCTTCCACTTGTGTGAAATTCACATAACCACACCTCAAGAATTTAAGTTCTTCGGAGCCAGAACTAGTTTTTATTATTTTGTTTTTAAAATCTAAATTTGTATTCGTCTGCGTAAGCAGATCAAGCCCAACTATTCCATCGAAAGTTGAAAGCATGGGGAGCAAAAAAAAGGCTGTTTGTGCCAAACAAGTTGACCATACATTTCTCTTTGATATCATTAAAGCCATGTATTGACTTTACCAAAAACCGATTTACGACTGGTATTATATTTTTAAGTTCTTTTAGGGGCTTAATATAATTCTTTGATGCCCCTGTATCAATTAGTAATTTAATTCATTTCCCCGCAATTGTCCTTTCAATGAAAGGTAGCAGGGAGCTTTCTCTAAAAAATTGATTTGATCCGAATCGTCCACTGCTGCGGCCTCCGAATTTGCCACATCCTGATACCCTTCGGTCTCTTTACCTGAGGATAAGTGGTTGATTCTTTGTTGCTTTGGCCCTGTTAGTCGAGCAGAGCCATGATTCGGCCTTTTCGTAGCCTGCCCATACCCTTGATTCTGATTTTTTTGGGGCGGCCCCCTGCCTATAACGCAGTAAGGAATCTACCTCCATTGGCTGCACTGGATCCATTTTTTGTGGAATGAGGATTCTTCGAGGGATAAACATCCTTGACTGGGGTTCTTCCACCAGTACCATTTTCCCTATGCTGCTGTCTTCCTTCAGCTCTTTGAGCCTTATCTTCCAGGTTTCTAGCGTAGGTACTCGCAAATAAGTACCGCTCGTGATTTGACTCTACCTCCTGAGCTAACGCTAAAGCAGATGGTAGGTCGCTAGGTAGTGCCGAAAACAGCACACCGCAAAGCAGTTTCTTATTACCTGAAATAAATACACGCAAGGCGTCCATTCTGTATTTTTTATTTAGGGATGCAGCAATTGTTTTATCGTATGTCATAATTGTCTTATTGGTGAGAAGAGTTAATTTCTTCTCAACTTCGTCGTAATACTGAAGGAGCGTCAAACTTTCCTGGCGAAGGGTTGAGAGCTCCTGCTCAATCAGGTAGATGGGTCGCTTGTCACTGTAAGTGAAATCAAGGCGACTGACTATAGCCCTGAAGTTCAATACCGTGTTGAAGGATGCCAGCACCATATCTGCCGGCCCTTTCACCTTATTTCTAATTATGGCCACGGCTTGGTAATGTTTACTACTGTCTTCATATTTTTAAAAAATTTTGTATGCCGTCTGGGCCGCCTGGCTCCAGGAAACATAGCACTCCTGCTTGCCATCAAAATCTGGTAAGGATTTCACAATGTTAAGTGGTTCGTCGCACTGTTTCCCGGGCACAATATCTATTTCCCTATATGTTTCCACCTCAGGCCCGGTAATTTTCACATCATTTATGCGCTGACTAATGGTTGTCAGCCGCTCTTCGAAGCTGTCCCTCCGTACAGCGAGTGCAGAGGAAATATCACTGTCTATTAGGGCTTTCAGCTGGTCGGCTTCCAAAGGCATGTTTAAATTTGAATACCAAGTTCCCTGATCACAAACACCACCGACCCTTCTCCTATCGACTAATATACCGGTTAGCCTATCCAACAATTCACCCAATTCACAATCACTCATGTAACTGGCAAATCATTTGCCCTAAAAAAAATTAAACAAAGCAAAAAAAAATTAAAAATTTCTATACGACTTGATAATAGAGTCAGAATTTTTGAAATCGATCACTAAAAATGGGTCGGTTTTGTTTTTTAATTTAAATGTGGTGAATGTGTAGCACGTGTGTATTGAAAGAGATTCCCAAAATATAATTCCAAAAAAAAAAAATTATTGTGCGAATTATTGGCATAACTAATTTGTTGGCATTTTTTTTTTCGTTTTGCTATATCTTATAATCTATTTGCTCAAATGAGATGAAATTTTCACAGTTTTTTACTATTTTGTCATTGTTTATAATGCTATTTTTTTATTGCAAATTCTTTTCAAGTTTTTTTTTTATACATTTTTTTGTATGCAAATTTTTTGCAAAATGTCGTTCTGGAGCACCAAAAATTCTGAAAAAAATGCAAAATATTCTTTAAGCTTTATGCAATAACATATAAAAATTTCAAAGTGTGCGGATTTTTTGTTCAGAAGATACAATAAAAAAAAAGAAAAAGAAAAAAATAAAAAATAATATAAATAAAATATCAACGAGTCTTGCTACCACACAGTACTTTCAGCACTCATAGAATTCAAAGTTTTTGTTTGATCTCATAATAAAAGACCGCGAAGAAAGGTACAAACATCAATTTATTGCAATATTACATTTTGAATGAAAAAACATTACATGATCACATTGATAAAACTACTTAGGACTTATCAGAAGATCGAATTCTCAATGAATGCTTCTGATGCTGAATAAATTCGGCAAGCATATGTTCGTCCGTTAATTCGTATAAAAGAGCGATAATTTCGCGTGTTCTTTATTACCTCAGCTTTGAGAAAACGTTTCTCCAAAATAAGATTTTCAGCGTCATATTCGGCCACTGAGTAAAATACAAATGTAATGCTTTTAAAATAGCTTACACACCATTCATACAACGCTTTCGGATATGTTATATGATCGCGTGTAGTCCGTTGTAAGCTTACATGTGCGGCATTTCTTTTAACACTTCCGCCTATTCCATCACATGCGCCTTTGCCGTGAGATGTAGCGAAAAAATGCCACTCTGCATCTATAGCAAAATCATTTTTATAGTAAGCCAAATTTGCAAAATTTTTTTTGTTTTTGTATTGAGCACCAGAGCCATCAGAAAAAAAATTAATTTTCTAACTCTGTTTAAACCATGCCTTTGCTTTAGAAAGTCAATCATTTTTTTGTTGAAAGCATGTACAGATATTGCATCATGCTTGAGGCAGTCAGAAATTACAACAAAACTATGGTGATTGATGTCAGTCCCATTGTTGTAATAAATTACGTATGGATGCAAAGTGGCTTGACTATTATTCCAATGGAAGGATTGTATTGCATCTTGTACCACGAACGAATAATTTTCAGAAAAATACAAAGATACTAAAAATTCGGCTTCCTTTAAATTTTCTCTAATGGTAGCAAAATAGCTGGCTTGACTTTTTGCTATAAAATCGTGTTTTGCATAAATTTGTAAGTTAGCTTCCAAATCAGTCGAAAATCCTTCAACACTCGCCGTTGGAAATTCCAAATTGCACCTTCAAATGAAATTATTGAGTAAGTAACGCTTAAAAGGTAGATTTGTCAATTCGTCGTTATTTTTACCTGTCGTTGTTCGTCCATTGTCTGAAGCTAATTGTCTCGATGTTATTATTTGTTAAATCTGCCTTGATATTTTTTATAAATTTTTCCAAACCAGGACATTGTTGACATGTATGCAAATGACATGAAGCTGTTGGGGTTTCGCACATCATTCCCTTCGTGACTTCTTTAATTAAGATGTCTTTTTTTGAACTTTTGCGTAAACAATCGTTTAAAGCGATAAATTTTAGTTTCATATTTTGATGAGTTTTACAGACACAGACTGTATGAGTCCCGGCAGCTCCAACGGGAATACAATTCCGTGGACGAAGTTTTGTGAATTTAGATGGACTTATTTTTATATCCGTGTATTTTGTACAAAACTCTTTATGAATTTCTTTAATGTCTGACAGTAGCAAACGTTTTTGTACAGTATCATGATGACCATCTTCATCGATAACTTTACGGCAATCCCTTTTCCCAGGCATCATACGACTTATTTCGTCACTAACGTAAAACGCTTTTACTTTTAGAACAATATGTTGAGGTAGTAAACGGCCTATTTTTTTAGCAGGATATGAGCCATAACCTTGTGATGAGCGTAATTTTTTGGCAACACGTGCTGTATGGAAAGAAACTCCTAATTCTCTTTTCATTTTTCGAATACTCCAGTGGGATGGGACGGTTGTTAGTACTTGTATTATTTTTATTCGGTCATTTTCCTTCGATAAAGCACTTTTTATTTCTTTCGATAAATTTGCATCAATATTGTCACTGTTGTGTGAACTTTTCTGAGGCAGTTTTTCTATTTCTAATTCCATGTCTTCTTCTGTTGGCATAAGTAAAGTTATTGATAGTCATTTGGAAATTGGCCAAAATTAAACCAAAAAATAAATAATACCTTCAAATGTGGGATCAAAGGATAAATCATCGAGATTTTCAGAATCAGTACTGTAATATTCATCGTCACTTGTCTCATCATTGATTGAATTATTCAATTGCAAATCGGGGGAAAGATTGGAAAACAATATTTCAGCGTTCGGGACTTTATTGAATTCAACACGACATCTTGTACACATGTATTTGCCCATGAAATGAAAAAAACGAGTTTCCCAATGTTTTGTCACGAGTTTCACACTTTTATAAACGTTATTGTGCAGCTTCTTTTTGTGAGGATTGCAACACTTATTTGGGGGTGACATGACTACAACTGATAACGATGAAAATATAACACGAAGCAAATGGTTTTCAGTTCTAGCACATATAAGGACAATTGCTGTCATTCATATTTCTTGATAACGTATACTTCCACAACTGCTTTGTTACTTACTTACTTTTTTCACCGCACAAAGTTAGACAATAATATATATGGAGGACTCGTTGATATTTTATTTATATTATTTTTTTCTTTTTCTTTTTTTTATTGTATCTTCTGAACAAAAAATCCGCACAATTTGAAATTTTTATATGTTATTGCATAAAGCTTAAAGAATATTGTGCATTTTTTTCAGAATTTTTGGTGCTCCAGAACGACATTTTGCAAAAAATTTGCATAAAAAAAAATTTATAAAAAAAACTTGAAAAGAATTTGCAATAAAAAAATAGCATTATAAACAATAGTAAAAACTGTGAAAATTTCATCTCATTTGTGCAAATAGATTATAAGATATAGCAAAACGAAAAAAATGCCAACAAATTAGTTATGCCAATAATTCGCACAATAATTTTTTTTTTTGGAATCTTAGTTTGGGAATCTCTTTCAATACACACGTGCTATACATTCACCACATTTAAATTAAAAAACAAAACCGACCCATTTTTAGTGATCGATTTCAAAAATTCTGACTCAATAGATCTTCCGTGCAAGCATCAACGCATTTGAAAATTCACAACTTGTTCCTGCTTTTTTTTTATATTTCTTTGAAAGTTTACTTAATATTACTTTATTTTATTTTCTTTACAATTCACAATTTGTTTTGCTTTCTTTGTTTCAATATTTTTGCTTCTTTTTCTTGTTCAATTAACATACTTTTTTCTTTACAATTCACAATTTGTTTTCGCTTTTTTTATATTCCTTTGAAAATTCACCTAATATTTATTTTATTTTATTTTCTTTACACTCTACTTACATCATCTTAAAATAAATATAAATACAGCAATTCCGGCTATGATTTCCTGGATTCTGATGTCCTTTGATGTCCTGGAGTTCTTTATGTTTTTTCCACAACGTGTGGTCCCACGTTTAGAGCGCCAAATAAGTAATACAGAAAATTTAAGTATGGTTACTTTATTATGTAAAAATGAATATTCTGATCCGACACGCGCTGGCGGTGTCTTTGAGTTCTAGAGTCAAACTAAAAAACTACACTAATTCTAAATCTAACCTAAAGTTGCCGCCGCCGCAGTCGCTGTTGATGCCGCGCTGACTGGCTTGTGATGATTCTGTGGAATTCACAAATTTACATATTTTGCTTCCCACGCGCTGGGACAGTTGTTGTGTTCACAACTGTTCTGCACCTGCAGGTTGGTGTCGCATTGCTGATTCATTAGAGCGAGATCCCAGAGCCTAAAAGCGTCACTTATTTAATAATGGATGAAACCAATACCGATCGATAGTCCTCCCCGAATCTAGAAAGAATGTGAAAATTGCAAAGCTGTACCTATCTCAAGGGCCTAGGAGTCGGGGGTCAAAGTCGCCAAAAAATGACCCTAACTTCACTTATTTTATAAAGGATGATTTTCACATATTTGACGTAGATTACCACCCCGCGTCAGTAGCAAGTGTTGTTAGACCCGTACCAGTGAAAAGGCTCCAGCCAGACACCCACAGTTCGCGGATTTTCCTATGGAGATTTATTCTGTTTTACCAATTTCACGCATTTGGGCCACTTTGGGTGCTTTTAACTACCCAATATTTCCCCATTTTTTGTAGAATACTACCCTCAAGTAGCGTCAGGCATTTTTAGACTTCGGCAAAAACTTCAGCCAGACACCTCAAAACTCGGGAAATTTTACTCATTTTTACTGCGCTTTCACATGTTTAAGCGGGTTTGCCCAACTTTGGCCTCTTTTAAATAACAGATCTTCACACATGTGTCGTAAAATACTACCCTGAAGTAGAATCAAGCATTTCCAGACATCATCCCATGGAAAAAACTTCAGCCAGACACCTCAAAGTTCGGGAGCTTTTATTTTCCCATTAATTTGTTTTCTCTTGTTTGTCCAACTTTTACTACTTTTAAATGATGGATCTTTGCACATTTGTCGTAGGAAACTACCCTTAAGTAGTTTCCGTAATTCTTAGACTTCGTCCCATGGCAAAAACTTCAGCCAGACACCTCAAAACTCGGGAAGTTTCACTAATTTTTACTGCGCACACAGTGTTTAAGCGGGTTTGACTAACTTTGGCCACTTTTAAAAAGCAGATCTTCACACATGTGTCGTAAAATTCTATCCTTAATTAGAATCAAGCATTTCCAGACATCATGTGTCCTAGAACACTATCTCTAAGTAGTATCAGGCATTTTTAGACTTCATCCCATGGAAAAAACTTCAGCCAGACACCTCAAGGCTGAGGAATTTTCATAGTTCTTACTGCGCTTTCACATATTTAAGTGGGTTTGTCCAACTTTGGCTGCTTTTAAAGGGCAGATCTTTTCACATGTGTCGTAGAAGACTACCCTGAAGTGGTATCAGACATTTTTCGACTTCGTCCCATGACAAAAACTTCAGCCAGACATCTCAAAGGTGAGAAATTTTCATAATTCTTACTGCGCTTTCACATTTTTGAGCGGGTTGGTCCCACTTTGGCTGCTTTAAATAGCGGATCTTTACACATGTGTCGTAGAACACCACCCTTAAGTGGTATCAGGTACTTTTGGGCTTCGCCCCATGTCAAAAACTTCAGGCAGACACCTCAAAACTGAGGAATTTTTATAATTATTACTGCACTTTCACATGTTTAAGCGAGTTTGTCCAACTTTGGCTGTCTTTGAAAGGCAGATCTTTACACATGTGTCGTAGAACACTAACTGTAAGTAGTATCAGGCATTTTTAGACTTCATCCCATGGAAAAAACTTCAACCAGACACATCAAGGCTGAGGAATTTTCATAGTTCTTACTGCGCTTTCACATGTTTAATCGGGTTGGTCCCACTTTGGCTGCTTTTAAAGGGCGGATCTTTTCACATGTGTCATAGAACACCACCCTTAAGTGGCATCAGGTACTTTTGGACTTCGCCCCATGTCAAAAACTTCAGCCATACACCTCAAAACTGAGGAAATTTTATAATTCTTACTGCACTTTCACATATTTAAGCGAGTTTGTCCAACTTTGGCTGTTTTTGAAAGGCAGATCTTTACACATGTGTCATAGAACACTATCTCTAAGTAGTAGCCAGACATAATTCTTGCTGCCATTTCACATGTATAAGCGCGATGGTCTAACTCTGGCTGCTTTTGAAGGGCAGATATGTTATAGAAGACCACCCTTAAGTTGTATCAGGTACTTTTATACTTCGCCCCATGTCAAAACCTACAGCCAGACACCTCAAAAATGAGGAATATTCATAATTCTTACTACGATTTCAAAGGTTTAAGCGAGTTGGTCCAACTTTTGCTGTTCGCAAAGGGCGGATCTTTACACATGTGTCGCAGAACACTGCTCTTAAGTAGTTTCAATCATTGTTAGACTTCGCCCTATAGAAAAAACTTCAGCCAGACACCTCCAAACTGACGAATTTTTATAATTCTTACTGCGTTCTCACATGTTTGAGATGGTTGGTCCAACTGTCCAATGTGTCATAGAAGACCTCCTTTAAGATTTCGCCTTTTGAGAAACACTTTAACCAGACACCTTAAATCTGGGTAGTTTTCATAATTCTTACTATGCTTTCGCCTGTTTAAGCAGGTTTGTCCAACTTTGACTATTTTTAAAAGGCGAATATTTATACATGTGCCGTAGAACACTAAATTTTTGGAGATCTTCGCATGACAAAAACTTCAGCCAAACACCCCAAAGCTCGGGTTTTTTTTAACAATTGATCTCTCCATAGGACATGATCAAGCAAATTAGAATACTTCAGCCCATACAAAGTGTTCAGATGTGGTATTTGTTGCAGCAACTGATCCCGGACGCATCCTAGACCTTCGGTTAGTCTTTACTTAAATTTCACCCAGCGATCAAAACCCAACATCAGCCAGAGTTAGACCAGCGCGCTTATACATGTGAAATCGCAGCAAGAATTATAAAAAATTCTTAGTTTTGAGGTATCTGGCTGAAGTTTAAAAGTACCTGATACAACTTAAGGTCTTCTATAACACATGTTAAAAGATCCGCCCTTTAAAAACAGCCAAAGTTGGACCATCCCAATTAAACATGTGAAATTGCAGTAAGAATTATAAAAATTCCTCAGCTTTGAGGTATCTGGCTGAAGTTTTTGACATGTGATTTTTGAAAAATATCAATTAATGATATGAGTCCACTTTAAAATTTACAGTAAATCATGTCAATAAGATAGTATATTCGAAGAATGATAGGGGGTCACGTTCACGTTGATATTACCCACTGTTGGACGAAAAATTACAGGGTTTACTCAGGGGCGGATCGTGACATTGTGGGGCCCTGGGCTAATGTTACTCGGGGGGCCCTGTTTTCTATGGTGATGCAGTATATAGTTATCAGAAAAAAAATCAGCTTATAAAAACATTTATTTATCAAAACAAATAGCACAATAAAGAATATTAAATTACAAATCAACCCTTCTGCATTTTATTTGCTCATCAACTGCTAAATCCTTTGTTAGATCACAATTTATAGAAAGAAGAGATAAATGATTAAGTCGATCGTTCGACATTGTTGTCCTATACTTAGTTTCAATATATGACATCCTGGAGAAAGAGCGCTCCGCTTCGCAGCTGGTGATGGGTAACGTCAAAAAAATTTTTAAAATGGTGTAACAATTAGGAAATACACCAACAAGTTCCTTTTCATAGATAAGCTTATACATTTCACTGCAAGAGGTGTAGCAGTCTGATTTAGATTGTAGTAAATATGATTTTAATTGAATGCATTCATTTACTAAGTTGTCATCTACGTCATCTGAATAATATTTTACAATATTGCGTACACTTTCCAGATCCACGGTTTTCTGGTTTTTCGCTGTAGACTTATCGGCAAATTTTGAAGTAATTTGTCTCTTGTAAACGTCGCTGTAATTTGTTTCCACACTAGTACTTAATTTTTTAGCTTTCTCTTCGTACTCTTTTAGCTTCTGATCTGAATGCTGTCGTATATTGTACACGAACTCTTTCAACGAAACAATTAATTTATTACCTTCGCAAATATTTAAGCCAGGGCTCTGTATTTTTTTATTTACTACATGAAATCTCTCCAAAATTTCTTCCCAAAATGTGATCAAAATTGCAAATGAGAGTTTCGTCAGTTTATTAAATAAACTTCGTGCCTCTTTTCTGAAATCAGCTTTCTCATCCTCATTTTCGCTAAAAGATTTTAAAATTTTCATAATTTCAGAATAATGATTTTTTTAAGCTTTGACAGCCTCGTAATGACAAGACCATCTGGTTTGGCTTAAACTTTTTAACGTAAATTTTAGTTGGATTTCACGATGTAATAGTTCCCACCTATGGGTTGAAGATGAGAAAAAAACATATATTTTTTGCACCACTCCAAAAAAATTTACAATTTCGGTAGCAACTTTAACACATTCTTCACCAACTAGGTTAAGGGAATGCGCAGCACATGGTACATAATCCGCACTTTTATTTTTTTGTTTAATTAATGCTTGGACACCTTTGTACTGACCCGACATATTGGCTGCGTTGTCATAAGACTGTCCCCTACAATTATCCAGTATCAGCCCATTTTTTCCTAAAAAGTCTTGTAGAATATTAAATAAGTGTAAACCAGTATGACTACTAATTTTGATGAACGAGACACATCGTTCGTACACATATCCCTGAAAACAGTATCGTAATACAATAGCAAGCTGGTCATTGTGAGACAGATCTGGAGTTGAATCCATCACGATTGAATAATACTTTGTGTCGTCGTTATTTATTTGATTTATAATTTGTTTCACTATCTGCTTGCCCATAATATCAATAACTTTCTCATATACTGTTTTTGATAAGTACGATATTGTCGACTTCGGTCGCAGCTCTCGTTGTTCAATATGTTCCCTAATGAATGGGTCAAACTCTGCCAATAGATCCAGAGATCCCATGAAATTACCATTATGTGGTGAACCAAATACTTCTTCGGAACCTCTAAATGCTCAGCCTCTTATACTTAAAAATTTTATCACTGCAATAACCCGTTTCAAGACATTATGATAGTACTCTGCTTCTTTCTTTGATTGGTCCTGGAGCTGCTTATCTACAACAGACTTATTTTCTTTTCGTGTCAGCCAAGCTAACATAGAAATTTTATGTTCATTAGAATTTTCGTGATTCTCTAAAGACGTTCCTATGTGTTTCCAATCAGAAAATCCCGTTGTGTATTGAGAAAGTGTTTTAGAAAAAAGTTTGCAAGTCAAACAAAAAATAGTCCCAAGGCTGGGTGAATAGCACAACCAAGGTCGTTCCAGTAATTGGCCGTTTTTCATTTTCTTAATGAAATATCTGTCTGAGAATGATCTATTTTGATCTTTATATTTTTTTGTTGAAGCTGGATATTTATTTTCTGGATCTTTATTTTGAAAATCTGTCATTTCATGAGAGAGGATGTGATTGATGAAGTCATTATTTAGTGACACTGGCCACGAGCCCACGTCAATATATTTCCCAAACTCAAATTCAATGTTTTCTGAATTTCTTTCAGTCTCAATATAAGCGTCCTTGTCTTGAGTATTAATATCGTCTTCAGTTGGATCAGAGGGTTGTTGGTGGTCAGATACTTGTTCATTTGCATCACTAATATTTTTTTCCTGGTGTTGGGGTTCCTTACTCTCTGTAGATATGTTCTCTTTGGATAAGGTTCCTTCCTTTTCGCTTCATAATAGATTTTTAGATCTTTCATCGTCATTTTTATGTTCTGTTTTAAAAAAAGTATGTAGTTTTGCACATTTACTTTTTTCTTTTTCTCGGCTTAACTGTAATTTTCGTTAGACATTGCTATGATTTTGGTATTCTAAAAATAATCAAAGAACAGAATTAACCTATAATCGGTGAGATAATCTAATAGGTACTAATATTTTGTACAAGTAACGGGTGTACTAATTCACAAAATTATCATTATAATCGGCAGAGATGGGAGTAGTGCACTAATGCAGCAGCTTGCACGAAAATATGAATGGTGAGAGCAAAAATTGCAGCCTCACTCAGAAATAGTGGTAGTGAAGCTAAAAAATGTTTCACTAAAATTGAAAAGCTGGTAGTGAAAATAGGTAGACTTAGCGTGTCCGCAAACGAGTCTTCTCGTCCACGTATAATACACGTAAAAAAAAAGCATACAGCATACGCTTTGATATCGCACCCATGTTTTCAAATGGAGAACCGCAAACGAATCGTACGGTTTTCATATGCGTCGAAATATGCTTTCAGCATTACTGCTATCGTATAGCTCTGGCGTCAAGTTGCCGTACACTACGATAAGAAATTTTTGTTTGTTTACGTTTTTCAATGTGTAGCAAATAAAATAAAAATTTAGAATATTTGTCAACATTTTTAAATAGTTTAAAAATATATTTCGGGTGAAAATAATTAAATTTATTTAATTAATTGACCGTCGAGAGTGTATTTTTAACAACAATTTGTCGCATCGTTTGCGGATGTGCCAGCGTATCGTCATTGTCGTTGTTTGACAAATACGTGGGGCTGCGGTGACGTTAGCGACTCGTTTGCGGATGCGCTTAGTGCACAGACATTTTTCTTCACTAATTTGAGTGAAACCCAGAAAATTCCCAATATATTTTTGTTTTAATTCAGATTGAAAACGAAATTACCTAGTGGGAAAGAAGAAACTATAAAATTTTTTTTATAAAAAAATGTGTACGAAAACTATTGCAAGTAAATTGAGCCCTGAGCGCAAAAACGACGTAAAAGCCACGATTTGCACCTAGAGGTTTTCTACAAAAATCGTAATTTTTTTTTTTTGACAACGATATTTATTCCCTTGTGGACCTTGCTCCTCTTGGCTTTCTCTAAAAGTATAATTTTTTATTAACTAGTTATTGTAGCTGAAACTTTTTATTACAACTGAAAGCATTGTGCCAAGCATCACTACATTATCTTTATTTAAAAGCAATTTATTAGAAAAAACATGCGAATAAATTTTTGAAGCAACCACATTTTTCTATAAACTTAAATTGTTGAAGAAACCGATTGGCGCTACCGATTATTTCACAAATCATAAATCGCTAGCCTCTACAGATTTTTGGTTCCATGTAGAGCTGGCCATAATTCGAATTCACATCCACCCTTACAGAAATGATTGATGCAATTGCCTTTGCTTTGTTATGAATATTCCATGGAGCTTCACTGTCTCTTTTCAGAATGCGAGACGTAGTAGGAGTCTCACTCACATAAGTCGGATCCACTACACTATTGTCACTACAAAATCATCTAATTCCATTTATTATAACTTTTTTTGCCATGATTTTGTACAATAAGACACAATAAATTAACTTATTATCGCACCAATCAAGTTATTGGTAGTGAATAATAAAATGATTGAAAAAAAATATTTTTAGTCGTAGAAAAGAAAAGAAAACGATATTGGAAAAAAATAGTGCGTACTAAAATTTTGTCAATATAGTAATTCCAATGGAAGCGTAATGCACTCAAAATTTAGTGCACTACTCCCAACTATGATAATCGGTAAAGAGTTCGCTATACAAAAAAATATCGTGATTTCACCGACTATAGACAAGCGAAGTGGCAGGTGAATTCCCAATTCGTTTGATAGTGGCGCACACGAGTTGATCGATTTTAGTTGCCAAACTGAAGTAACGTTCGCACACGTGTGCAAACAAAAGAACATATATAAAGTCAAGTATCAGTGTTTATGTCACCACAGGATCAGCACTGTCAATTAAAAGTGTGAGTACTTACTTAGTTGGCACTTAACCGTTCAAACGGTTCTGGCCGTCTAGTGTTTGTAGTAGTAAAATAATGTGAGTGAGGTAGTAAAATATCAGTGCGTCTTGTAGGGCATTCGTCTTTTATTTTTATTGGTAGCTGGGGGCCCTTTGCATCCACGGGGCCCTGGGCTGAAGCCCAAAAAGCCATTAGGTAGATCCGCCCATGGGTTTACTGTGTACAGATGCTCGATTAGAGACATTTTTACAGCTATTATTGGGTAAGCCTAAACACTTTTTTTTTCAAATTTTTTAAATCGATCAGTCAGAAACAGTCACGTACTCTTTGGTGTTGCTCTCGCACGAGCGGATTTTCTAATTTTGACAGTTCTGGGAGTTTTAGTCAGAAAAGTATTATTGCGTTTCAAAAGATTTATTTTCACACATAAAAGGCCCGTTGTGATACCACCAACACTAGGAAAGTCAGTTCCGGGACTCTGCCATATGGAAAATCCCGGTATTATCGGAATTCTCCGTTACTCCTCCTCGAACCATTTAGATGACTTGATGAAGGCCATCAGGTCCTTTATGTCAAGCTCCGTGACCTGGCGTAGGCTAACCAGGAAGGGAACTCCCAAAAAGCGCATTCTCGCGCCACTTAAAGCCGGGCAGTTGCAGATGAGGCGCTCCACCGTTTCCTCCTCCTCATCATCCTTACAACTCCTACAGCATAGTCGGTAGGGCACACCTAGTCTTTCTGCGTGCCTACCAATAAGGCAGTGCCCAGTTAATACGCCTATTAATATGGAGATTTCTCTTCTCCTTAGGGAATAAATTTGTCTTCATCTTTTATGATCCCATTTCGGCCAGGTTTCTTTGGATATCCTGCATCCTGGAGATTGCAGCCATATTTCGTTGGCTTGGCGGAGTGGATACTCCTTCAGCATAAGCTTGCATGTGGCAAACGGCATACCTAAGCGCTCTTTATCTCGAAGAACCTGCTTGGTCGTGCCTGGCAAGTTCGTCTGCCTTACAGTTTCCTTCAATGTCCCTGTGTCCCGGGACCCATGTGAGGTTCACGCGGTTCTGTTGGGCCATCTCTTGAAGAGATCGACGACAGCTGAGCGTCAGTTCAGAGTTGCACGAATAAGAGCCAAGAGCTTTGATGGCCGCCTGGCTGTCACTGAAAATAACGATGTCCTCGCCGATAGCGCGTTTTCTCATCCAAATCGCGGCATCCAAGATTTCTGAGACTTCAGCCTGGAAGACGCTGCAGTGATCAGGTAGTCTGAAGGGAAGCTCAAGGTTCAGATCCTTTGAATAAACCCCTCCACCAACTCTGCCGTCTAACTTCGAGCCATCAGTATAAATGGAAGTGCCGCCATGAGTGGCGGGACTCCGATCCGTGCTCTCCCATTCTTCCCTGTTGGGGATGTTGATATGTGCTCAGCGGAAGAAAGCTATAGGATCCCAAAATACAGGCGTGTCCAGTAGTGCTTGCGCCCCAGCCGGACGTTTCCCTTAGACGCAGAGCCGATGCTGCTGCTACCCGGTGCCCTTCCAGATCGAGTGGCAAAATGCCAAGAATGGCCTGGAGTGCTTCATTGGGCGTTGTTCTTAACGCACCGCTTATACAGATCATGCAAGATCTGTGTACTTTACCTAGCAGATTAAGGTTTGTTGTCTTGCTCAGCGCAGGCCACCATACCACAACTCCATAGAGCATGATTGGTCGAATGATTGCAGTGTAGATCCATTTCCATATTTTGGGGCTGAGCCCCCATTTCTTTCCAATGGCTCTTTTGCACGTGTTTTTTTTTTTTTTTTTTTCAGAGGGGAAAGCATCGAAAGCCTTAAAGTGTGTGTGGGACTTAAACCAGCACTAAAACTCCTACCGTCATGTACCGATCCCCCCGGTACTACCGTGAAGTATTCCGTCGGGAGGTGGTTTGAGCACTAGGCTCAACGTCTGTTGGTCATCGTAAAACGTCCATTTCAGTTCTTGACTGGGGATTTTTTTATAGGAATTTTTCTTTCTACTATCTGGGAGTGTTATTGAAAAAACGTCAGACTTGTTCAAGATTATAACAAATTTATAATTATAAACTTATGTACATACATACAACTTACTGCATTTGCTTACCACTCGTCGGAGCTGCTATCAGGTTGAAAACCTGTACATCGATGTTGTCGTCCTCAGGAGATTGGATTGCCCATGTTCGACGGTTGGAACGGCCGTGGTTCCAATACCGCATCTTTTAAATCAACAGAGTTTGCAATTGAACACTAACTCGTACAACGGCTGTCTTGACAGCCACGGCAGTTGGAGAGGCTCCCAAAACTTATGTTTTAACTATGCAATTGGCTCAGGTTTGGGTCACGCAGGTCAGGCGGTTGGGACGGCCGTGGGTCCAATACCGGATCTAAATAAATCGATAATGTTTTCAGTCACACGCTTGCTCGTACACGGCTGTCATGACAGCCAGGGCAGTTGGAGAGGCCGTGTAGAGTTCAATACACGCTTTCTTCTGGCGCTGAGGAAAATTCTCCCTCCAGGTTAGTTTCCTATCCAGATCTGTGCCCAAGAACTTGGCTTTGTCAGCCAAGTTCAGGTGCAAGTCATTCACTTTTTGTAGTATTAGCGGTGATATCTTATAGCGGTTCGTGAAAAGGACCAGTTCTACTTTTCCCGGGTTGATGCTCAGTCCGCAGCGCGAGCACCATGAGGAAACCTCTCGCAGTGCTACTTGCATCAAGTCGCACAGGGTTTGTGGGAATTTGCCCCTATATACTATAGCTAAGTCGTCTGCATATGCCACTACCTTCCCGCCCCCAGCTTGTGTCTCGCAGCATCGAGTTGACAGTGAGGTTTAATAGAAGCGGGGAGAGAACACCACCCGGAGGCGTTCCCCTTGTGACATAGCGTGATAAGTCAACCGAGCCCAGTGAAACTATTCGTCTACCCCTTAGTAGTTCATCAATAAGTCCAATAAGAGACCTGCTTATGCCCAGACTTGTTAAAGCGGTGTTTATAGCATCAGGGCTTATGTTGTTGAAGGCTCCTTCAATATCTAAAAAGGCCACAAGACAGTACTCCTTTTCATACAGCGATTTTTCAATATCAGAAACTAGGCTGTGAAGCGCAGTTTCTGTAGATTTCCCTTTGGTGTATGCATGCTGATGCTTGGCGGCCGCCGTGGTGTAGCAGTTAAGTGTTCGGCCTTCTACACCAAGTCGTGGCGGTTCGATGCGGCAAAGTAACATCAAAAATTAATTAGAAAAACAATTTTTCTAAACGGGGTCGCCCCTCGGCAGTAGTTTGGCAAACTCTCCGGGTGTATTTCTGCCATGAGAAGCTTCTCAGCAAAAAATTCATTTGCTTTGCAAGTGCCGTTCGGAGTCGGCAAAAAACTGTAGGTCCCGCCAACTTGTAGGAAAACTCAAAAGCAACACACCACAAGTTGGAAAGAGAAGCTCGGCTAAAAATCTCGTTAGAGGTTATGATAACCTGTTGGTATATCGCCGCCATTAGTATGCATGCTGATAGCTACAGATCAGGTTGCTATCAATAGTAGAGGAGAGGTAGTCATTTATTATCCTCTCGAAGGTTTTGAGCACAAAGGATGAGAGAATGATCGGCCTATAGTCCTTGGGCTCGTAATGAGACGCCTTCCCCGCCTTAGGAATAAACACTACCGTGTATATTCTCCAGGAGCACGGAATGTAGCTAAGAGCCAGGCAGGCTGTATAGAGAAATACCAGCCATTTGGCTGATGTCTCCAGCGTGTTTATGACTTGTGCGGGAATAATCCCGTCTGGCCCGGCAGCCTTGAACGGTTCGAAGCTTTTAACCGCCCAACTAACCTTTTCCTCCGTGATGGGTATGTAATATGTACCATATCAAAAAAATTTATCTTCGTTTTATTCGTGATAATGATACTTTACTTAAATACATCATTGTTCAAAAATATCCTGGATTTCTTCATTTTCAATAATAATATCTCATGACCTCAGTGCAAAATACCCAATTTGAGTAGTACATTCTCGTGGAAGTCTTAGTTCGGGTAAACCGAACATTAAATACCCAGCGGTAGTTTTCATATGATAGGTTAGGTTAGGTTCAAGTGGCTGCCGCAGAGGCACCCTTAGGCCAGTTTTGAAAGGCCCGTTGTGATACCACCAACACAAGGAAAGTCAGTCCCGGGACCCAGCCATATGGAAAATCCCTGAGTTGTTGGGATTTTCCACATAGCAGAATCCCGGGACTGACACTCCTAAACCGACACCGTTACTCCTCCTAGAACCACTTAGATGACTTTATGGAGCCCATCAAGTCCTTTATGTCCAGTTCCGTGATCTGGCTTAGGCTATCCAGGAACGGAACTCCCAAAAAGCGCGTTCTCGCGCCGCTTAAAGCCGGACAGTTGCAGATGACGTGCTCCACTGTTTCCTCCTCCTCATCATCTTTGCAACTCCTGCAGCATCGTCGGTAGGGCACATCTAGCCTTTCTGCATGCCTACCAATGAGGCAGTGACCGGTTAATACCCCTATCAATATGCAGATTTCCCTCCTAGTTAGGGCATAAATGCGTCTAGACCTTTTAAGATCCCATTTTGGCCAGGTTTGTTTCGATATCCGACACCCTGGGGATTGCAGCCATCTTTCGTTGGCTTGACGGAGTATGTGCTCCTTCAGTGTTAGTTTGCATGTGGCAAACGGCATACGTAAGCGCTCCTGAAGAACCTGCTTGGTCGTGCCCTGCCTGGCAAGCTCGTCTGCCTTACAGTTTCCCTCAATGTCCCTATGTCCCGGGACCCATATGAGGTTTACGCCGTTCTGTTGGGCCATCTCCTGAAGAGATCGACGACAGCTGAGCGTCAGTTCAGAGGTGAACGTGTATGAGCCAAGGGATTTGATGGCCGCTTGGCTATCGCTGAAAATAGCGATATCTTCTCCGATAACACGTTTGCTTAACCAGGCCGCGGCGTCCAGGATTGCCGAGACCTCCGCCTGGAAGACGCTACAATGATCAGGTAGTCTGAAGGAGAGCTCAAGGTCCAAATCCCTTGAATAAACCCCTCCTCAAACTCTGCCGTCCAACTTCGAGCCGTCCAACTTCGAGCCGTCGGTGTATATGGAAGTGCCACCATTTGTTTCGGGACATCAATCCGCCCTATCCCAGTCTTCTCTGCTGGGAATGTTTATTTTGAATCAGCTATCCCCGACTGTAGTGGTCGCACAACGATCTGTGCTTAGAGGGAGAAAGTTGTAAGATTCCAGAATACTGGAGTGTCCAATGGTACCCGCAGCCCAACTGGAGGTTTCTCTTAGGCGCAGAGCTGATGCCGCCGCTGACCGAAACTCTTCCAGATCAAGTGGCAAAATGCCCAGAATGACCTGGAGGGCTTCGTTGGGCGTTATCCTTAGCGCACCGCTTATACAGATCATATTGGATCTATGGACTTTCCGCAACAGATTCAGGTATGTTGCCTTGCTCAGCGCAGGCCACCATACGACGACTCCATACAGCATGATTGGGCTAATGATGGCCGTGTAGATCCAACTGCATACTCTAGGGCTGAGCCCCCATTTTTTGCCAATGGCTCTTTTGCATGTGTAAAGAGCGATGCAAGCTTTCTTCTGGCGCTGAAGAACATTCTCCTTCCAATTCAATTTCCTGTCCAGAACTATGCCTAGAAACCCTGCCTTATCCGACAAGCCAGGCGCGTGCCATCTAGTTCTGGTAGGCTTAGTGGCGGTATTTTGTACCGGTTGGTGAAGAGGACAAGTTCCACCTTCCCCGGGTTGATACTAAGTCCGCAGCGAGAGGACCACGTCGAAACTTCTCGCAGTGCTACTTGCATCAGGTCACACAGAGTTTGTGGGAACTTGCCTCTGAATGCAATAGCTAAATCGTCTGCGTATGCCACTATCTTCCCGCCCCCCAGCTTGTGTCACGTAGCAACGAGTTGACTGTGAGGTTCCATAAAAGCGGGGAAAGAACACCACCCTGGGGTGTTCCCCTTGTGACGTAACGTGATAACTCAACTGTAAAAGTGAAGAAGCTATTTTCCTTCCCCTTAAAAGTTGCTCAATTAAACCAGTTAGAGGTCTATCTACGCCCAGATTAGTTAGGGCTTATATTGGTGAAAGCCCCCTCAATGTCTAGGAGGGCCACGAGACAGTAGTCCTTTTCATACAGCGATTTCTCAATGACAGATACTAAGCTGGGAAGAGCGGTTTCTGTTGATTTACCCTTGGTGTATGCATGCTGATAGCTAGAGATAAGGTTGCTATCAATAGTCGTTGAGAGCTAGTGGCTTAGTATCCTCTCAAAGGTTTTTAGTACAAAGGACGAGAGACTGATCGGTCTGTAGTCTTTTGGCTCGTAGTGGGATGCCTTCCCAGCCTTAGGGATAAACACTACCGTGGCGCTTCTCCAGGAGCCCGGAATGTGGTTGAGAGCCAGGCAGGCTGTGAAGAGAAATACCAGCCATTTAGCTGATGTCTCCAACGTGTTTATAAGTTGCGCGGGAATAATCCCGTCCGGCCCGGCAGCCTTATACGGTTCAAAGCTCTTAACTGCCCACCTTAGTCTTTCCTCAGTGATGGGTATATTTACTGCCAGGTTTGTTGCAGGTGCTAGTGGTGCGTCATGCAGATTCCCCGGAAAATGTGTATTCAAGAGCAGCTCAAGGCCCTTAGTTTAGCTTTATATTCGTGCCAATGAGGCTCAGAGTCGAGGCTCTTGGCCTTGTTAAATTGTTTCCGGCATGATTTGCGGAGCGAGTCCAAATCGTAGGACCACCAATGTCGCCTGTGTTTACCGCGTGGTTTTGGCACTGCACAAGCCTGTCCTAGAGCATTTGAGAGCGCCGATGTAAATGTAGTAACAAGATCCTCCAGCTCCTCTACTGATGAGGGGGCTTGTGAGGGCAGTACTGGTAGGTCTCTGTCTAATATTTCATTGTGTAACTACCAATTAGTGTTACGTGGATTGCGTTTCATGATTGTTTGTTCTACAATAAAGTCTAAAACCATTTCTATGTAACGGTGGTCGGAGAATGAATGTTCTTCCAGAACCCGCCATTTTCTGACCCACTCATAAGCGCCTTCACTACAGATAGTGAGGTCTATGACCTCCCTGCGGGTCTTAGTGATAAAAGTAGGCTCATTACCCACGTTGCAAATCACCAGGTTGGTTGTTAAGAGGTAATCAAACAGAGACTCGCCCCTGGCATTGATGTCGGAGCTCCCCCATTGGACATGGTGAGCATTAGCTTCCGCTCCAATAATAAGATTACCCGTGCAGAAATTTGACACCAGGTCTTTCACCTCCGTTTGTGGTGGGGGTTCTTCGGCGTCGTAGGGCATATAGACCGACGCAACCGTCAGGCGGGTGCTGTCGACCGTTAGACTGATAGCGGTAATATCACCATTGGTGTAGTTAGGTAGGAGAAAGGAGTTCAACTCAGACTTGACCAAAATACACGTTCGGACTTTGCTCTCCTCGCTGGCTCGAATGAGCTTGAAGCCCTTAGTCCCCAATCCGCAGATTCTCGAGCTATTGACCCAGGGTTCTTGGATGAGGACCACATCCGTGTCGCCTTTAGAAAGACGACTACTTAAAGCAGCCGAAGCCACTTTAGATTTGTGCAGATTAATCTGAAGCACCACCAACATGAGAGCGCACAGACTTCCCTGCCGTCCCCATGTCGTCGAGGTTTGCCCCATCCCGGAAGTTGCCTATCAACGACGAGTTGTTCCGATTAACTGCCCGATATGGCGTTGCAGGAGTCCTGCTGCCTGTAGCGTTAGATGTTAATCGCTCAGCGTTGGCTGCTACCACCGTGACGTCGAGGACTTCCTCGTCCTGTAGGCTGTCCTCCATCTCCGAGTTGTTCACAGCACTATCGGCAAGGGACGTGGCGGATAACATGCTTTCCGCATCGGAATCCTCCGCTTCCTCTTCTGGTAATTCGTTTTCCGGTTCCCCCGAAGCAGCCGAGAAGGTAGCGCGCTGAGCGTCACCACGATATACGTGGATAACGATCTGGCCTACGCTGTAGTGTACTAGGCCATTGCACCTTTTGAGGGGCTCGATTGACTCTTTATTCATGGTGAACACCACCTGTCTGTCGGGCCCCACCGCATCCCCGACCAGATTAACACTCCAGTCATGCGTTGGGAGAGACGGATTCTGCGTAAGTAACAATCGCAACTTCTTCTGGTGGAGGAGCAAGCTTCGAAATTTAGAAGTTAAACAATAACGGGGAAAGGATACCACCGTGTGGTACCCCTTGTTTGGTCTTCCTAGCTTTAGATTTTTTGTTCCTGAACACAACAGACTACCGACGACCACTGAGATAATTGGCGGTCCAGCGATTAAGACAGGGGGGAGTGACGAGTCTTCCAGATCGGACAGCACCTGCCCATGATTAACTGTGTCAAAGGATTGACTCAGATCAAGTGCAACTAGAACCGTCCTGTCATTAGGTCTGTTTTGATTTAGTCCGTCTGAGTGTTTATGACATTTAGAGCAGATGTTGTGCTCCTACCTTTCCTGAAGCCATGTTGGTTCTCGGCTAACATCAAGTTTGATGTGTAGAGCGGGAGTAGGACCGTCTCAGGTGTCTTTACTACTGGCGAGAGGGGTGATATCGGACGATATGACTCCTCAAAGTTGGCTGGCTTGCCAGGTTTTAGTAGTGGGATCACAGTTGCCTGCTTCCATTTATGGGGTATGACAGCTGTGGTCAAGGACAGATTGGAAACGGCAGAGAGGTACTTAACTCCTGATGCGCCGATGTGTTAAAGGTGCACCATGGCTATGCCATCTGGACCGATGGCCTTCCTGATGGCCTCTTGAACCACTGTAGCGGTGATGGAAACGGGGGCATAGTTTTTGTGTTTATGCGCACGCCTGAAGATTCCACGTCTTGTCCTGTCTTGTGCAGTATGGGGGACATACTGTCTACAGAAACCCTGTGCACATTTCTTTGACTGTGGACCATAATTTCCCAACACCGGTAGAGAGGTTACAAGACCTAAGGTGCTCCTCCCATTTGGCTTGTTTGTGTTCGTTGACAAGCCGTCTGATTTCCACGTTGAGATCACCGATCTGTGGGTCTGAGGGATCGATGTTGCGTATGAAGTCACGACCGGTGGCCAAGACTGCGGCCTCAGCTGGAAGTTTGGCTTTATGTTTTTTATTCTACCAGCTGGTATAAAACGGGCTGTAGCCTTTTTTATGACCTCACGAATATTTCGCTCACCAACGTGTACATCAGTCGGAATGGGAAGATCACCAAAGGAGCTCTCCGTGAATTCCATAAAGCCGACCCAAATAGCCTTATTGAAGTTCACGTATGATCTTTTCTCCGAGGTTATGAAATCCGAGGCACGGCCGACGGACAGGATGATGGGCAGATGGTCAGATGACAAAGCCACCATCGGGTGCCAGTAATGCTGTTAATTAAGCCCGAGCTAACAATATTCAGGTCCGGGGAGCTACTGCAATTAACTGCCATCCTTGTAGGGGCGTCTCCGTTTACAGTGCAGAAAGGGGAAGCGTCAATTTGCTCGGATAATTCCTGCCCTCTGCTATCCACAGAAAGGCGTGAATGCCACATATCATGGTGGGCATTAAAATCGCCCATGATGATACGGTTATCGCCACAATCAAACGCCCTAAGGTCAGGACGATAACTTCTGGGTCAGCAGGTGACCGGGGGGAATGTATATATTAATTAGCTCGAGATCAACACCTCCAGCCTGTACAACTATACCCTGACACTCCAAGGGTAAGTCCCTTTGGTCGGTGTTGATAACAAATTCCCTATACTGCACTGTTTGGTGAACAAGGAACGCGTGACCGCCCCCGCCGTCCGTGCGATCGTGCCGGAGAACGTGGTAGCCCCCACTCGCTCGGAGATCCTAGTGAGGGCCAAGTTTCGTCTCCTGCATTACAGCAATTTTTATTTTATGCAGCTGCATGAATTTGGTTATCTCCGCTATTTTGCCGGTTAAACCATTGCAATTAAATTGCATTACTTTGAAATGAGTTGGAGAGGCAATGGCCATTCTGCGCTTGCCTAGATGGTGGTAGGCTAGGTCGCGATCTCCGTCGCAGTCATGAATCCGACGGGTTTCGTTCGTTTTGAGATGAGCGTGAATCGGTCGACGTTGTGGGCTGCGCAGCTCGGCAGCAAGGCGCGACGAACGCATCAGTCCAGAGATTTCTGTTTGCGAGCCTAGAACATATGCGTAGGTGACATTGGCCCAGGCAGGAGTTGCACTTAACCGATGCCACCGACGCATATATCCTGTGCCGACATATACTGCACGAAGTGTGAGGGACCAGAAGGTGATGGACTTGACTCAAATTCGTGCTAGTACCGGAAGAAGTTAACAGAGGGTTTGAAGGCAGGGGCTTATAGCATCGACCGATGTACTACGTAAAAGGTAGCTGTGGGTTGATGCTTGTGGTGTTGGCGCACTAGGATGCGAGCTACAGCCGGGCACACACATGTTCTGCTGAGCAATATATGTATTGCGAGTCGTGGAGACTGAATTTGTGGAAGGCGACAATGCCACGCTGGAGCGTCGCTTGCCTCGGGACGTCCTAGGACGTGAACAGCAGGGCACTACAAAACCTTTATAAAAACTAGTGTTTCAGGATCTAGTCCGGAGCAACTAGATTTATGTAACCAACCTTTGCAGGACGCACACTTGACTGAATCTGAGCGTCTGGTGTAGATTTTCTTCCGGCAAACGCAGCATAACCATACTCTTGGACCAGGATTTGGCTCAATGCCAGCCCGGATCCCCGGCTGTTCCGGGGATGACAAATTTATGTGGGGAATCGTGACGAGTTAGACAGGGTCACTTCGGGTGTATTGCTCTTGGCCGGGTCGATGAAAAAACAACCCGGGTCGTTTCGGTAGGAAAGGTAATGTACATTTTCATGTACCGTTCTCGCAGAACCGGTAATACGTGTTCTTACATAAGTCGTTATTAATGTATCAAATATGTACGTATATTTGGCTATGTGTACCAGTAGTACAAACAACTTATGATTCACTTGTTATTACAGATCGTTATAACGATCAGCATTTTCCGTGCTTTCCAGAAGACGTTCGAGCTTCTTTACTGTTTCCCTGGCCAACTATATGCATTTCAGCAAAAATAACAAAAAACACGCCGAAACTGCATAAAAAATAGTTTCAGTAACAAGTAGGTTGAAAGTAAGTTTGAGTTACAAATTAAATGTTAATTTTCGTTTTTTATAAAAATGACTGCTTAATAAATACATACTTATATGGCTTTCCAATACAAACTACTACAAAAAGAGATGGATTTGGACACCCAATATTTTTGGCATATACATCTTAAAGTGAACTTCTGAAGTAACATTTTCTAAAGATATGAAAATTTTTGTAGGTCTTCTTACTTAAGAGTTATGGACCACTTTGTATGAACTGCACAGAGCCAAAAATGCCTAATAAAATTAATAAGATTGTCTTTATGAACGGTTTTCAGGCTCAGGGGTAGTCGAGACGGCGGAAACGAAAAAAAAACCATACGCAAAACTATTTGGTTTAATGAGGAAATTCTTATTGATATTATCAAGTGCAATTTCTTCTTTTTTCTTTGCGATTTCTTTTTATATGTGTTATTAATAAGAAAATCTTCTCGAAATTTCTGTCAAAATATTGAAAAAAAGCTGAAAGAGAAAAACTTCTTATTTTAATAAGATGATCTTAGGGTTCCTAGCAAGAAGATCTGACTTATTAACTGATTTCCGCATAATTGTATGTGTTAATAAGACGATCTTAGGGTTCCTAACAAGAAGATTTGACTTATTAATGTTTTCAAAGGGAAAACATATTTCCGCATAATTGTATGTGTTAATAAGACGATCTTAGGGTTCCTAACAAGAAGATTTGACTTATTAACAGATTTCCGCATAATTGTATGTGTTAATAAGACGATCTTAGGGTTCCTAACAAGAAGATTTGACTTATTAATATTTTCAAAGGGAAATCTTGCATCATCATCAGCAGACATCATGTAGAACAATTATACGCTGAGAAGCAGAAGTACCCGATGGCTCGATGGTAAGCACCTGTGTTCAGCATTCAATATGTGGTTAGTTCGATTCGCGGTGGAGGCAATATGGCAAGTGTGGAAGGCAATGTAAGGAAGAGTGCGGTGAGATGGCTTGAAGGAAATATAAAAAGGCAATATAAGAAGGTAAAGGCAATACAAGAGAAATCTAAAACTGAATCGTAACTGATAATCTGAAGTTCTCGAAGACAATATAAGAACTCTGAAATATAATTTTTATTTTCTTCTCAATAATATGTGATTTCATTTTGAAAACATTAATAAGTCGAATCTTCTTGTTAGGAACCCTAAGAAATCAGTTCGTTTTCTGCAAGATTTCCTTTTGAAAACATTAATAAGTCAAATCTTATTAACACATACAATTATGCGGAAATCTGTTAATAAGTCAAATCTTCTTGTTAGGAACCCTAAGATCGTCTTATTAACACATACAATTATGCGGAAATATGTTTTCCCTTTGAAAACATTAATAAGTCAATTCTTCTTGTTAGGAACCCTAAGATCGTCTTATTAACACATACAATTACGCGGAAATATGTTTTCCCTTTGAAAACATTAATAAGTCGAATCTTCTTGTTAGGAACCCTAAGAAATCAGTACGTTTTTTGCAAGATTTCTCTTTGTAAAGATTAATAAGATTTTCTCTTCAAAAATAAAAAGAACTTCTTCTTGAAGAAAATCTATAGAGATATCATATGACTTTTGTTCTATTTTATTAGGCAGTGTTGGCTCTGTGTGTTACGTTACAGATTTTGGAGGTAAGTTTCGAAGTTCCTTTACGTTGACAGTTTTTATTTGCAAATAATATAGTTTTCACGCTATAATCACTTTTTCCCAGTGCATATTACAAAAAAGACAATGCATTTGTTATGGGGCAACCTTTTTTTTCGCAAATTAAAAATTTTTTTTTGCCGGTTTCGGAAGAATGTTTAATGGATATTAAAGTTTGTTCTAGCGATTTTTTGCGAAACAAGATTAACCCTTGAAAAATCGATGTGCAAAAGTTCGAATAAAAAAGACTGTTACGTTACAAACAAGTTTTGACTCCGAACAAAGACAGAACTACAAACTTTACTAATATTGGAGTTTATTTGAAAAATGTACTGGGAATGCTCGAGGAAAATTGATTTTTTCTTGTTTGTTTACGATGTTATGGTTTGCCTTCGATTAATTCATTTCCTTTCGTTTGATACCCATATTGTAAGGAATTTTTTAGGTTTTTGGGCAATCATATATTGACCGATAACTCAGTTATCGATAAATTTATCGAAATATATCGAGGTCCAAATGAAACCTGGGGTCTTCCCCTTTCGTTTGATACCCATATTGTAAGGAATTTTTTTAGGTTTTTGGGCAATCATATATTGACCGATAACTCAGTTATCGATAAATTTATCGAAATATATCGAGGTCCAAATGAAACCTGGGGTCTTCCCCTTTCGTTTGATACCCATATTGTAAGGAATTTTTTTAGGTTTTTGGGGCAATCATATATTGACCGATAACTCAGTTATCGATAAATTTATCGAAATATATCGAGGTCCAAATGAAACCTGGGGTCTTCCCCTTTCGTTTGATACCCATATTGTAGGGACATTTTACGGCTTTTGGGCCACTGGGGCTTAGACCGAACGAGAGTTTACATACATACAAACAGACAAACATACAAGTGAACCTAATAAAAGCGTTGTAAAAAAAAAAACCAAAATTGGATTTATGCCACTTGTGCTTTAAGGGGCTCATATATAAAAACCCGGGTTTTTAGAAGTACTAATTCTAACTTTACTATAAATAAATATTTCACATTGAAGAAGCTTTCAGACCATCAAATCCGAAAAGTTTCAAAAAAGCAATATGTTTCATGTCAAGAAAATGTATTACAATACGTGCTATGTCATCTTTTCTTCTCAATGTAACCAGACACAAAGGTCATTCGCATACTATTACATAGTCTTTAACTGCAGTATAAAACTATAGGAGTATTACTTCCATTGTGAACAATTACAAAACCTTATACAGTTTTTCGCTCTCCTGAAAAGCTTGGTTTTGCTGACATAGCACATATTGCAGTATCACCGACGTTATGTATGAGCACAACACAGATTAAAGCTAAACAAGCTCGGCGGGAGGCAAGGCTTCGAAAGCGATGGAAAACCAGAAGGATGATGACTTCACTTCCTAAAGGGGAATATCTGGGTGCAAAGACCGAAGTCGCTGCCGTTAATCGCCAATTATTAATAACACAGTGTTACAGTGAAAAAACACTCGTCATGCGACCTAGCTAAGATTGTTTATCTAGTCGAGTGTAACACGAAACGGTATTTGAAAAATCTACAGTAAATTTTTTTTTATCGTTAAAAACCCGTTTTTCATGTTTGTCGGCACATAAAAATTCCTAGAGGGGCTATTTTTGAACCGATTTCAATTTTTCCAACGGTTTTGTAAAGTTAAATGAGCCGGTTATTTTGAAAGTGGTTTAAGTCCACTTTTTAAAAAAATTGAGTTAACGATGACAATAGTCACAGCCGTACATAATCTTTTCTTTTATAAACAATTTAAGTCTAGTATTATCAAAATCACTATGATTTGGGGCACTTGAAAATTGGCTAGTTAGCGAAACGCAAAAAAATTTATTTTGAAAGTGGTTTAAGTCCACTGAAAACCTCACGGAAGAGCATAATATTCATTTAAGATGTGCTGAATTGGCCAGAAAATCATTAAAAGAAGATCAAGATTTGGCCCGAAATAATCCAAATGTAAATTTCGCGTTTTCTTTCGATTTGGAAAAGGCGTTACCTTTCAATTCCTTTGGGTAATTTGACTAATGTTATTGTGAAACTAAAGTATTTGGTTTGCTTGTCAAACCCATGTAATAATTTTATTTTACTTATATAAAGGTAGTGGACTAATTTTAAGTGAAATAATTGACTTAAAATCATTTGAGCAAAGAACACGAAGTGGACTTATATTCCTTTTCATAAACAAATAAGTGATTTTATTAATTTTGAAAATGGTTTAAGTCCATTTGAGGTTCTGAAACACAGCTTATTCTTCTAGTAAAGTTTATATACGTATTACATTATATTTTCTAACATGTTTATGGCCGCAAAGCCATAAAAACAACTTGATACCAGCTAACAATATTTTTGAAACAATGCAAATGCAAACCCCTAAATATCTCAGTACAACAGAAAGTGGACTTAAACCACTTTCAAAATAACCGGCTCAAATAATGGTATTTTTAATATATAAACAGCAGTTTGTTATTTTATAAGGTTTAAGAAGAAATTTTTGCACAAGAATTCAGCAGTAAAACTCATTATATTATTTTTATTGATTCCATTGTTCTTTGTATACAGAAAAATTTTACTTTTTCAAAATAGTTTCGAGTAAGAAATGTTTGCTTGATCTTTTTCGTTCAAATGACGAATCATCAATTTCACGTATAAGTGACCAGCAGTAATTAGCTTACATCCTCACTTGGTTCTTACCTGCAAACCCTTTTTCAATCGTCAATATCTCTTGATGAAAACGTTCTCCTTGTTCGTCGCTAAAATGACCGAGATTGTCTGGGAAAAATTACAAATGGGAGTGCAAAAAAAGAATTTTTATAGACATGTTGCATCCCATTTCTCCATACGCTTACAAAAATTCATGGACCACCTCAACATAGTTAGCACTTCTCACGTTTCCAAGAAAGTTTTTACATAAACACTGAACCAAAAACGTACATGTTTTTTAAGAACAAAGTTTCATAGAAGTTCGCGCTGGTTTTTCTTAAAATATAAGAAAAATGCATAGAATCTAAGAAAATTTTCTTACAATTTATGAATGAATACATGCTTTATGTGGATTTGTTTACATATTTTACGAAAAAGTACTTATATTCTAGGAAATGTTCGTAAATTTCTACGAAAAAGTTCTTTGGAGAGGTTTTAACGAACAATTCTTAAAATCTATGTACTTTTTCATTGGATACATGAACTTTTTTGGTTCAGTGAAGAAATAAAACTAAGCCATGCTCTTTTCTCCACTTGGTTCAATTTTTCAACGAATTTGTGGTGCAACGAAAATGCCTGCAATTCATTATCGTAATAAATACATTTGGATAATACTTTTTTTGAAATAGTAAAGGGAGGAGAATCTTTATAAGTACCTTCTTTAATCTTGGCATCGCTCCATTTAGGGAAACCTAATTTCAGATGTAGGAAGGCCTCACTGTCTTTGTGAAGTCTTTTGACAAATTGTTTCATATAGCCCAGTTTCAAATGCAGTGCCGGTAAAATGATGTCGTCAGCCTTTACTATTAGAACGTTGAGAAAGTTTTTCCTGCCTAGTTGGAAAAACTGTCTCGATGGCCAATCTTTACACATATAATGATTTTTGGCACGACTGTCCCATTCACAAAAGTAACACAGATTTTTTGCCAAGTGTAACTTTGAAGTCATTTTCTACCAAATTCCATTGCTTCAATCGAGAGGCTAACTTCTCTGTTTGTTATAGACAGATCCAAATCCCGCACAAGATCACCATAGTCCTGATAGGCACAAAATGACGCTCCGTTACTCTTGCCCCAGTTGGAATATACGGTTGGTCAATTCTAACTAACTAATGGCGGCGATATACCAACAGGTTATCATAACCTCTAACGAGATTTTAGCCAAGCTTCTCTTTCCAACTTGTGGGGTGTTGCTTTTGTGTTTTCCGACAAGTTGGCGGGACCTACAGTTTTTTGCCGACTCCGAACGGCACTTGCAAAGCAAATAAATTTTTTGCTGAGAAGCTTCTCATGGCAGATATACACCCGGAGAATTTGCCAAACTACTGCCGAGGGGCGACCCCGTTTAGAAAAATTCTTTTTCTAAATAATTTTTGATGTTACTTTTGCCGGGCATCGAACCGCCACGACTTAGTGTAGAAGGCCGAACACTTAACCGCTACACCACTGCGGCCGCTTGTTTGAAAATTGAGGGTTGGATTCAGAAACACTTTCTGGGTTTCTGTCCACAGTCGCCTCATCCGCCGGATTGGTTTTGAAACAGACAGTACATCAGCATATTTTATGCAGTGACGAGATTTATAGCGGTAAACACAGTATAATCAGTAATTGCACTGACCAACAACAACGTCGCTATATTCACCTCCTATATTCACCTCCTTGTGTTGTAAATTTTATGAGGTGAAAACAAGTAAGGAAAGCTGTCTTCGGCTGTGCCGAAGGCTATATACCTTTCATGAATAAGCGTCGCGATATTCACTGTTCGATCCCCAGTACAGCCTGTGTGAATTTAACTTTAGCTCATACCGAAATTATCGGAACTATCGATTATATGGGGGCGATGTGTTTTGTTGGTCCAATCTCATTGATTTTTAACATCGACATTCCACTTTCTAACAGAGCAATAGTTACGAAGTTTCACGACCCTACCTATATAATTATAGGAGTTATAGCCCAAAATCCGTTTACCGGAACAATCGATTGTATTGGGGCTATGTGAAATATTTATCTCATCTCAATGATTTTCAACATCGATATTTCACATATAAAAATAGCAATACTTACAAAATTTCACGTTCCTAGCTTTATAATTACAGGAGTTATAGCCCGAAATCCGTTTATCGGAACAATCGATTGTATGGGAGCTATATGAAATATTTATCCCATCTCAATGATTTTCAACATCGATATTTCGCATATGAAAACATCAATACTTACAAAATTTCACGTTTCTAGCTCTTTAATTACAGAAGTTATAGCCCGAAATTCTTTTATCGGAACAATCGATTGTATGGGAGCTATGAGTAGTTTTGGTCCGATCTTGCTGGTTCCGACGCATGATTATTCTCATATAAAATAACGCCTCCGTACCAAATTTCATCGAGATATCTCTAAAATTGAGGGACAAGTTTGCGTACAAACAGACGGACGGACGGACAGACGGACATGGCTAAATCGAATCAACTCATCGTCCTGATCATAACGGTATACTTATTAGTGGTCTATCTCTTCTTCTTCTCAAACTTACAAACATCGGACCAAAGTTATAATACCATTTCATGTCCATGAAAGGTATAAAAATTATTTTAACAACCACGTATCAACGCACAACGTTAGGAGTCTTCTCGAAAATGTTTGCGAAACCAATAACATTTCATTAAAATAACAAAAATTCCAAAAAAAACAAAACCGATCACTATAATCCATCACTATGACATCAAAAATAAAAAATTTCACGCAAAACCAATTTCGGACTTTCGAGTTATTTTATATGAAAATGCGAAATTTTCGACAGAATCCGTAAATTGTACTTAATAATTGTAAAATGTGCTACGGAAAAGAAAATTGTACTTGAGAAACCGTAAAATATATTCCAGAATAATCAAATGTAGTTCAGAAACCTCTTCTAAATTACAATTTGTTGTTTCTAAAGTAGAACTGATTATTTTGGCGTACATTTTAAAGCTTTTTACGGTCTCTCTAGTACAAATTACAGTTTATGAAGTACAATTTATGGTTTTTGAAGTACAGTTGATTATTCTGAAGTACATTTTACAGTTTCTAAAGTACAATTGACTATTACGAAATTCATTATATGGGTTTTGAATTACCATTGGCTATTCTTAAAAGCATTTAACGTTTTAATTTACTCTTCTGAGGTACATTCTACAGTTTCTGAAGTGCAAGTGGAAAAGGTGTAGAAAAATTATTTTAACTAGGATCGTCCGTGGTCGAAATTCGACCATCTGAAATTTTCTTCAACTCTCTCTTAATATACATATTCCCCGTTCGCAACAAAACCAAGTAAGTGGCTCCCTCGTGACAAATGCAAATTTGGATTATGTGATACCATACAAACAATCTTCACATTAGGGTGGTGCAGCAAAGTAGGACAACAGAAAAGCTGACGACAATACATTAGGATATATCTACAACAGATTTATATGCACAAAAACCCGGTATGAGCTTATATTGCGATATATAATGTTACTTTTTTATCGTAACCTGGTTGAATTTTACTTTTAAAAATACCATATCGTTAAAAATATAAACTGTTTAATGGACAAAAAACTAAATATAGAAGTGCTCTGCGAAAAACCTTGGATTATGTGAATTATGTGATTATGTGAATGACGATGGTGGAAGATGACGAGGATGCAAAGATATTTATTTGATTTGCTACACTTTGTTTTTTTTTTTTGAAGGCAAGTGGCAGCTGCCTGGATCGCTGTATACTTATGTACGTTCATGTGAGACTATTGAGCGCGAAAAAGGGTGGGAGCGGGTTTCGAAGCGCAGAGTTTTTGCGGGGAGTGTTTGTCGGAGTTTCGATGATTGTGCAATTTGCAAGGTACCGTTTTTTCTTCTTGCTTCACGCATACATATATATATATATATGATGTTTGGGAATTTAAACATTTGATTTGAGTAATACCATGCAAAGAATCCGCACATTAGGGTGGTGCAGCATATTTAAATGTTTTTTCTTTTAAACAAATTTTTTTAAAGCTATTTTTTGAAAACTACAATTCTGATGTTGGGATCAAAATTTTTAATTCGATATAACTAACTTCACTTTTTTATATGAAAAATACATTTTCTGCTTAGAAGATATACTTTTCCAAAGTAAAAAATGTGGTTTCATACAAAAAGTGGAGTTACTTATGTAAAAAGGTGCATTAGTAAAAGTTCGTATGGTATTTCCCTGCAAAAAATACGATTAGTCCGGGATCAATCCAGAGGAAAAGTAGACTACTACTTTTTTAGTCTATTTTAGATGGAATAAATTGGTCACATTTGTTCGAGCATGTCCTATGAAGAGACTAATTGTACCCTTTTTATACCAGAATGGTTATAAATGTTTACTATTTGCAGGACACATATTCGATTCTCGGTGGAAGCAAAGATTGAAAACTGTTTCTTTTTTTAATTTTTCGTTTTTACTTTATTTTTTATGCAAGGAAAATTGAAAAAAAACAGGGCTCTGTCAATTATACTTATACTTATAAATGAGACGATTGGGGATATTTTTCTGGGCAATCTTCAACTGTATGAAAAATATATTTTCTGCTTAAAAAATATACTTTTCCAATATTTAACCCTCTAAAAATTTCATTAGTGAATTAAACTTAAAAAATCGAGAAAAGCTTAGAACATCAAATAATCAAAGTAAAAATGGGTATTTGTTTCCTTTAGGGGTCAACTGCTAATAAATTAGCTAAAATTATGGGATATAGCGCAAAAGACGGGGTTTGGCCTCAGTATCACGAATCCGGAAGCGTTTTTTAATATCTCGCTTCTCTGAAGAGATATTTGCAATCGAAGTGGCAAGTTTTCATGTGGTTGTTGTAATTTTATTAGGCTGTACCTAAAAACGTGCGAAAATATGAGTACCGTGGCGCCGTGGGTCATTTTTCGATTTTTTGACCATAACTTTCCACAGAAACAAAAAATTCGCTTCCGGACTCGTGATCCTGAGGCCAAAACCTGTCTTTTGAGCTATCTCCCATAATTTTAGCTATATTATTAGCGGTTGACCCCTAAAGGAAACAAATACCGAAAAATGTGTTTTTCGTCAAAAAAGTTATGGTGATTTCGTTTCATCAAAAAATGCGTTTTTTTCCACTCTTCAATTTTCCGTTTTCGTTTGCAAAATGAAGGTAAAACGTCAAACAGAATATGTTTTCGTTTTCTAAAACCCTCACACTTTTTATCCTCTGAAGCTTTGCCAGGGTAGTTGGTTGCACTTAAAATCAGCTGACGAAAATTTTATTTGACAGATAAATTTGGTGAAAAAAATTGGATTTTGCAATAACAATTGAATATGGTTGATAAGCGAAACCAAATTATTCATGCACATAGCATAGCAAACGGGCAATGTTTTTTGTTCGTTTTATCGATATAGCAGTTTCATGTAGAACGGGTACACTTTTGTCACACTTTTACAGTATTCTGTGCAAGGGTGTAAACATGTTCAACGAAATCAGCATTAGTGTCATGTAAAATTGTTCTTTAGTTAAAGTCCGTACGATATTTAAATTTCGATCTTAACATTGTGGAATTTTCTTACAAAATCATATCGTTAAAAAAATAAACTTTACCAATGGCAAAAAGTTAAATATATAAAGCCAGAAGTGAAGCCGGATTTCTTAGCTTACAAATGGTGTTTAGATGCCGAAGATGATATGATTTGGTACATTTTGTTGTGTTTTTTTGGCACAAAAATAAAAGCAAGTGGCAGCTGCTGGATCATTGCATAGATATGTACGTGTGTGTGTAAGGGAATGAGCGGATGGTTCTGTCTTTGGGAGTTTTATAAGAGTGCTGAATAGTGATGCATAGTTCGGGTATAACAGAATGTGGAGATAACAAACTAGCTGGAGAGTTTGGAGACCTCATTTTTGTTTAATAACAAATAAACTAAAAATAATTTTCAAATTTTTTTTTGGTGAGACACCAGACTAGTCCATTCTAAGTTTCCAATATAAACTTTATAGAGATCTATCCATAAATACTATACGAAATCGGGTTACGACTGTTTGTATGGGGAGAGTGTTAGCCTATTAATATATAGATTATAAATATAGCTTTTCGATTGTTATGTGTGTTACTTGTCAAAATTTAGCCAAGCTTATGATGAGTCATTCGTTTTAATGACGTAAACTGTACGTCGTATAGTAGGTAATTGTCTAGTTTAGCTGTCAACTGCTAATAAATTAGCTAAAATTATGGGAGGGGGCTCAAAAGACGGGGCTTGGCCTCAGGATCACAAATCCGGAAGCACTTTTTTTAATATTTTGCTTCTCTGAAGAGATATTTGCAATCAAAGTTGCAAGTTTTCATGTGGTTGTTGCAATAATGCGTACCGTGGCACGTTGTCACGGTTCAGGCTACCACCCGGATTTGGCATGGCGTAGCCCAGGGTTATTTTTATATAAGGTGTTCTGCACATAAATACCATGGATTCCGCCCCAATTTTGGTATCGAACTCTGGTCAATTTTTGGTTTTATGCCCATATTTTTTCACTGAAACAAAAAGTTAAAAAATCGCTTCTGGATTCGGTATCCTGAGGCCAAACCCCCGTTTTTTTAGCCCTCTACCATAAGTTTAGCTAATTTATTAGCAGTTGACAGCTAAAATAGGCAATTACCAATTTTACAATATGGCCTTTAATATATATTTTTTTTATACTTCTTGTTATGCAGTAAATTCATGATTTTATATTAATTCAAGGAATACATGAACTAATTTAAATCTTTTTGTATAAAATATTTTTTAAGATTTTTTTTGTTGCTGAAATGCAACCATGCGAACATGAAATTTCATACTACCACGGATTTCAACTCTGAAAAATTCACCTCCGAAGAGGAATTTCACCACAGTTCGAGTACTGATTATACTGTGGCGGTAACCATCGATACTTGTTTGGCAGAAGTAGCAATCATTCGGCTTGTGATATAGTTGATAATGCCAAGCCATAGGAGCCACAAATGGTCATTATGTGTACCGGATTTCCATTTTTTGAGGTGCATAGAGCACGTCAAACATACAACCTCGGGTTCAAACCAAGCGCTTTCCACGTAGGAGCATTTGAAAAAAGGTTGAACGCTTCAATCACTGCCATATTTGTCTGTCGGCAAATAAACCGCAGGCATAGCAAAAGTTGTTGCGTTAATCACACATCTTACCTTATTGTGTAAGGACTTATATTCAAACCTAGAACGTATTACACTTTACTAGATAAACAATGTCTGCTAGGTCGCTTACCTTACCTTTACACAAGTTAAGCTAGTCCTGTTGCTTATTAAATGTTCGCAGAGATTTTTCCAACACAAGAAAAAATATAAAAATTCACAAAATGTTTATTTATTTAATTCACGTATATTTTACGAACTGAGCAATAATATTTTTAAAAATTTTAATTCAAATGACCGATAGTCCAAGCCAATGCAACTAAGTAAATGTTATATGTTGATACAAAGAGGAAAATAAGAAAAGTAGTTTTTTAACATTATGTATTACTTAAGTGAAACACTTAATTCTTTATTTTACTTAAATACTTAATTTATTTAAACTTTAAACTTAAGAATTGACTTTGTATCTGCTTAACCTTTAAAGTTCTGTTTAGGGCAACTTTACCTTTGACATTAATGGAATCTCTTGTTGCTGTTGTTGCGGTGAAAAGGTCGCTATCATGAGGTGATATCATGCAGTTTTACCGCTGACCGGTCGACCGGTCGACCAAGCATGTTGCTATGCAGTGGGTGGTAAAAGGTTGAAATTCTTGTTTTCGAAAAAACTTTGTAACTTTGTCAATTTTTAACATTTTTCAATAAATAAAGTCTAGTTTTACTCAGAATTAATAGTAGAACAATAATTTTTGTTTTAACTAAAGCATGTTTTTCGAATTGTACCAGATCAGATTTAGGTGCAAAATTTCTTCTTATACCTTATAAAATAACAAACTGCTGTTTATATATTAAGAATACCATTATTTAACTTTACAAAACCGTTTGAAAAATTGAAATCGGTTCAAAAATAGCCCCTCTAGGAATTTGTATGTGCCGACAAACATGAAAAAACTTTTATTTAACGTTAAAAAACAATTTGAGGGTACGCCGATTTTTCAAATACCGTTTCGTGTTACAATCGACTAGATAAACAATCTTAGCTAGGTCGCTTGATTAGTGTTTTTTTTCACACTGTGTAATTCAGCAATGATTCTTACCAGTTGCTTTTCAAATGTGGCACGCAACGACTTAGCTAGTCGGCGCTTCTTTATTCGGTGGAATTTACTTTGTCCCGCCCCTCGCATTAATTTATTTTAAAATAAGTCTCAAAAAAATTTTCGAAGGAAAAAAAATGCCTCAAAATGACTCCAAACGACCGCAAAATGATCGCAATATGACTCCAAATTCACCCCATTTGGCCCTAAAATGATTCTATATGATTCTGGTATTTATTGTTTAATGACCAGGTAGAGTTAAGCTTATTTAAGAGAAGGTATTTCCAATACAAAATCACAAACAATATTTTTTGAAGACTTAAAAAAATAAAAATTGTTCATAATTATTATCGAAAGACTTTTAAAATAAAAGTCTCAAGAAAAAAGTCTTTGAAGACTCAAAAGCAAAAAAATTTCTGTGGTGCAAATAAAAGATATATTTCACCTTTCTGCTTCTTCTGGAGCAACTCTGTTTATTTTTGTTTAAATAAAGGGAAAAAGGGAATGCAAACATTATTGCACAAAGAAGTATTAAGTATTTGTTGCCAAAGGTAACAACAACAATTATGGGTTAATACTCACATCAATATAGAACACTTATTTTACAATTAATAAACATTTGTACATTAATTTAGCATACATATATCAGTACCACCTTGTGTGGTCCTTACTAATTTTGCTTATTCGATAAACAGCGGCAGATATGTTGTCATAATCTTCTTTTTTGTTTGCCGCTTTATCTCTTTTTAAAAAGCTCTCTAAAGTATATCTTGTGCCCTCCCTCCATTCTTTATCTATGATTTTGGCATTTGTGAAAAAAAAAATTCTCATAATTATTATGCTGAGATTTTTTAAATAAAAAGCCTGAGTAATAATTACGGCTGACTCAAAAAAATCTTTCAAACATAATTATTACGATGAGACTTTTTTATTCTTGTTGAAGTTTTTGTGACTTTTTTGAAACTGAAATTTTTTAAAAACGTTTTTAAAAACTTAGTTTTGAAATTTTTTGAAATATTCGATTTTTTTCATATGCGCATGGAATTGAAGTTTCAAACACATTTTATTTTATGGCTCCAGCCTTAGCCGTTGCTTAGAAATTTGATTGTTGGAAAAATTTTCCCAAAATACCTCATAGTGGGCCGCAGGGGAAAATTTGGAATAAAAAATCGCGCGATTACGTAATCGTAAATTAATTATTTTAAAATTACGATTACGTAATCGTAATCCTATCTACTTAAATTAAAGATTACGTAATAGTAATTTTAAAATAATTAAATTTATCGTAATTCTGCTTTTATGGATTTTAGATTACTGTAATCGTAATTTCAAAAAGTGATATTACAATTACTGTAATCGCAATCCTTATCGGTCGGCCCTGACTTCGATGTATATTCTTTAATTTATCATTTTATATTTAGAATTGATACCACGACCTGCACGCGCCTGCCCGGACCCACCTTTGTACTTAAGGCTTCGCATGGGCAAGCCAATCGGCAAGGCAATACCACTACCAACCTCTGTTATGTCGTATGGCAAAAATAAACTGAGACCTGAATACTGGTTTAGCGTACCTAAAAATCGGTAAGTGTATAAAAATAACTAAAGACATTAACAGCCAATACTTAATATTCCGAAGGGAGTTCGTCTCCCAAATACGAGTTCTCCCAGTTCCGAACTCCGAGGGAGAAGATTTTTCCCAGCAATTTAGGAAACACTAATTCGAAGCTATATCAGCAGTTTCGCTGACATTTCTCGTTAGTGTAGAAATATAAAAAAATGTAGGAAAAAATTTCCAGGCAGGTTCTGCAATTCACTTCCGAGTGAAAATTTTGAAATTTCTATATAGTTTGACAAAATTTTCTCAAGTTTTACTCGGAAGTGAATTGCCATTTTAAAAATTCACTATTTAGTTAAACTAGTGCGGGTTTTTTTGTCATATTTTTAATAGATCAAATTAAATAAAGTAGGTGCTAGTGTTTTATCAAAACATTCGCATAAATTGCCATGCAAATTTCTTCTGAAACGGGTGTGGATGCCCACAGGACACTCAGAATTCCTCTCGCTAACTGATACCAACTTCTGGCAGATCCAAAATACCCATCCATTTCTTTAAACTTCTGCGGCTCTTTGCTGTACACGCCTTAGAGCGTCTTAAGGCTTTGGCCCCCCAATGCACGCTTTGCCTCGAGAAATGTCAACATTCTTTTGAGCTCTTCAAAGCGTCGAATAGCCCAAATTTCTATTTGACAGCGCTTCACTATTTGTCTTTTTGTTGTCTCATCCTGTATTTTTGACAGCATTTAAAACTAATATTTGGCCATAGAAGCTTTCAAACAAAGCAAGCGTGCATTGGGCCATCACCTTTATGGTTTGCGACGCTCCAGCGTTGCAACGCCACTTTCTCCCAATCTGGTGTCAACGATACATATTACAGTATATTAGACCGGGCTAAATAAAAAATTATATTGATTTTAATTTTCATAATTGTGTAAAAATTGCAGATCTTTATTTTACAGACCTTACCTCATTTTTGGTATAAAAACGACAAACCATTGTTGTCAAAAAATGTTTACCTGAATATTCCTTTCATTTACTTTCCTTGCCTTTCTTATCTTTTCCTTGCTTCCCCTTTCCTATCCTTTTCTTTCCTTTCCATGCCATTCCTTTCTTTTCCTTTCCATTCCCTTCCTTTCCTCTCCTCTCCTTTCCTTTCATTTTCAAACTCTTCCTTTCCCTTTTATTACTTTGTTTTTCTTTCGTCAAATTTCCTTTCCTTCAATTTCCCCTCCTTACCTTTCGTTCCCTTTCCTCTCCTTTGATTTCCTATCCTTTCTCATCCGTTCCCCTCAATTCTGTCCCTTTCCTTTCTTTCTTTTCCTTTCCTTCCTCTCCTTTCCTTTCTTCTCCCTTCCATACCTTTTTTTCTTTTCCTTTCCTTTCCTTTCTTTTCCTTGCATTTCTTTTCCTTTTCTTCACTTCACTTTCATTTTATTTTCTTTATGTTTCCTTAATTTTCATATCATTCCTTTACTTTCCTTTTGTTTCCTCTCCTTCCTTCTTCCTTTGTTCAGACTCTCTTTTCTTTCCATTGCTTTCTTTGCTTTAAATATCCTTATTTTACTTTCATTGCGTTTCCTCACCTTTCCATTTTTCTTTAATTTTCTTTTACTTCTTGTCCACTTATTAATGCTGTTTCAACGTTTATTTATTTTATTTTACTTTATTTATTTATTGTACCCAGCGTACTAGTACTACACCTTTTCCAACTGTATTTGAGAAACGGTAAATTGTATTTGAGAAACGGGCAAATCTATTTGAGAAAAGGGTAAATGTATTTGAGAAAAGGAAAATGTATTTGAGAAAAGAGAAAATGTATTTAAGAAACCGACAAATCTAATTGAGAAAAGGGTAAATGTATTTGAGAAAAGGAAAATGTATTTGAGAAAAGGGAAAATGTATTTGAGAAATGGGCAAATGTATTTAAGAAAAGCTCAAAAATAATCTAAAAACGGTGTAATTCAATATACATATAATTTTGATGTGTTGAAGTACCGTACTATCTCGATAATCCGGACACGCGGTAGTCCGGTCACATCTATAATCCGGACAATGCTATAATTCGGACAGTTTAACATTTTTTACTCTATAATCCGGACATTTTTCAAATTTGCTTCGCAATACATATGTACATACATATGTATTTTATTTTTTAGTTTGCTTTGTGAGTTTTTCGTAAAATAGCGGTACTTTAACAACAATATATGTACATATGTATGCGGAATAATAATATAGAAGAAGCTGATTCTGATTGCATCATAGTTGAAGCGGTAAATACGTAGCGGTGAAGCGAAAAATATTTTTTCCAAGGCTATACAATGGGCAGAACAAATTGACGCTTCGGCTATGGACATTTTAGTTTTAAGACGATTTAAAGAAACTGCTGATAAAATTTTGCTGGCGAACTCGCAGCAGACCAAAATTAATAATTTTTTGAAATAGTACATAAATAAAAAAAAAATGTTTGATTATGTACAGATGTACATATTGTTACATATGTAAGTATGTATGATTGTACTGTGTTTAATAAAACTAGTACCTGGGTGACCGAGCTTGCTCGGTGCTATCAATTTAGTGCTAACTTTACTTACCAAACTTGTGAGGATGTGTTACACTGTCCTTTATATGTGGGCAAATTATTAAAATTTTGTAATTTTCGTAGCCGTAATGGACTTTTTGCGGACAAACCTACTTGAAAATATTTTAGTTGGTATGTCAGCAAAAATACCTTTCATTTGATACCCATATTGGCATATCTAGCTCCATAAATAAAAAATTAAATAGGTGTAACCCCGGAAATACAAATATACTGCGATAAGGTGACAACCCTAGATGGCAACTGTACTTAGAAATATTTTAGTTGATATGTCGCCGGAAATACCTCTAATTTGATACCGATATTCGCATATTTTACTCAATATTAAAAAAAAAAAAAATGAGATAGGTTGCCACCCTTAAAAGCCCTCCAAGTGGCAACACCTAAGTGGATAGTCTTAGAATCAGGCATGCTATCACTGTGCCAAATTTCATCCAAATCGGTCAAGCGGTTCTCGAGATAGTACCGGATATAGAAATATAGTGCGGGCAACCCTAGGTGACAAACCTACTTGGAAGTATTTTAGTTGATATGTCGCCGAAAATACCTATCATATGATACCCATATTGTCATATCTTGCTCCATAATTAAAAAAAATGGGATAGGTGGCAACCCTGTAAACTACTCGAAATGTCAACCCTAAAGTAGATAGCCTTGGAATCCTTCATACTGTCACCATACCAAATTTCATCCAAATCGGTCAACCGGTTCTCGAGATAGTACTGCGGTAAGGTGGCAACCCTAGGTTACTTATGTTGGTATCTCGCCGAAAGTACCTTTCATATGATACCCATATTGGCATATCTTGCTCCATAATTAAAAAAAAAAGGGATAGGTGGCAACCCTGTAAACCGCCCCAAGTGGCAACCCTAAAGTGGGTAGTCTTAGAATCCATCATACTATCTTTGTGCCAAATTTCATCCCAATCGGTCGTTTATTGTACAGTACTATTTCGTTTTGTTTATTACTTTCATACTTCAATACAAAACAAAATCCAAAAGCTGAGTTCACTTTGAAAACTGTAAAGTACACTTTTGGAAATTTACATCCAAAATAAAAAACAAAACAAAAAAACATTTTGTTCTCTATGAACACTAATATTTTTCTTCAATCAATTGAAATGTTTGTGTTTATAAATTTTTCTTTGTTGGAATTGTCACAAACAAAAAGCAAACGTTTCCAAAAAGTAATAAACTGTACAAAACTTAAATGACATGCTACTCGATGAGCAAATGAAAAGTATTTTGTGAAGTTTATTTTCGTACCCTGTCTCAAATACATTTTCTAAAATACATTTTCTTTTTCTCAAATAAATTTAAGTTCTGAGGTGGAAAATAGACCAAGATCCCAGAGCCTAAAAGCGTCACTTATTTTATAATGGATGAAACCAATACCGATCGATAGTCCTCCCCGAATCTAGAAAGAATATGTGAAATTTCAAAGCTGTCCTTGTCATAGGAATCGGGGGTCAAAGTCGCAAAAAAATGACCCTAACTTCACTTATTTTAAAATGGATGATTTTCACATATTTGACGTAGAGTACCACCCCGCGTCAGTATCAAGTGTTGTTAGACCCGTACCAGTGACAAGGCTCCAGCCAGACACCCACAGTTCGCGGACTTTCCTATGGAAATTTATTCTGTTTTACCAATTTCACGCATTTGGGCCACTTTGGCTGCTTCTAACTACCCAATATTTTCCCATTTTTTGTAAAATACTACCCTCAAGTAGTATCAGGAATTTTTAGACTTCGTCCCATGGCAAACACTTCAGCCAGACACCTCAAAACTCGGGAAATTTCACAAATTTTTACTGTGCTTTCACAACTTTGGCCTCTTTTAAATAACATATCTTCACACATGTGTCGTAAAATGCTATTCTTAAGTAGAATCAAGCATTTCCAGACATAATCCCATGGCAAAAACTTCAGCCAGACACCTCAAAGTTCGGGAACTTTTATTTTCCTATTAATTTGCTTTCTCTTGTTTGTCCCACTTCTACTGCTTTTAAATGACGGATCTTTTCACATGTTTCGTAGGGCACTACCCTTAAGTAATTTCAATCATTTCTATACTTCGTCCCATGGCGAAAACTTCAGCCAGACACCTCAAAGCTCGGGATTTTCACTAATTTTTACAGAGAATTCACTTGCTTCACAGGTTTCTCCAACTTTGACTACGTTTAAACGGCTGATCTTTACACATGTGTCGTATAACACTACCCTTAAACAGTATCAGGCATTTCCAGATTTCATCCCATGAAAAAACTTAACCCAGACAACCCAAAGCACGGGGAACTTCAACATTTTTAATGTGCTTTCACATGTCAAATGGGCTTACCCAATTTTGGCTGCTTTTAAATGGCGGATCGCATAACACTACCATTAACTATTTTTAGACTTCGCCCCATGACAAAAACTTGAGCCAAACACCTCAAAACTGAGGAATTTTTATAATTCTTACTGCGCTTTCACATGTTTAATTGGGTTGGTCCAACTTTGGCTGCTTCTAAAGGGCGGATCTTTTCACATGTGTCATAGAACACCACCCTTAAGTGCTATCAGGTACTTTTGGACTTCGCCCTATGCCAAAAACTTCAGCCAAATTACTCAAAACTTAGGAATTTGTATAATTCTTACTGCACTTTCACATGTTTAAGCGCGTTGGTCTAACTCTGGCTGCTTTTGAAGGGCAGATGTTTTCGCATGTGTTATAGAAGACCACCATTAAGTTGTATCAGGTACTTTTATACTTCGCCCCATGTCAAAAACTACAGCCAGTGGTAGGTATGTATATATATATTGCTGGGTGAAATTTAAGTAAAGACTAACCGAAGGTCTAGGATGCGTCCGGGATCAGTTGCTGCAACAAATACCACATCTGAATACTTTGTATGGGCTGAACTGTTCTAATTTGTCCTATAGAGAGATCAATTGTGAAAAAACCCGAGCTTTGGGGTGTTTGGCTGAAGTTTTTGTGATGGGAAGATCTCCAAAAATGTAGTGTTCTTAGACATATGTGAAAAGATCCGCCCTTTAAAAGCAGCCAAAGTTGGACCAGCCCGATTACACAAGTGAAAGCGCAGTAAGAACTATGAAAATTCCTCAGCCTTGAGGTGTCTGGCTGAAGTTTTTGTCATGGGGCGAAGTCTAAAAATGCCTGATAATAGTTAATGGTAGTGTTATGCGATGCATGTGTAACGATCCGCCATTTAAAAGCAGTCAAAGTTGGGTAAGCCCATTTGACATGTGAAAGCACATTAAAAATGATGAAAGGTCCCCGTGCTTTGGGTTGTCTGGGTTAAGTTTTTTCATGGGATGAAGTCTGGAAATGCCTGATACTGTTTAAGGGTAGTGTTATACGACACATGGGTAAAGATCCGCCGTTTAAGCGTAGTCAAAGTTGGAGAAACCTGCTGAAGCAAGTGAAATCTCTGTAAAAATTAGTGAAACTCCCGAGCTTTGAGCTGCCTGGCTGAAGTTTTCGCCATAGGACGAAGTCTAGAAATGATTGAAATTACTTAAGGGTAGTGTCCTACGAAACATGTGAAAAGATCCGTCATTTAAAAGCAGTAGAAGTGGGACAAACAAGAGAAAGCAAATTAATAGGAAAATAAAAGTTCCCGAACTTTGAGGTATCTGGCTGAAGTTTTTGCCATGTGATGATGTCTGGAAATGCTTGATTCTACTTAAGGATAGCATTTTACGACACATGTGTGAAGATCTGTTATTTAAAAGTGGCCAAAGTTTGTCAAACCCGCTTAAACGTGTGAAAGCGCAGTAAAAATTTGTGAAATTTCCCGAGTTTTGAGGTGTCTGGCTGAAGTTTTTGCCATGGGACGAAGTCTAAAAATTACTGAAATTAATTAAGGGTAGTGTCCTACGACACATGTGCAAAGATCCATCATTTAAAAGTAGTAAAAGTGGGACAAACAAGAGAAAACAAATTAATAGGAAAATAAAAGATCCCGAACTCTGAGGTGTCTGGCTGAAGTTTTTTCCATGGGGTGATGTCTGGAAATGCTTGATTCTACTTAAGGGTAGTATTTTACGACACATGTGTGAAGATCTTTTATTTAAAAGAGGCAAAAGTTGGGCAAACCCGCTTAAACATGTGAAAGCGCAGTAAAAATTAGTGAAATTTCCCGCGTTTTGAGGTGTCTGGCTGAAGTTTTTGCCATGGGACGAAGTCTAAATATTCCTGATACTAGTTGAGGGTAGTATTCTACAAAAAATGGGAAAATATTGGGTAGTTAAAAGCAGCCAAAGTTGCCCAAATGCGTGAAATTGGTAAAACAGAATAAATTTCCATAGGAAAATCCGCGAACTGTGGGTGTCTGGCTGCAGCCTTGTCACTGGTACGGGTCTAACAACACTTGATACTGACGCGGGGTAGGATATCTACGTCAAATATGTGAAAATCATCCATTATAAAATAAGTGAAGTTAGGGTCATTTTTTGGCGACTTTGACCCCCGATTCCTAGGCCCTTGTCATAGGTACAGCTTTGAAATTTTCACATTCTTTCTAGATTCAGGGAGGACTATCGATCGGTATTGGGTCATCCATTATAAAATAAGTGACGCTTTTAGGCTCTGGGATCTCGCTCTAAAAGAGGACTTCATTAAGCCATGCCCGTCTGTCTGTCCGTCCGTCCGTCTGTCCGTGTGCACGATAACTTGAGTAAAAATTGAGATATTTGCATGAAATTTTGTATACAGGTTACTTTCTGGCCATGGTAGGTTGCTATTGAAAATGGGCGAAATTGAAAATTTCGAAAATCACATAAATTAATAGTACCTGGGTGACCGAGCTTGCTCGGTGCTATCAATTTAGCGCTAAATTTACTTACCCAATATGATCCCAAAATGACCCTAAAATAATCCAAAAATAATCCTAAAATTATCCCAAAAAGACCCTTAAATGTTCCCAAAATGATCCGAAATTGAACCCAAAACGACCCAAAAATGATCCGAAAATGAACCTAAAATTATTCCAAATTGGTCCAAAAATAATTCCCAAATTACCCCAAAAATACCCTTAAATGCACACTAAACGATCCAAAAAATACACCAAAATGATCCCAAATATATTCTAAAATAATCCCAAAACTACCCCAAAAAGACCCTCAAATGTTCCCAAAGTAACCCAAAAATTATCCCAAAATAATACAAAAATTATCCAAAAATGGCTCCAAAATGAACCGAAAATTACCCAAAATTGTACCAAATTAATCCGAAATTGAACCAAAATGATCTCAAGCAAGCCCCAAAATTATCCCAAAGTGATGTTCTCAAAATAATCCTAAAATATCCAAATATGATCCCAAAATACAAAATACAATTACAATACGGTAAAATGGTAACCCTGGGTGGCAACCCTACTTGAAAATATTTTAGCTGGTATGTCGGCGACAATACCTTTACTTTGATACCGAAAACTACCCAAAAATGATCCCAAAATGACCCTAAAATGATCCCAAATTGGTCCAAAAACACCCTTAAATGTACCCTAAACGATTCGAAAATTACCACAAAATTATCCAAAAATGATCCCAAAATAAGCCTTGAATAGTCCCTCAGATGTTCCCAAAATAACCCAAAAATGAAATAAAAAGAGGCAAAAGTTGGGCAAACCCGCTTAAACATGTGAAAGCGCAGTAAAAATTAGTGAAATTTCCCGCGTTTTGAGGTGTCTGGCTGAAGTTTTTGCCATGGGACGAAGTCTAAATATTCCTGATACTAGTTGAGGGTAGTATTCTACAAAAAATGGGAAAATATTGGGTAGTTAAAAGCAGCCAAAGTTGCCCAAATGCGTGAAATTGGTAAAACAGAATAAATTTCCATAGGAAAATCCGCGAACTGTGGGTGTCTGGTTGCAGCCTTGTCACTGGTACGGGTCTAACAACACTTGATACTGACGCGGGGTAGGATATCTACGTCAAATATGTGAAAATCATCCATTATAAAATAAGTGAAGTTAGGGTCATTTTTTGGCGACTTTGACCCCCGATTCCTAGGCCCTTGTCATAGGTACAGCTTTGAAATTTTCACATTCTTTCTAGATTCAGGGAGGACTATCGATCGGTATTGGGTCATCCATTATAAAATAAGTGACGCTTTTAGGCTCTGGGATCTCGCTCTAAAAGAGGACTTCATTAAGCCATGCCCGTCTGTCTGACCGTCCGTCCGTCTGTCCGTGTGCACGATAACTTGAGTAAAAATTGAGATATTTGCATGAAATTTTGTATACAGGTTACTTTCTGGCCATGGTAGGTTGCTATTGAAAATGGGCGAAATTGAAAATTTCGAAAATCACATAAATTAATAGTACCTGGGTGACCGAGCTTGCTCGGTGCTATCAATTTAGCGCTAAATTTACTTACCCAATATGATCCCAAAATGACCCTAAAATAATCCAAAAATAATCCTAAAATTATCCCAAAAAGACCCTTAAATGTTCCCAAAATGATCCGAAATTGAACCCAAAACGACCCAAAAATGATCCGAAACTGAACCTAAAATTATTCCAAATTGGTCCAAAAATAATTCCCAAATTACCCCAAAAATACCCTTAAATGCACACTAAACGATCCAAAAAATACACCAAAATGATCCCAAATATATTCTAAAATAATCCCAAAACTACCCCAAAAAGACCCTCAAATGTTCCCAAAGTAACCCAAAAATTATCCCAAAATAATACAAAAATTATCCAAAAATGGCTCCAAAATGAACCGAAAATTACCCAAAATTGTACCAAATTAATCCGAAATTGAACCAAAATGATCTCAAGCAAGCCCCAAAATTATCCCAAAGTGATGTTCTCAAAATAATCCTAAAATATCCAAATATGATCCCAAAATACAAAATACAATTACAATACGGTAAAATGGTAACCCTGGGTGGCAACCCTACTTGAAAATATTTTAGCTGGTATGTCGGCGACAATACCTTTACTTTGATACCGAAAACTACCCAAAAATGATCCCAAAATGACCCTAAAATGATCCCAAATTGGTCCAAAAACACCCTTAAATGTACCCTAAACGATTCGAAAATTACCACAAAATTATCCAAAAATGATCCCAAAATAAGCCTTGAATAGTCCCTCAGATGTTCCCAAAATAACCCAAAAATGAAATAAAAAGAGGCAAAAGTTGGGCAAACCCGCTTAAACATGTGAAAGCGCAGTAAAAATTAGTGAAATTTCCCGCGTTTTGAGGTGTCTGGCTGAAGTTTTTGCCATGGGACGAAGTCTAAATATTCCTGATACTAGTTGAGGGTAGTATTCTACAAAAAATGGGAAAATATTGGGTAGTTAAAAGCAGCCAAAGTTGCCCAAATGCGTGAAATTGGTAAAACAGAATAAATTTCCATAGGAAAATCCGCGAACTGTGGGTGTCTGGTTGCAGCCTTGTCACTGGTACGGGTCTAACAACACTTGATACTGACGCGGGGTAGGATATCTACGTCAAATATGTGAAAATCATCCATTATAAAATAAGTGAAGTTAGGGTCATTTTTTGGCGACTTTGACCCCCGATTCCTAGGCCCTTGTCATAGGTACAGCTTTGAAATTTTCACATTCTTTCTAGATTCAGGGAGGACTATCGATCGGTATTGGGTCATCCATTATAAAATAAGTGACGCTTTTAGGCTCTGGGATCTCGCTCTAAAAGAGGACTTCATTAAGCCATGCCCGTCTGTCTGACCGTCCGTCCGTCTGTCCGTGTGCACGATAACTTGAGTAAAAATTGAGATATTTGCATGAAATTTTGTATACAGGTTACTTTCTGGCCATGGTAGGTTGCTATTGAAAATGGGCGAAATTGAAAATTTCGAAAATCACATAAATTAATAGTACCTGGGTGACCGAGCTTGCTCGGTGCTATCAATTTAGCGCTAAATTTACTTACCCAATATGATCCCAAAATGACCCTAAAATAATTTAAAAATAATCCTAAAATTATCCCAAAAAGACCCTTAAATGTTCCCAAAATGATCCGAAATTGAACCCAAAACGACCCAAAAATGATCCGAAAATGAACCTAAAATTATTCCAAATTGGTCCAAAAATAATTCCCAAATTACCCCAAAAATACCCTTAAATGCACACTAAACGATCCAAAAAATACACCAAAATGATCCCAAATATATTCTAAAATAATCCCAAAACTACCCCAAAAAGACCCTCAAATGTTCCCAAAGTAACCCAAAAATTATCCCAAAATAATACAAAAATTATCCAAAAATGGCTCCAAAATGAACCGAAAATTACCCAAAATTGTACCAAATTAATCCGAAATTGAACCAAAATGATCTCAAGCAAGCCCCAAAATTATCCCAAAGTGATGTTCTCAAAATAATCCTAAAATATCCAAATATGATCCCAAAATACAAAATACAATTACAATACGGTAAAATGGTAACCCTGGGTGGCAACCCTACTTGAAAATATTTTAGCTGGTATGTCGGCGACAATACCTTTACTTTGATACCGAAAACTACCCAAAAATGATCCCAAAATGACCCTAAAATGATCCCAAATTGGTCCAAAAACACCCTTAAATGTACCCTAAACGATTCGAAAATTACCACAAAATTATCCAAAAATGATCCCAAAATAAGCCTTGAATAGTCCCTCAGATGTTCCCAAAATAACCCAAAAATGATGACGTGGCAAACCCCAAATTGATAGTCTTAGAATCAATCATACTATCTACATACCAAATTTCATCCAAATCGGTCAAGCGGTTCTCGAGATAGTACCGGATATAGAAATATATTGTGGTAAGGTGGCAACCCTAGGTGGCAACCCTACTTGAAAATATTTTAGTTGGTATCTCGCCGAAAATACCTTTCATATGATACCCATATTGGCATAAGCGGTTCTCGAGATAGTACCGGATATAGAAATATATTGTGGTAAGGTGGCAACCCTAGGTGGCAAACCTACTTGAAAATATTTTAGTTGGTATCTCGCCGAAAATACCTTTCATATGATACCCATATTGGCATATCTTGCTCCATAATTAAAAAAAAAGGGATAGGTGGCAACCCTGTAAACCGCCCCAAGTGGCAACCCTAAAGTGGGTAGTCTTAAAATCGATCATACTATCACCATGCAAAATTTCAGCCAATTCGGCCAAGCGATTCTGGAGATAGTACCGGATATAAAAATATATTGTGGTAAGGTGGCAACCCTAGGTGGCAACTCTACTTGAAAATATTTTAGTTGGTATCTCGCCGAAAATACCTTTCATATGATACCCATATTGGCATATCTTACTCCATAATTAAAAAAAGGGATAGGTGGCAACCCTGTAAACCGCCCCAAGTGGCAACCCTAAAGTGGGTAGTCTTAGAATCCATCATACTATCTTTGTGCCAAATTTCATCCCAATCGGTCAAGCGGTTCTCGAGATAGTCCGAACATACAAATATACAAGATTAACTCGTTTAAAGATATTAGATAGATATCTCGGTAGCTGAAATCGCTAAAATGATATAATTTTATAGGTGAATCCTCCTGGTCATTCTCTTATGATTTTTCCAAAAATACATACTAGTATCGTTGAAGTATACCTGATAAAACTGGATAAAAGCGGCCTCCAACCACGCCCACTTTCGATATAGAAAACTTCGAAAATCACCTAAATTGACATAATTCGGTAACGGAAACGGATGATAGGGAGTATCCCTAATGTAATTGGACCAAACCGCTTCCAAACCACGCCCACTTCCGAATATTTCGAAAATCATATGATATTTAATGTTCGGTTTACCCGAACTTCGACTTCCTTACTTTTTTATTTTAAAACTCTTTAATTCATTAATTAACCACACCAACAGAAACCGCGATAAATTATCATTTGTAAAGACGACAAAAACAACAAAGTTAGTGAATAGCAAATTTGTTAAAATAGCAAAATGTGTTAAAATCGATCATACTATCACCATGCCAAATTTCAGCCAATTCGGCCAAGCGATTCTCGAGATAGTACCGGATATAAAAATATATTGTGGTAAGGTGGCAACCCTAGGTGGCAACTCTACTTGAAAATATTTTAGTTGGTATCTCGCCGAAAATACCTTTCATATGATACCCATATTGGCATATCTTACTCCATAATTAAAAAAAGGGATAGGTGGCAACGCTGTAAACTGCCCCAAGTGGCAACCCTAAAGTGGGTAGTCTTAGAATCCATCATACTATCTTTGTGCCAAATTTCATCCCAATCGGTCAAGTGGTGTGTTAACGAAGTCACCGTCAGCAAATGTGGTTAAAAAAAGTTAGTGAATAAGCCTAAATTGTTGAATTCAACTCTGCCGGCGTTCTCTTTTGTGTTTTCTATTCGTGTCTACACTTGTCAATTTTTCTTGAAAGCAATTATGAAACAAAATGCTGGCGAACAAGGAGTGAAAGAAATAACAAGAAAAACTTGAAACGAGTTGATGGTACAAAAGTAAAGAAGGGAATTTGTAGGAAATGATAGGAAACCAAAAGATAGAAAATAATTAAAAAATAATAATCATCATCATTTATTGGCGCTTAACCGCCTAAGCGAATTTGGCCGTTTCGTATCAAAGCACGCCAGTCATTCCTTTTTAGCGATAACGGACGCCAATTGGAAACCCCAAGGGAGTTCAAGTCATCCTCCACCTGTTGTTTCCATCTCAGTCGAGGCCTCCCCCTTCCTCTGCTGCCGAATTCAGGCGACGATAGGAAAACCTTCTGTGCTGGAGCTTCTTTGTCCATTCGCATAACATGGCCCAGCCAGCGGAGTCTTTGGGCTTTAATTCGTACAGCTCATCGTTAAATTTCCTTCTATACTCGCCGTTAGCATCACGGGAAGGACCATAAATCTTCCGGAGAACTTTTCTCTCAAATACTCCAAGGGTCATCTCATCTTCTCTTGACATTGTCCATGAATCTGAGCCATACATCAGGACAGGTATGATGAGAGACTTATAGAGCGTGATCTTTGTTCTTCGAGAGAGCACTTTACTTCTCAATTGCCTACTCAGTCCAAAGTAGCACTTGTTGGCAAGAGTGATTCTCCGCTGGATTTCTAGACTGATATTATTTTCGGTGTTGATACTGGTTCCCAAATAGATGAAGTCCCTCAAAGTTTCAAATTTGTAACTATCAACAGTGACATGGCTGCCAAGGCGCAGGTGCGCCGATTCTTTCTTTGATGACAGCAAATACTTCGTCTTGTCCTCGTTCACGGCAAGACCCACTTTTTTCGCTTCCTTATCCAGTCCAGAGAAGGCAGCGCTTACGGCGCGGTTGTTAAGGCCAATGATATCAATATCATCGGCATACGCCAGCAATTGCACGCTCTTGTAAAAGATTGTACCATTGCGGTTTAGCTCTGCTGCTCGAATTATCTTCTCCAGCATCAGATTGAAGAAATCGCATGAAAGGGAGTCGCCCTGTCTGAAGCCTCGTTTGGTTTCAAATGGCTCAGAGAGGTCCTTCCCGATTCTGACGGAGCTGTTGGTATTGCTCAACGTCATTTGACAAAGCCGTATAAGCTTTGCAGGGAAGTCAAATTCAGACATGGCGGCATACAGGCAACTCCTTTTTACGCTGTCAAAAGCGGCTTTAAAATCGACAAAGAGATGGTGAGTGTCGATTCTCTTATCATGGGTCTTCTCCAGGATTTGGCGTATCGTGAAAATCTGGTCGATGGTAGACTTACCAGGTCTAAAGCCACACTGATAAGGTCCAATCAGTTTGTCTACGATGGGCTTCAGCCTTTCACACAACACGCTAGAAAGAACCTTATATGCGATATTAAGAAGACTAATTCCGCGGTAGTTGGTGCGGTTAGCGGGATCGCCTTTCTTGTGGATTGGGCAAAGCACACTTAAATTCCAATCCGGAGGCATGCATTCGTCTGACCATATTCTGCATAAGAGCTGATGCATGCTTTTTACCAGCTCTTCGCCTCCGCGTTTGAACAGCTCGGCGGGTAGTCCGTCTTTTCCAGGCGCTTTGTTGTTTTTGAGCCGGGATATAGCTATATTCACTTCATCATAGTCAGGTGGTGGGACGACTTTTCCATCGTCAGGGATTGGGGTATCGGGTTCGACGTCTCCCTCGCAATTTAGCAGTGAGGAGAAGTGCTCCCTCCATAATTTAAGTACACTTTGTACGTCGGTTACCAGGTCGCCATTATTGTCCTTACAGGAGCTTGCCCCGGTCTTAAAACCTTCCGTCATCCGCCGGATCTTTTCATAGAATTTTCGGGCATCATTCCTGCCAGCCAGCATCTCAATCTCCTCACACTCACGCCTTTCGGCCTCACTTTTCTTTTTTCTGAAAAGGCGTCTCTCTTCCTTCTTTGCCTCACGATATTGTTGCCATACACTGCGGGTTTCGCCCGTTCGCAACGTCTCCTTGTAGGCAGCGTCCTTTTTTTTCGAGGCAGTTTTGCATTCCTCATCGTACCAGTTGTTCTTGCGGGCTCGCTGGAACCCTATAGTGGCCTCAGCGGCGGTACGCAATGAGTGAGAGATATGCTTCCATTGCTCGGTTACATCGTTAGGTCGAGGATTGCCCTCTGCTAGCAGGTGTGAGAGTCGAGTTGTGAAATTATCAGCTGTCTGTGTCATGCGCAGCTTCTCGACGTCAAACTTTCCTTCCGTTACTGTGCGCACTTTCTTCGTTGCACAGAGGCGTGTGCGTATCTTGGCTGCGACAAGATAATGGTCAGAGTCAATATTGGGACCACGCAGTGTACGCACGTCCAGAACGGTGGAGCTATGTCTGCCGTCAATCAAGACATGATCAATCTGGTTTCTAGTTCTTTGATCAGGGGACAGCCATGTGGCTTGGTGTATTCGCTTATGCTGGAACCTGGTACTACTGATGACCATATTGCGAGCAGCGGTGAAGTCAATCAACCTAGTGCCGTTGGGGGATGTTATATCGTGGAGACTGAATTTTCCAACTGTGGGACCAAAGACTCCTTCCTTGCCCACCTTGGCATTAAAGTCGCCGAGCACGATTTTGATATCATGCTGTGGGCAGCGATCATAAGTCTGTTCAAGTTTATCGTAGAAGGAGTCCTTCTCTGCGTCGTCCGTCTCCTCAGTCGGCGCATAGGCGCAGATAAATGTTATGTTGAAAAACCTCGCCTTGATGCGGATCGCAGCGAGACGCTCGTTCACAGGAGTGAACGCTAATACTTGGCGGCGAAGTCTCTTTCCCACCACGAATCTTACACCACGCACTTTGCCGCGTGTCTGGCCACTGTAGTATACGTCACAAGGACCGATGGTCGTCTTTCCTTGCCCCGTCCATCGCATTTCCTGCAGGGCGGTGATGTCAGCCTTTGCGCCTACGAGGACATCAACCATCGGGCAGCGGTACCGTCCCTTGAAAGGGTCCGGACATTCCCGGTACATGCCCTAATATCCAAATCGTTATGCCTTATTCGTTTTGCCGGGTCGTCAACATTAAAGGGGGTTCTCATCCGAGGCTTTGTATATTTTTTCATTGGAATTAAGTTTTTTACGTGGCGGGTCCCAAACCCAGCGCACAACCCGTTTCGGGGTTTTGGAAAATATTTACACATTTATATAGCGAGCCGCTTGCTTCAAGACAGACGCCCGCTTGCAGCCGCACCTCATGGTGAACAGACGCTACGCAAAAACCTCGGTGAGCCCTTAAACCAAGTATGTCAGAGTGGCCCCACCGAGGCTCCCTCTCTTTCTGCCGCGAGCCTAGGTAGCTCCCGTTGCCCAGAGTGCACGAACGAGGACGCAAGAGTCGGGATTGAGCAAGGTCACTTAGTAACCACACTCCAATAAACAAAGTAAAATAAAATAAACAAAAGTTGAAACGGCATTAATAACACTGTGACACAAAATGAGGGGTCATCTCTCCGTAATTGATGAAACCAATTGGAGATGAAACTTTAGCCCTCCCATATCAAAACCTCATACTTGGTTTTTGACCTATAGGTCTGGGTTCTTTGTTATTTTTGTCAAAGATGGTAACCCTGTGTATGAGAAAAGTTGATTAAAACTTGATCAAATGAAGCAATTTTAGATGGGTTTTTTTGTGTATCGCTATTTTTTGGATCGAGGAACTCATTTTTGACATTAATTTTTACCTAAGTCTTACGACTGGTGGCGCTGTCATAAAATTTTTCTTTTTTTGATAGTTTTTTATTCAAATGAAGCAATTCTAGACTGTTTTTTTTTTGTATATCGCAATTTTTTTGAATCGATCAACTCATTTCTTTTCGATAGTTTTTCATGCAATAATAGTACATATTAATATAGTTTTTAAAAGGGAAATATAAATTTTTCAAAACTGTATTCATAGGCGAAACTATGAGTAGTAGAAATATTACTTTGTACGTATAATTAATTTTTTATTTCAAACTTTTCACGCCTACATACATATGTGTATATGTATACTACTTATCGTATTTTTTTGTGGCATATATAGTGTAATGTTCCTTTCTACATGTATCATATACGATCTACGACAATAAAACTAAAAATATTATTGTTTCTTATTGGAGCTTAGCTCGAAAATTGTTTCTACCTGCTGTACTTTTTACTAGTACTAGGGTATTCTAATTTTTGATGTTACGAAATTTTTCTGAATTTTGATACTTAGAGAAAATTGAACTACTGTGTCTGCACCGAAACGGTTAAAGCAATTGCTTATAACAAATCAGCTACGATGCCCTGTAGTATTTCTAAGCCGAAAAAGCCATCTGATGTGGAGCCTGGAAACTCCGAAACGCGTCATGGTATCCATCGCTGTGTAAATCTTTGCCAATTTTCTCTAAGTATCAAAATTCAGAAAAATTTCGTAACATCAAAAATTAGAATACCCTAGTACTAGTAAAAAGTACAGCAGGTAGAAACAATTTTCGAGCTAAGCTCCAATAAGAAACATTCATAATTGATACATAAGTACACACCATAGGTAGAGCAAACCAACAATACACAAACAAGTGGTATGAAGGAATGCAAATAGAAAACCTCAATGTGCTTCTGCATAAATATGCACTCCTAATAATATATGTACTCATATTCCGTGTATCATATGGAAAATATGTCGCGGCCTTATGTCTAAAGGTATGAAATTGGCACGCTTATAAGAAAGTTGACTTAGAAATACTACAGGGCATCGTAGCTGATTTGTTATAAGCAATTGCTTTAACCGCTTCGGTGCAGACACAGTAGTTCCTTGTCCGAAAAAGCCATCTGATGTGGAGCCTGGAAATTCCGAAACGCATCATGGTATCCATCGCTGTGTAAATCTTTGTCAATTTTCTCTAAGTATCAAAATTCTAAAAATAAAATTTTTCACGAATAATTTTAAAATTGTATGACAGCGCCACCTATAGTAAGATTTAGGTAAAAGTTAATATTAAAAAAGAAATCCTCGATCCAAAAAAAGCGATATTCAAAGAAAACCAATCTAAAATTGCTTCATATGCGTGAAAAAATAAAAAATAAAAGAAATTGTATGACAGCGCCACCTATCGTAAGACTTAGGAGTCAATCCATATGAAAACGTATAATATTAGCAAAAATCGTTGCTGACTAGTCTCGGATTTCGCTCAAATTTTGAGGGACACTTCTTTAGGAGCCTAAAGGAACATGTTTCGGACTGGTCAAGTTTCAAAGTATGAAAAACGTCATTTTTAGGCCTACCCTATTTTAGCTGTAAAAATGTTTACATTAGAGATATCTTTACATTCGATATAGCGTTTTAAAGGGAAAAGATAGTAGGTTGTTTAAATATAAATATGAAATTATATAGCGAATACCTCGTATTAAAAACCCGGTACTGAAAATACGTATTTTTATACCCAGCTGTACTTGTACACAGGGTATTATAACTTTGTTAGGATAACGGTTGGTTGTACAGGTATAAAGGAATCGAGATAGATATAGACTTCCATATATCAATATGATCAGGATCGAAAAAAAATTTGATTGAGCCATGTCCGTCCGTCTGTCCGTCCGTCCGTCCGTCCGTCCGTCCGTCTGTCCGTTAACACGATAACTTGAGCAAATAATGAGATATCTTCACCAAATTTGGCATGCGTACTTATTTGGGTTCAGAATAGATTGCTATTGAAAATGGGTAAAATCGGACCATAACCACGCCCCTTTTTCTATATCGAAAATTTCGAAAAACGTATAAAATGAGTTAATTCAATATTAGAAGCAGCTACAATGATAAAATTTGCAATATGTATTGATTTAGATGTTCTAAGGCTGATTTTATAAAAATTTTTGAAAAGGGGGCGTGGTACTGCCCACGTATATTTGAAGAAATTTTAAAATTTTGACTCTTAATAACTTCAGAACAGTTTATGCTAGTATAACGAAATTTCGTAGAGGACATACTATTGTTGTGGTAAATTCAGCTATAGAAAATAAACGAAATCGCTTCGCGACCACGCCTACTTTTTCATAAAAGTTATATTGAAAGGAGGTGGAAATATTGAAAAGTCCATATCTAATTAACTGATTTCGCTATAATAATATAATTTGGTACATACATCAACTTTCATATTCTTTACATAATTTTTTCAAAATTTTGGAAAGTGGGCGTGGCACCGCCCACTTATGAGTTAAGCAATTTTTATTAATTTTAACACCATTAACTAAACAAAACAAAGAATAACAGCATTTTATGTGCACAGCTGGGTATGTAATGTTCGGTTTCACCCGAACTTAGACTTCCTTACTTGTTTTATCGATTTTCGTCAACTTTAGCCGGCTCTGCCGTCTTTACTGTTTTAAGTAGCCACTCAATATTTGTCAGAAATTAAGGGTACATATCCTAGAAGAAATTAACCCATCCTTCGGCCAAAAAACCTCACTCCTTATAGATAAATTATTATCTCGAAATTTGTCAATTTTCAAAAATCATGGTTTTCAGGCTCGAAAACGGACATGTTTATCAAGAGATAAAAATACGAATATCTCATGGACTCTAGTCCTGACCTTTGTCTTCAAATACCTCAACATATCGTTTTGTTATTTTCATACTAAGGGTCTCTGCTGATGGATCTCCTAAACCAATAAAAAAATTTTTTCAAAGTAAATTTTCGTATAATTTTTGAGACTTTTTTCAAGCAACATTTACATAGTCTGAAAACTGAAGCTTCTAACTTTTCAACAAAAAAAATCGCGTGCAATTATCATAACTACTAAACTATTTACATATATTTAAAAATTAATTGCGGTATTATATGAAATAGTACAAAATTTATATAAGTTATTTTCAAATTTCTGTAACTAGTTCAAGAGTTATGATAATTGCACGCGGTTTTTTTTGTTGGAAAGTTGTACGCTTTAACTTTAAGAGTATGTAATGTTTGCTTGAAAAAAATTCCAAAAATTATACAAAAATTTACTTTGAAAAAAAATTTATATTGGTTTAGGAGATCCATCAGCAGAGACCCTTAGTATGAAAATAACAAAACTATATGTTGAGGTATTTGAAGCCAAAGGTCAGGACTAGAGTCCATGAGATATTCGTATTTTTATCTCTTGATAAACATGTCCGTTTTCGAGCCTGAAAACCATGATTTTTGAAAATAGGGTTGGCCTAAAAATGACTTTTTTCAAACTTTGAAACTTGACCAGTCCGAAACGAGTGGTTATAAAAAATAAATGTGTGTCAATATGTTCCTTTAGGACCCTAAAGAAGTGTCCCTCAAAGTTTGAGCGAAATCCGAGACTAGCCAGCTTTTTGAATTAGATTTTTTCATATGGATTGTCCCTTAGGTAAAAAATAATATAAAAATGAGTTGATCGATCCAAAAAATTGCGATATACAAAAAAACCTAAAATTGCTTCATTAGCATGAAAAATTATCAAAAATAAGAAAAATTGTATGACTGCGCCACCTGTCGTAAGATTTAGGTAAAAATTAATGTAAAAAATTAGTTCCTCGATCCAAAATTAGCGATATACAAAAAAAACCATCTAAAAGTGCTTCATTTGATCAAGTTTTTATCAACTTTTCTCATACACAGGGTTACCAACTTTGAATAAAAATAACAAAGAACCCAGACCTATAGGCCAAAAACCAAGTATGAGTTTATGATATGGGGGGGGTTTCATCTCCAATTGGTTTCATCAATTGCGTAGAATCTTGTTGCACAGTGTAAGTGGTCAAGAAGTAAAAGGAAATTAATGAAAAATGGAAAGGTAAAGAAACGCAATGTAAGTAAAATAAGTAAATTAAAAGCAATGCTGAGAAAAGATAATCGGAAAAAAGGAAGAAGGAAGGAGAGGAAACAAAAGGAAAGTAAAGGAATGATATGAAAATTAAAGAAGCGGAAAGAAAAGAAAATGAAAGTGAAGTGAAGCAAAGGAAAGGAAAGGAAATAAAAGGAAAGGGGAGGAAATGAGAGGAAAAGAAAAAAAGAAAGGAAACGAGGAGAAAGGAAAGGAGAGTAAAGGAAAGGTGAGGCAAGGAAATAAAAAGAAATGAAAAGAAAGGGACGGAATTGAAGGGAACGGAAGAGAAAGGAAAGGAGGGGAAGGGAATGGAAATGAAAGGAAATGAGAGGAAAGGAAGAGAAAGGAAAGGAAAGAAAAGAAACGGAATGGAATGGAAAGGACAGGAAAGGAAAAGAAAGGAAAGGAATTGAATGGAAAGGGAAGAAAAGGATAGGAAAGGGGAAGAAAGGAAATATAAAGAAAGGCAAGGCAAGGAAATGGAAGGAAAAGAAGAGAAAGCAAATGAATGGTAAGGCGGAACCGGAAGGAAAGGAGGGAAGTTGAAAGCAAAGAAAAGAAAAGGAAATGAAAAAAAGGAGGCGAAAGGCAAGGAAAAATTATCAAAAATAAGAAAAATTGTATGACTGTGCCACCTGTCGTAAGATTTAGGTAAAAATTAATGTAAAAAATTAGTTCCTCGATCCAAAATTAGCGATATACAAAAAAAACCATCTAAAAGTGCTTCATTTGATCAAGTTTTTATCAACTTTTCTCATACACAGGGTTACCAACTTTGAATAAAAATAACAAAGAACCCAGACCTATAGGCCAAAAACCAAGTATGAGTTTATGATATGGGGGGGTTTCATCTCCAATTGGTTTCATCAATTGCGTAGAATCTTGTTGCACAGTGTAAGTGGTCAAGAAGTAAAAGGAAATTAATGAAAAATGGAAAGGTAAAGAAACGCAATGTAAGTAAAATAAGTAAATTAAAAGCAATGCTGAGAAAAGATAATCGGAAAAAAGGAAGAAGGAAGGAGAGGAAACAAAAGGAAAGTAAAGGAATGATATGAAAATTAAAGAAGCGGAAAGAAAAGAAAATGAAAGTGAAGTGAAGCAAAGGAAAGGAAAGGAAATAAAAGGAAAGGGGAGGAAATGAGAGGAAAAGAAAAAAAGAAAGGAAACGAGGAGAAAGGAAAGGAGAGTAAAGGAAAGGTGAGGCAAGGAAATAAAAAGAAATGAAAAGAAAGGGACGGAATTGAAGGGAACGGAAGAGAAAGGAAAGGAGGGGAAGGGAATGGAAATGAAAGGAAATGAGAGGAAAGGAAGAGAAAGGAAAGGAAAGAAAAGAAACGGAATGGAATGGAAAGGACAGGAAAGGAAAAGAAAGGAAAGGAATTGAATGGAAAGGGAAGAAAAGGATAGGAAAGGAAATATAAAGAAAGGCAAGGCAAGGAAATGGAAGGAAAAGAAGAGAAAGCAAATGAATGGTAAGGCGGAACCGGAAGGAAAGGAGGGAAGTTGAAAGCAAAGAAAAGAAAAGGAAATGAAAAAAAGGAGGCGAAAGGCAAGGAAAGGTAGGGAAAGGATGGCAAATGAATAGAAAAGGGTTAGAAGGCAAAAAAAAAGGAAAAAAACTAAAAAAAAGGAAGGAAAAGGAAAAGAGGAAAGGAAAAAGAAGGAAAGGAAGGGGAAGGATAGTAAAAGAATGGATATCAAAGAAAGGAAAGTTAAGTATAAAAAAGCGAGGAAAGGAAAGGAACATCAAGGAATGCATTAATGCAAACCGTAAAACAAAGAAAAGGAAGGGGAAAAGAAAGGAAAGGAACATTAAGCAATGCATTAATGCAAACCGTAAAACAAAGAAAAATTCAATGAAAGGATTTCAAAAGTTTAATGAATTAAAATAAGTATAAATAGAAATTAAAACTGGCATAAAGTAGGAAAAAGTAAAGAAAGGAAAAGTAAAAAAGGAAAGAAAAGTAGGTTAATAGTACCTTCGTGAAGGGTGCACACCTTGCCGCGGTACGAGGGCTTAAGCCGATAACCACAGGGCTACGCTGCCTCTTCAAAAGAGAAATAACGCCCGCCAAAAAAAGGAAATAGCCCCATGTGGAAATTTCAATCAGATCGTGCATTTTGAATCGCATATATTTTCCAAACTACTCAGCTGAATTTTAAAGTCCTTCCAAGTCCTTCTGCGTTGTACACCCTTCTGCGTGGACGGCATTCGGACGCGCTTATAAAAAATAACCCTGGGCTACGCCATGCCAAGTCCGGGTGTGTGCCGGGTGAAGTCCTTCTGCGTAGGACACCCTTCTGCGTAGGCGGCCTTCGGCCGCGCTTATGAAAAGTAACCCTGGGCTACGCCATGCCGAGTCCGGGTGGTTGCCTGAACTATGGCCACGTGCCACGGTACGCACTCTAGGGGCGGGATCCATGGTATTTATGTGCAGAACACCTTTTTGAGTTGGCGGCCTTCGGCCGCGCTTATGATAAATAACCCTGGGCTACGCCATGCCAAGTCCGGGTGGTTGCCAAAACTACTGCCACGGTGAAGCAGTGTTGCCACACGTAGGGTTTTAACCCTACTTGTAGGTCTTTTTGGTTACAAATGTGTCCGTAGGGTAATAGGTCGGTTTTTTCATATTTCACGAAATGTAGGGGTTTTTGCATGTTCAAGGTGCAAACATGCACCGTTTGTTGAGTAACAACAATTTTTTGCCAACATGCGTCCTTTGAGTTTTGTACTATTGTACACACATACACAGTAACACATACAAAATCTAGTCATTTTTAAATGGCTGTAATTATTTTAACACATGGTTTAGATGATCGCACACGGTTTGACGTTTAAGAAGCTTCAACTTTAAGAATAAGTGAAGGTTTTTTGGAAAAAAGTTCTAAGATTATGACAAAATTCACTTTAAAAATGTTTTTTTTCCTCATACAAAATGTATGGGAATAGGCACCCCTAAGGGTTAAGTTACAGCGATGATTTTTTGCAAAGCTTTTTTTCTCATCAATTACTAATTTTTTTTATTTGAATCACCCGAATATACATTTGTATAAACACCTGGTTCAAATTTTGTAAAGCAAATAAAAGTACCTGAAAAAACCCAATTTTTTGATCATTTTTGTAAAAACCTTTCCCTAAAAAAAATTTCAATATATGGCTATGCGATTTTCAATATTTCAGCAAGGAAAAAAATGTAGGGATTTTTTTAGGTATTTTTTTTTAACGCGTAAGGTAATCTAGAGAGTTTTACTTCATTTGTGAGGATTTTGGAGGAAAAAAATGTGGCATCACTGCGGTGAAGTCCTTCTGCGTAGTACACCCTTCTGCGTAGGCGGCCTTCGGCCGCGCTTATAAAAAATAACCAGACATGGGCAGAGCGGCACGTGCGTGCCGAGAGAGTAAAAACGTGTATACGTATACACAGCCAAAGAGTTGGATTTAACCAAGCAAAATATTCAGTTTGCTTTCAACAGTCAAACAAGCAGGTTGACGCCGGATGCTTTTTATGATTTTTATGCGCGACATAGTGGGCAAAGCTTACAATAAATATATGCAATTTTCATGATGTTTCAGATTGGGTGGGAATTTGATTTTTTTTTTTTATTTTAAATGGTGCTGAAAAGCCACAATGCCTTATTTGTTCGAAGGTATTAAATGTCATAAAACAATTTAATTTGAAGCGACATTTTTTTACCTTTCACCGGGGCATCAACGATTTGAGCTCTAATGACCGTATGATATATTTTTTTGAATGTAAACTTATTTACATTCAAAGCATTGCAACAAATGTGGTAAATGTACCAGATAACCCTGAGCGCGAAGCTCACTTGAAAGCGTCAATAGTTATAAGCTGGTCATTGGCAAAAAAGGGAAGGCCACTAGAGGATGGTAATTTTTTCAAAGAGCTCGCAGTAGCAGTTCTTGAATGTTTTGGGCAAATGGGTCAGGAGATGGCAGAAATCGTCAATGTCATACCGTCATCGCGCCGTACAATTACTCGTCGCATCACAGATATTTCTGAATTTATATATCTTAACTTAAAAAAAAATATAACCAAGTCTAAATTTTATTCTATTGCTTTAGACGAGAGTACAGACATTTCTGATGTAAGTTGACGAAGAATTTAATGTTAAAGAGGATATGCTGTGCTTGCGAGGACTGCACGGGCACGCCACTGGAAAAAACATTTAGGAAGTTGTGGAAAAAGAATTGTTCTCATTTGCTGAGAAAATTAAGCTGGCCTCAGTTTGTACCGACGGTGCTGCCGTTATGACTGGGAAAAAAGAGGGCTTTGTTGGTCAGCTAATACGCAATGGCATAAGCGTGCCAGTACCACTGTATACTGCATCAACAGCAATTATTAGCAAAAAGTTTCAAAATTCAAGAAACAATGCAGATGGCAGTAAGAATTATAAAAAAAATCGGGGAGGACATAACGCACTGACACATCGAAAATTTCGTTCTTTTCTGGAAGAGATGGATGCAGATTTTAGCGATGTTTTATTGTATACCGAAGTAAGGTGGCTTAGTAAGGCAAAATGTCTCGAACGAATTTTTAAGAGAAGAAATTATACTTTTTTTGCGGTAGATTTATCGACGGAAGCAAAAGATATTGTTTGCAATTTAAAAAACCCGGATTTTTTGTTAGACTTAGCTTTGCTGTGTGATATATCAATGTTTTTCTCGCAACTTAATCTAAGCATGCAAGGAAAATATAAATATATTTTTGACTTTGTTGCGAAAATAGAAAGTTTTAAAAAGCGCTTGCATTTTTTAATAACACAATTCTCCGAGATGATTTTGGACAATACGCAATACACAAACGCTTTCGCTGATCTCGAACACAATTTGGAGCTTAGATTTCAGGATTTTAGTAGCATTAAGCATTTAGCTGAAATATACAACAATCCTCTTCTTTGTAAAATTGAAGACCAGGAAATCAATTTACAAGAAGAATTGAAAGTACTTCAATGTGACATTGAACTTCCTTTTGAGGGTGGCCTTCAATTTTGGAAAGAAGTAAAGGAAGACAAGTATCTGCTGCTAAAAAATGAAATTTATAAGCTGTTCTCTATGTTCGGGACAACGTATATTTGTGAATCTGCATTTTCTTCCATGGTTTTCATTAAAAATTCACATCGGAGTAGACTGACCGATGAACACTTGGAAAATCTACTCAGGATAAAAATTACTGATTTCGATTTAAACTACGATGATGTAGTTAAATATGTTTCCTCGTAATCACGCAAGCAATAAAAAACAAAAAACTCGTAAGAAAACTTAAAATAAGTAAATTAATTATTTTTTATTTTTTATATTCACTGATTTAGTCCGCCGTGGCGTACAGGTAATGCGCTGGGACCAGCACGCAGAAGGTTGCGGGTTCAAATCTCGGCAACATCAAATGTTTTCTCTTCTTTTTTTTGCCTCCATACACTTATTAAAGTTTTAATATAGAATATCACCAAGAAAGTGAAATTTCAACACCAAAATGTTGTGTGGGTTATTACAGCCAGTTTCACAAATAAACAGTAAAAAAAAACTCGTAAAAAAACTTGAAATAAGTAAATGAATTATTTTTTATTAAAAAGTCAAACTTTAATTTATTTGAAACTAAATGAATTACCTGATTTCAATTTTTGACTTAAAAGTCATTTTACTTTTAATTTTCAGATTTCAAGTTATCTTTTACCTTTTTTGGAAAACCCATTATTTTTAATTAAAAGTAATCATATGATTGAAAACAATCAAGTTATTAAAAAACGCCTGATAATTAAATCATAATTAATCAAAAAATTGTTTACCTTTTTTGGAAAACCCATTATTTTTAATTAAAAGTAATCATATGATTGAAAACAATCAAGTTATTAAAAAACGCCTGATAATTAAATCATAATTAATCAAAAAAATTTTTGATTAGTTGACTTTATTAGATTTAGTTATTAATACATACATGCGTATTTAAATAGTTTCACATAAATATTCATCATCACAATCACATTTATATTTTATGTGACCAAAACGCTGAATTTAATATGTATGTTACGTATAATAATTTAAAAAAGTTAAAATTTCGGTTTGCTCCACCGTGCATACAATACATACACAAGCTGTGTTGAACACTTGTTTGTAGTGGTGCCCATGTCTTAAAATAACCCTGGGCTACGCCATGCCAAGTCCGGTTGGTTGCCTGAACCGTGGCAACCTGCCACGGTACGCACTCTATGGGCGGAATCCAAGTCTGGCTGTGTGCCAAAACTACCGCCACGGTGAAGTCCTTCTGCGTAGTACACCCTTCTGCGTAGGCGGCCTTTGGCCGCGGTATGAAAAATAAGCCTGGCTACGCCATGCCAACTCCGGGTGGTTGCCTGAACCGTGGCAACGTGCCACGGTACGCACTCTATGGCAGGATCCTTGGTATTTACGTGCAGAACACCTTTCTGAGTGGGCGGCCTTCGGCCGCGCTTATGATAAATAACCCTGGGCTACGCCATGCCAAGTCCGGGTGGTTGCCTGAACCGTGGTAACATGCCACGGTACGCACTCTATGGGCGGCATCCATGGTATTTATGTTGAGAACACCTTTCACCGCGCTCATGATAAATAACCATGCCAAGTCCGGGTGGTTGCCTGAACCTATGAAAAGGAAATAACGGCGTTATTTCCGAGGACGTTATTTCACTGCCCCCACCCTGGACTGTGAGGGGGAAGATCTTTGTCGTCGGCGCCAGAGAGGCTAGGCTTCTCTCGGCGGCGCTATGATCACAAGGGCAGCGTAGGCCCGTGACTATCGACTTAAGCCCTCGTAGCGCGGCAAGGTGTCCACTCTTTACGAAGGTACTATTAACGTACTTTTCTTTCCTTTTTACTTTTCCTTTTCTTTACTTTTTCCTACATTCTGCCAGTTTTGATTTCTATTAATACTTATTTTAATTCATTAACCTTTGGAAATCCTTTCATTGAATTTTTCTTTGTTTTACGGTTTGCATTAATGCATTGGTGTTCCTTTCCTTTCCTTTTCCCCTTCCTTTTCTTTGCTTTACGGTTTGCCCGCGGGCGTTATTTCACTGCACCGAGAGGCTAGGCTTCTCTCGGCGGCGCTATGTTCACAAGGATAGCGTAGCCCTGTGGCTATCGACTTAAGCCCTCGTACCGCGGCAAGGTGTCCACCCTTCACGAAGGTACTACTAACCTACTTTTCTTTCCTTTTTTACTTTTCCTTTTCTTTACTTTTTCCTATTTTCTGCCAGTTTTAATTTCTATTTATACTTATTTAAATTCATTAAACTTTTGAAATCCTTTCATTGAATTTTTCTTTGTTCTACGGTTTGCATTAATGCATTCTTTGATGTTCCTTTCCTCGCTTTTCTATACTTAGCTTTCCTTTCCTTTCTTTTCCCCTTCCTTTTTTTAGTTTTCTTTCCATTTCCTTTTCTTTGTTTTACGGTTTGCATTAATGCATTCCTTGATGTTCCTTTCCTTTCCTCGCTTTTTTATACTTAATATTCCTTTCTTTGATATCCTTTCTTTTACTTTCCTTCCCCTTCCTTTCCTTTTCTTTTCTTTTTCTTTTCCTCTTTTCCTTTTCCTTCCTTTTTGTAGTTTTCTTTCATTTTCTTTTCCTTGCCTTCTAACCCTTTTCTAATCATTTGCTATCCTCTCCCTTTCTTTCCTTGCCTTTCCCCTCCTTTTTCATTTCATTTTCTTTTCTTTCCTTTTCCCTTCCTCTTCCCCCTTCCCTCCTTTCCTTCCGGTTCCGATTTACCATTCATTTGCTTTCTGTTCTTTTCCTTCCATTACCTTCCTTGCCTTTCTTTATATTTCCTTTCTTCCCCTTTCCTATCCTTTTCTTCCCTTTCCATTTAATTCCTTTCCTTTCTTGTCCTTTCCATTCTATTCCATTCCGTTTCTTTTCTTTCCTTTCCTTTCTTTTACTTTCCTCTCATTTTCTTTCCTTTCATTTCCATTCCCTTCCCCTCCTTTCCTTTCCTTTCTCTTCCGTTCCCTTCAATTCCGTCCCTTCCTTTTAATTTCTTTTTATTTCCTTGCCTCACCTTTCCTTTCTCTTACTATTTTCCTTTTTCCTCGTTTCCTTTCCTTTCATTTTTTCCCTCTCCTTTCCTTTCCTATCTTTTTCTTCACTTCACTTTCATTTTCTTTTCCTTCCGTTTCTTTAATTTTCATATCATTCCTTTACTTTCCTTTCGTTTCCTCTCCTTCCTTCTTCGTTTCTTCCGATTCTCTTTTCTTTGCATTAATAAGGCTCAATATTTAACATTTTTATTAAAATAAACAATTAAAATTAAATTTTCGCCTACGGCGCTTTTTTTAATATACCCAGTGTTTTTAACTCAGTTTAAAGTAAATGTTAGATTAATAAGGCTAAATATTTTAAATTTTTATTAAAATTTTCGCCTGCGGCGTTTTTTTAAATAGACCCAGGATTCCTAACATAGAGTTAATGTCATATGAAAAAAAAATTTAATTTTTTTCAATAAATGTTAAATTAATAAGACTAAATATTTTATATTTTTATCAAAATAAAAAATGAAAATTTAAATTTCCACACGGGGCTATTTACTTTTGAAAGCGGGCGTTGTTTCCAAAAAAAGGAAATAACGCCCGCGGTCGCTATTTCTTTTTCATATGGAAATAACGGCAGCGGGCGTAATTTCCTTTTGTCGGCGGGCATTATTTCCGCGGGCGTCATTTCACTGCACCCCAGGGTGTTATGCGACCACGTGCCCATTGGACGTTTGCAGCCGGAAGGCAAATCGGGGCTGTAATCGAACGGAGCCTCTCTGATACCGGACCGCCTCGGAAAGTAACTATGGCCTTACCGCGGTATGGGGCTCTGCCGCGGCGGACGACACATTCCCCTTACTCTTCGCCTGACCCTAACCTGGCCTTGCCCGGCGAGGGGTCGTACGAACAAGATGAAGAATAATAACAAAAATAATAAAAACATTAAAACTAAAGATACGGCAACTACGTATACTGCACAGCAGAGGAAGACAATGCTGGAGCAAGCGAGCACGCAACGTCGGAGGACAACCTCCATTTCAATGTCAGCCGAGAGCTCGACAGCGATGGCAACTACGGGTCGATTAGCTCTGGATAATAAGGGGGCAATCCCCAAATCAAGTACCGGTACAAACACAGTGAAGCCAACAACGGCTGATGCTAAACCTCCATTAAGTGCCGGTACCGAAACCAATTCCTTAACAGCAGTGGTCTCACGACCTAGCCTCAGAGATCCAAATAAGGGAACGACCGCGATGGCAACTACGGGTCGAAATTCCTCCCAAAAGTCGTCTCCCAGTCGCTCTGAGTACTTGGGCAAAAGAGCGGCCGCAAGGATCCTGAAGAAATACGAGGGAGTTTCACAGGAGACGCTATCGCCGAATGTCAGAAAGACGGTGGAGATAGCTGAAGCTCTGTTACCGAACTTCCAAACCAATTATGCGCCAAAGAAGGCTAATGCTATGGATACGCACACGGAAATTATCTCAAATAAATCTTCTTTAATCAGATCCAAATTATACCCTGATACACACAAAAATGAAGATTAACAGCATTGAGAATTACAACTTTGGTTGTTATTGCACCATATTCTTACCTACCTCAGCGACATCTAGTTGTCGAAAGTCGGATCTTACAAATCAGCGCGACGCCTATCTTTCAGCTACCCTTAATTTCCTAGTGTTTCTTGGTGTTGTTGTTTATTTAGGTACAGAGTCTTGCCAGTGCAAATTTTTTAAAACTGCTCAAATCTTCTTAATTTTTGGGAGTTTATAATGAAGATTATGCTCAAGTTAACTCCCAAAAGCGCAGTTAATTCGGAATTTGCGCTAATGTATCAGCCGTATAACGGAAATCCCTTCAAACGCCAGAGATCGGACGTGGACTTAAACCTCATCCGAAGCGGCAGCAGATCACCCACGTAGTGGGTAAACTTAGCTTTGCTGAAGTGACCAAGGACAGGATCCCCATAGGCGCCATTGATCGAGGCAACGAAAGCTGGGCCATCCCTAGGGACCAGTGGCGGTACGTCCGGAACGCGATCCGTAATGCCCTTCTTGACATTGTGGATGAGTCTTCGGGTGCCACGGCGATGGGTTCTGATGCGGGATGGCACCAGGGCCGAATCAAGGTATTCGCTTGCGAGGATGCAAAAACTGTTGCACTATTCAAGGCAGCAGCTGCAAGACTGGGTGAGATCTAACAAAGGGCAAGAATCGAGGTTGTCGACTGGAAGGACATTCTGGCTCGGCCAAGGGCAAGGGCATGGATTCCTGCCATCCCTGCTGAACCTGAGAGAATTCTCAGGATGCTGCGGATCATGAACCCGACGCAGGACTGGAGTGTCAATCTGGTTGAGGACGCGGTAGGGCCTGATAGGCATGTGGTCTTCACCTTGAATAAGGAGGCACTCGAGCCCCTAAAACGGTGCAATGGACGAGTGCACTACGGCATGGGTCAGATCGTGATCCACGTATACCGTGGCGATGCACAGGGCGCTGGAAGAGGAGTCGGAGATGTCCGACTCGTAAAGTATGGTATCTGCCACGTCAAACGGCGAAGGAGCAGTGAACAGCTCGGAGATGGGAGACAGCCTGCTGGGCGGGGAAGACCTCAACGTTGCATCGTCACGGTGATAGCAGCTAGTCCTGAGCGCACCAATGCTGATACAGCCACAGTAAGTAGCACTCCGCCACGCCAAATCGTGGTCTGAACAACTCGTCGTTGAGAAAAAAGCCTCCAAACGAGGTAGAACTCGACGATACGGCGGTGGCAGGCAAGTCTGAGCGCTCTCATGTTGGTGGTGCTTCAGATAAACCTGCAAAAATCTAAAGTATCCTCGGCGACCTAGATGTGGTCTTCATCCAAAAACCCTGGGCCAATAGGTCAATGATTTGCGGTCTGGGGACTAAGGGTTATCACCTTATCCGAGCCAGCGAGGGGGTAGGGTTAGATCCTGTATTTTGGTTAAGTCTGAGCTGAACGCATTTCTCTTGCCCAGCTATACCAATGGTGACGATACTGCTGCCAGTTTAACAGTCGACATACCAGCCTGACAATGGCGTCGGTCTATATGCCCTACGATGCCGAAGAACCTCCCCCACAGAGGGAGGTAAAGGACCTGGCGGCACATTTTTCCATGGGTCATCTTATTATCGGAACTGACGCTAATGCTCATCACGTCCAGTGGGGAAGCTCCGATATCAATGCTAGGGGAGAGTCGTTGTTTTACTATTTATTAACAACTAACCTGGTAGTTTGCAACGTGGGCAACGAGCCTACGTTTATCACTAAAACCCGCAGGGAGGTCATAGATCTCACTATTTGCAGCGAATGCGCTTATGAGTGCGTCAGAAAATGGCGTGTTCTTGATGAACATTCATTCTTCGACCACCGGTTCATAGAACTAGTTCTAGACTTTTCTGTTGAGCAGTCGGTTATGAAACGCAACCCACGTAACTGGCAGCTACACAATGAAATTTTAGCTAGGGACTTACCAGCTCTGCCGCCACAAGTCCCCTCATCAGTAGTGGTAGTTGGAGGATCTGGTAAAGACCTTTACAATGGCGCTCTCAAATGCCCTAGAGCAGGTTTGCCCAGTCCCAATACCACGCGGTAAACATAGGCCGCATTGGTGGTCCCACGACCTGGACTCGCTCCGCAAATCATGTAGGAAACAATTTAAAAAGGCCAAGAGCCTTGGCACGGAGACTCAAAGGCTCGTATATTAAGTTAAACTTAAAAAAAAAAAACAAAAAAAAAATCTAATGGCGGCGATATACCAACAGGTTATCATAACCTCTAACGAGATTTTTAACCGAGCTTCTCTTTCCAACTTGTGGTGTGTTGCTTTTGAGTTTTCCTACAAGTTGGCGGGACCTACAGTTTTTTGTCCACTCCGAACGGCACTTCCAAAGCAAATGAATTTTTTGCTGAGAAGCTTCTCATAGCAGAAATACACCCGGAGAGTTTGCGAAACTACTGCCGAGGGGCGACCCCGTTTAGAAAAATTGTTTTTCTAAATAATTTTTGATGTTACTTTTGCCGGGCATCGAACCGCCACGACTTGGTGTAGAAGGGCGAACACTTAACCCGTACACCACGGCGGCCGCCTAATAACGTTAAACTTAGGGCCTACAAAAAAGCTCTGAGGCAGGCGAAGAGAGTATCGTGGAGAAATTTCTGCACTGGGGTCGAAAATGTCGACGATACAGCGAGACTTGAACGAGTGCTCTCAAAAACTCAAACAGCCACAAGCTATTTGCGCAAACCTGACAGATCCTGGACTAGCACGGAGGGGGAAACCCTAGAGCTGCTCTTGAATACGCATTTCTCAGGGAACTTGCATGAGGAATCCTTAGCACCTACAACAAACCTGGCTGTAAACATACCCATCACGGAGGAAAAGGTTAGGCTGTCGGGCCAGACGGATTATTCCCGCATAACTCATAAACACTTTGGAAACATAAGCCAAATGGCTGGTATTTCTCTATACAGCCCGCTTGGCTCTTAGCTACATTCCGTGCTCCTGGAGAAGTGCCACGGTAGTGTTTATTCCTAAGGCGGGGAAGGCGGCCCATTACGAGCCCAAGGACTACAGGCCTCAAAACCCTCAAGGGGATAATAAATGACTACCTCTCCACTACTATCGATAGCAACCTTATCTCTAGCTATCAGTATGCATACACCAAAGGTAAATCTACAGAAACTGCGCTTCGCAGCCTAGTTTCTGTTATTGAAAAATCGCTGTATGAAAAGAATTACTGTCTGGTGGCCTTCTCAGACATTGAAGGAGCCTTCAACAACATAAGCCCTGGCGCTATAAACACCGCTTTAACAAGTCTGGGCATAAGCAGGTCTCTTATTGGATTTATTGATCAACTACCAAGGGGTAGAATAATAGTTTCATCACTGGGCTCGGTTGATTTATAACGCTATGTCACAAGGGGAACGTCTCAGGGTGGTGTTCTCTCCCCGCTGGAACCTCACTGTCAACTCGCCGCTGCGAGACACAAGCTGGGGGGCGGGAAGGTAGTGGCATCTGCAGACGATTTGGCTATTGTATTTAGGGGCAAATTCCCACAAACCCTGTGCGACTTGATGCAAGTAGTACTCCCGAAAAGTTGAGCGTACGTTGGAAGGGGAGGAGTGTGAGAGATATTTTCAAGAAACGACATCTCGCTGTCCTGAAACAAACAAATTTATAGTTCGTTTACCCTGCTCGATAAGTCCAAGCAAGCTTGGTTAGTCATATGAAATCGCTCATCGAAGGTTCTGGTGGGTAGAGAAAAGATTACTCACAGACAATTCGATTAAAGACGAATATAAAAGTTTCATACAGGAATACATTGAGCTAAAACACATGATTTTGTTGCAACGAAGGGAATCGTCATCAAGGGCTGAAACGTACATTCCTCACCATTGTGTGGTTAAGTTAGATAGTTCTTCGACAAGACTACGGGTGGTATTTGATGTCTCCTGTCGCACATCAAATGAAATAGCACTGAACGATATTCTTCGAAGTGGGCCGACATTGCAAGACGACATATTCACCATTCTTCTTCGTTTTCGCACGTATCGTTTTGTATTAATGGCCGATATAACAAAAATGTATCGACAGATAATTGTCGATGCCCGAGATGCAAAGTATCAATGCATTTTAGGGAGAAATTCACCAGATGAACCACTGTGCACTTATCAATTGCAGACTGTCACCTATGGAACTAGTTGTGCCCCCTTTTTGGCTGTAAAATGTCTTCAGAAAATAGCGTATGACCACATATCGACACACAAGATTGGGGCCGCTGTGACCTTAGGCGACTTTTATGTGGACAACCTAATGACTGGTGCTGCAACCGTCGAAGAAGTGATGGTCATTAAAAACGAAGTTATCGATTTATTGGCAAGAGGAGGGTTTCCTCTTCGAAAATTCGCATCGAATCATGAACACATTATATCTGACAAACCAGAAGGTGACAGAGAAGCAAATGTAAGCATAGGCGACGTTTCATACATCAAGGCACTGGGGCTGAAATGGTCATCCCGAGATGATAACTTTCTGTTTTCGTACTCGCCATTGGACCTGACATCGTCAAAGGTCAGCAAACGAACGATTCTGTCGAGAATTGCGAGTTTCTTCGATCCACTTGGGCTATTAAACCCCATCGTCGTTACAGGAAAATTGTTAATTTTTAATGCAGCATCTTTGGAAGCTCAAGCTATCATGGGATGAAAGTGTTCCAATGCAAATCCACACTCAATGGACGAGCATATGCCATCAATTAACCTCGATTAGCAAATTGCAGGTGCCTAGGTTCGTATACTTTAATTCTGAATCCCAACCACATGCCTTTTCAGATGCAAGTACAAGTGCATTTACGCAGTCGCACATTCTGAGGGCGTAACGCATACAGCTCTAATATGCGCCAAATCGAGAGTGGCACCCACTAAGGAAATGACTCTCCCAAAACTGGAACTATGTGCAGCCGCTCTCTTAGCAGATCTATTACAATCGATAGTGACCATATTTCCTGCAGATCCTAGTAAAATTCACTGTTGGTCAGACTCTACCATAGTATTGTCATGGATACAGGCTGAACCAATACGATGGACAACATTCGTTGCCAATAGGGTGATGAAGATCCAGCAGCTTACAGCAAACTACAGATGGCATTATGTGCCTTCAAAGGAAAATCCCGCCGATCTTGTTTCACGCGGAGCAAGGGTTGCTGACCTCAATAATTTCTGGTTCCACGGGCCACAGTTTCTGCAGGAATAAGAATGGAGTTGGCCCAAAAATCCATATAATAACATGGAAACTCTTCCAGAGCAGCGTAGACAACATCACGCTCTGCGAGCAACAGAGTCAGAAGACCTTATTGCAAATCACAAATATGCCAACAATTATCAAAAAATGCTTCGTATCTTTGCTTATGTTCAGCGCTTCATATCAGGACTTCGTCATTCAACAAATAAGTACACAGGTTCAATTATCGCAGAAGAATTAAATGAGTCTTTATTGCTTATTTGCCGATACATACAAAACCAATCGTTTAAAGCTGAATACAAACAACTACAGGAAGGGCAAGTGAGTAGACAGTCAACTTTTAATCAGCTTTCACCTTTCATTCATAATTCACTGATTCGTGTTGGTGGGAGAATACAAAATTCTTCGCTACCTTTCGACGCGAAGCATCCCATTTTATTACCAAGGTCACACCCCTTTGTATACACTCTCATCAATTACCTACATCGTCGTCATTTGCATGCTGGTTGTCAAACCCTGCTAAGTATCTTACGTGATAATTTTTGGGTGGTTAAAGCTAGATGCATTATTAGGCAAGTCGTTCATAATTGTGTCATATGCTATCGCAACAAGCCTCGACTACACGACCAAATAATGGGGTCGTTGTCTCAAGAACGTGTTGAGGCTACCTTTCCCTTCGCAACAACCGGGATCGATTATTGTGGACCCTTTTCAATAACTCCGCAATTAAGAAGCAGAGGGCCTATCAAGATCTATTTAGCTATATTTATCTGCTTTACAACCAAAGCAGTACATCTGGAACTCGTCCCAGATTTGAGAACGATGGCATTCATTTCTGCACTCAAGCGATTCATTGCGAGGCGCGGCAAGTGCAATACCATTTTCTCTGATAATGCAATCAATTTCGTCGGAGCCAATCGAGAGCTCAGAGAACTGCTGACACTTTCGCTTCGCAGCACCACATTGAGTCAGTGGAAACATTCATGGCAGAAGAAGGGATAAATTGGAAATTTATACCCCCAAGGTCACCGCATTTCGGCGGACTTTGTGAGAGTGCAGCAAAGCAGGCCAAGTATTACTTACGGCGCGCAATTGGCTCCCACATATTAAAATTTGACGACCTGCATACAATATGCTGCCAAGCAGAAGCCATTATCAACAGTCGGCCTCTTACACCGATGTCAAATAACTCAGACGATCTTCGAGCTATATAAATGTGCAAAACTTTTCCCTCCCAATCCAGGGTGTTATGCGATACCGTGCCCATTGGACGTTTGCAGCCGGGAGGCAAATCGTGGCTGTAGTCGAACGGAGCCTCACTGATACCGGGCCGCCTCAGGGAGTAACTATGGTCTTACCGCGGTATGGGGCTCTGCCGCGGCGGACGACACACTTCCCCTTACACTACCCTTGACCCTAAGCTGGCCTTGTCCGGCGAGGGGTCGTACGAACAAGATGAAGAACACACAAAATACAAAGCAATTAACGACTTCGTTTACTCCGCAGCAGAGAAGAACTATGCTGGAGCAAGCGAAAACACAACGCCGGAGGACAAACTCCGCCTCAAAGTTAACTGGGAGGCCGACAGCGATGGAAACTACGGGTCAGTCATCCCCCAAACTGCTATCAAGTAAGAGTGACTTGATGGGAGCAAGCAGCAGTGCGGCTGCCTACGCAGTCAAGCAGAAAACGGCGGAAGCTAAACTTCCATCAAGCGCTGGTACGAAACCCAATCTCTTCACATCTGGGGCAATGGTCTCACGACCTGGTTTCAGAGTTTCGAAAGAGAAGGACGACGCCGCAAAGGGAGAGACCTCGATGGCAACTACGAGTCTGAATCCCCCCCAAGAGGCATCTCCCCGACGCTTTGCGTACTGGGATAAAAGAAAGGCCGCAAGGATCCTTAAAAAATATGAGGGAGCATCGCAGGAGAAGCTGTCGCCGGAAGAAAGGAAGATGGTGGAGGAAGCGAAAGCTCTGATACCAAATTTCCAGAGGCCCTATGTGCCTAAGAGGGTGAACGGTAATCCCTTCAAACGCCAGAGATCGGACGGAGAGGTAAACCCCCATCCGAAGCGGCATCAGGTCAACCCCGTAGTGGGAAAACTCAGCTTTGTTGAAGTAACCAAGGACAGAATCCTTATAGGTTTCATTGACCGGGGTAACGACCGTTGGTCCATCCCCAAAGACCGGTGGCTGTATGTCCGGAATGAAATGGGCAGGGCCCTCCTCAACTTAATGCGTGAGTCTCCGGGTAGTCCGCCGCGAGGTACTGACGCGGGCTGGCACCAAGGTCAGATCAAAATATTCGCGTGCGAGGATGCCAGAACTGTCGCACTGTATAAGGCAGCAGTTGCAAGACTGGGTGAAGTCTACCCAGGGGCAAGACTAGATGTCGTCGACTGGAAGGACATTCCTGCTCGGCCAAGGGCAAGGGCATGGATTCCTGCCATCCCTGCAGAACCCGAGAATATTCTTGAGATGCTGCAGGTCTGGAATCCGTCTCTCCCGACGCAGGATTGGGGCGTCAATCTGGTCGATGATGTGGTTGGGCCCAATAGACAGGTGGTTATAACTCTGAATAAGGAGGCGCTCGAGCCCCTTAAACGGTGCAACGGACGAGTGCATTACGGCTTGGGTCAGATCGTGATCCACGTATACCGTGGCGATGCACAGCGCGCTGCTATTCCGGACGCTCCGGAGGACTCGGAGATCGAGGCATCGGAAGGGGAAGCAGAGGAGTCCGACGCGGAAAGTATGTTATCCGCCACGTCAAATTGCGATGGTGCTGCGAACAACTCGGCGATAGAAGAAAGCCTGCTTGACGAAGAAGGCCTCGACATCACGATCGTGGCTAAACCTGAGCACACTAACGTTGATGCTGCTTCAGACAGCAGGGTTCCCGCCACGCCAAATCGTGCAGGTGCTCTGAACAACTCCTCGTTGAGAGACAGCCCCCGGAACAGGCCAGACCTCGACGACACGCTGGCGGTAGGGAAGTCTGAGCTCTCTCATGTTGGTGGTGCTTCAGATAAATCTGCACAAATCTAAAGCAGCCTCGGCTGTTTTAAGCAGTCGTCTTTCTAAAGGCGACGTAGACGTGGTCCTTATCCAAGAGCCCTGGGTCAATAGCTCTAGGATCTGTGGATTGGGGACTAAGGGGTACAAGCTCATCCAAGCCAATGATGAGGGCAAGGTCAGAACCTGTATTTTGGTAAAGTCTGAGCTAAACACCTTTCTATTACCCAACTACTCAAATGGTGACGTTACAGCTGCCAGCTTAACAGTCGGCAGCACCAGCCTAACGATGGCGTCGGTCTATATGCCCTATGACGCCGAAGAACCTCCTCCACAAAAGGAGGTGACAGATCTGGTGGATAATTTCTGTACGGGCCATCTTATTATTGGAGCTGACGCTAATGCTCATCACGTCCAGTGGGGAAGCTCCGATATTAACGCTAGGGGCGAGTCTCTGTTTGACTACCTACTAACAACTAACCTGGTGGTTTGTAACGTGGGTAACGAGCCTACTTTTATAACTAAAGCTCGTAGGGAGGTTATAAACCTCACTGTTTGTAGCGAAGGCGCTTAAGAGTGGGTCAGAAAATGGCGTGTTCTTGATGAGCATTCATTTTCTGACCAACGGTACATAGAAATTGTGTTAGACTTTATTGTTGAGCAGCCAGTTATGAAACGAAATCCACGCAACACTAACTGGCAGCTACATAACCAAATATTAGCTAGGGACCTACCAGTATTACCTCCACAAGCCCCCTCATCAGTGGGAGAACTGGATGATCTGGTAACGACCTTTACAACGGCGCTCTCAAATGCCCTAGAGCAGGCTTGTCCAGTACCAAAACCACGCGGCAAACATAGACCCCACTGGTGGACTTACGACCTGGATTCGTTCCGTATATCATGCAGGAAGCAACTTAACAAGGCCAAGAGCATCGGTACGGAGCCTGAATGGCTCGAATATAAAGCTAAACTGAGGGCCTATAAAAAGGCTCTAAGGCAAGCGAAGAGAACTTCGTGGAGAAATTTCTGCACCGGGGTCGAAAAAGTCGATGATACAGCGAGACTTAGACGAGTGCTATCAAAAACTCAAACAGCCATTAGCTATTTACGGAAGCCTGACGGATCTTGGACCAGCACGGAAGAGGAAACCCTGGAGCTGCTCCTGAACACACACTTTCCGGGGAACTTGTATGATGCAGCTGTAGCATCTGCAACAAACCTGGCGGTAAACATACCCATTACGGAGGAAAGGGTAAGGTGGGCAATCAAAAGCTGATAATGGCATATGCAGATTTAACTATTGCATATAGGGGCAAATTCCCACAAACCCTGTGTGACTTGATGCAAGTAGCACTGCGAGAAGTTTCTTCATGGTCCTCTCGCTGCGGACTTAGCATCAACCCGGGAAAGGTGGAGCTTGTCCTTTATACCAGGCGGTACAAGATACCACCGTTGAACCTACCAGAACTAGATGGCGTGCGCCTGAACTTAGCTGACAAAGCCAAATTCCTAGGCACAGTTCTAGATAGAAAGCTTAACTGGAAGGAGAATGTCATCCAGCGCCAGAGGAAAGCGTGCATTGCACTTTACACGTGTAAAAGAGCCATTGGCAAAAAATGGGGGCTCAGCCCCAAAATTTGCAGATGGATCTACACTGCGATAATCCAGCCAATTATGCTGTATGGAGTCGTGGTATGGTGGCCTGCGCTAAGAAAGGCAACAAACCTAAATCTGTTACGGAAAGTCCACAGATCGAGCATGATCTGTATAAGCGGGGCGTTAAGAACAACGCCCAATGAAGCTCTCCAGGCCATTCTTGGCTTTTTGCCACTCGATCTGGAAGGGTACCGGGCAGCAGCAGCGTCCGTCTGGGGCGCAAGCACTATTGGACACTCCTGTATTCTAAGATCTTACAGCTTTCTTCCTCTGAGCACGGATCGGTGTGCGACCACAACAGTCGGAGATTGTTGTTTTAGAATAAACATTCCCAGCAGGGAAGACTGGGAGAACATAGATCGGTGTCCCGCTACTAATAGCGGCACTTTTATATACACCGACGGCTCGAAGTTAGACGGCAGAGTCGGAGGAGGGGTTTACTCAAGGGATTTGGACCTAGAACTCTCCTTTAGACTACCTGATCACTGCAGCGTCTTCCAGGCTGAAGTTTCAGCAATCATGGACGCCGTGACTTGGATAGGTGAACGCACCATCGGACAGGATATCTGTATTTTCAGCGACAGCCAAGCGGCCATCAAATCCCTTGGCTCTTACTCGTTCAACTCTGAACTGACGCTCAGCTGTCGTCGATCTCTTCAAGAGATGGCCCAACAGAACCGCGTGAACCTCACATGGGTTCCGGGACACAGGGACATTGAGGGAAACTGTAGGGCAGACGAACTTGCCAGGCAGGGCACGACCAAGCAGATTCTTCAAGATAAAGAGCGCATAGGTATGCCGTTTGCCACGAGGAGCATACACTCCGCGAAGCCAACGAAAGATGGCTACAAGCCCCGGGGTGCCGGATATCCAAGCAAACCTGGCCAAAATGCGATCTTAAAAGATCTAGACACATATACGCCCTAAAAAGGAAGGAAATCTCCATATTAATAGCTGTTTTAACCGGGCACTGCCTTATTGGTAGGCACGCAGCAAGGCTAGGCGTTCCCTACCGACGATGCTGCAGGAGTTGCAAAGATGATGAGGAAGAGGAAACGGTGGAGCACCTCATCTGCAACTGCCCGGCCTTAAGCGGAGCGAGAAGGCGCTCTCTGGGAGTTCCCTTCCTGGTTAGCTTAAGCCAGGTCGCGGAGCTAGACATAAAGGACTAGATGGCCTTCATCAAGTTATCAAAATGGTTCGAGGAGGGGTAGCGGTGTCGGTTAGGAGTGTCAGTCCCGGGTTTCGGCTATATGGAGAGTCCCGACAGCACTGGGATTTTCCATATGGCCGGGCCCCGGGACTGACTTTCCTAGTGTTTGGTGGTATCACAACGGGCCTTTTATTACTGGCCTAGGTGTGCCTTTGCGGCAGCCACTTCTACCTACCTACCTTCGAGCTATCACGCCAGCACATTTTTTGACCGGTCGTACTCTAACCAGTATTCCGGAGCCATCACTCGCTGACGTGAACATGGGCACTCTCAAGGGATTTCAAATCATACAAACCATTCAGCAACAATTTTGGAAGCGATGGCATTCAGAATATTTAAGGGAACTACAACACAGGTGCAAATGGCAAACAATTCGCGAAAATCTGAAGGAAAATGACATGGTGCTTGCTAAGGATGAAAACACACCCCGTATAAATGGCCATTTGGTAGAATCATCGAAGCTATTGCGGGGCCTGACGGCTTAGTGCGAGTTGTCATGATAAGGACTACAGATGGTGTGATCAAACGAGCAATAACAAGGATTTGCAAGTTACCAGTTGAATCTTCGACTTTCAATCAATAACCAAGCCTCATCACTTTGGCACAACTTGATTGAATTTTTGTTTATTTTGAAAACACAGTTTCCAAGGGGGGAGGATGGTGGAGCACATCATCGCAAAACAAATTGTCATCGTCATCGCAAACCAAAATTGTCATCGTCATCGCAAAACAAAATTGTCTTCGCATTTGTCGTTTTATGCCCACTGTGTGGTAATAATTAAAAAAAAAAAAAAAAAAACTAATGGCGGCGATATACCTACAGGTTATCATCATAACCTCTAACGAGATTTTTAGCCGAGCTTCTCTTTCCAACTTGTGGTGTGTTGCTTTTTGAGTTTTTCCTACAAGTTGGCGGGACCTACAGTTTTTTGCCGACTCCGAACGGCACTTGCAAAGCAAATGAATTTTTTGCTGAGAAGCTTCTCATGGCAGAAATACACCCGGAGAGTTTGCCAAACTACTGCCGAGGGGCGACCCCGTTTTAGAAAAATTCTTTTTCTAAATAATTTTTGATGTTACTTTTGCCGGGCATCGAACCGCCACGACTTGGTGTAGAAGGCCGAACACTTAACCGCTACACCACGGCGGCCGCCGTGTGGTAATAATTATGTACTACAATAACATCGTCGATACCTTTCAATAATCACATATGCATGTACATCGTCATGTATATACCTCCACGCTCAGCGTTTGCATAGCATACTTTGGTTGTTGCTTTGCATTTTACTGTTCTCAGTTCATCGCCGGTTACCTTACCAACAACAACCGTTCTAACATCACACCACCTGACTTGGTCGTTCGCTAGTCTTTCTCGCATCGGTAATACTCACAATACATATGTATCTAAATGGGTAAAGCTTTCGGCAGAATCAGTCCGCCAATACGTCAGCTGCGTCACGTACGTCAATTTTAGAGCAATTTCTACTTTGACGTATCCGTCTTATCTGGCGTTACGCATACAAACATCCGCAGTCTACTTTGCTGTCAGTTATTTCGACGTACGTGACGTACGTCACGGATTGATTCTGCTGAACGCTTAAACAGCAAACTTATTTACCGCTAGACTGGAATTGTATACATTTTTGGGTTTCTGCTGTGAGACAAACTGACAAGCAAGAAGGTCGAGGGAGTCTTTGGATACAGTCCGTATCACATACTTAATTCGTACGTCGTCATAAATTTAATTGAATTGATTTTTGTACTAAGTATTTAATTGAAGTGTATACAAAAAAAATTGAAAATTGAAATTAAAGACGTACCAGCAACAATATGTTAATTTTTGATTCGTTTTTGCTCATATAGCCAGTGGAAAAGCCCACTAGCTCGTCCAGCTATATTAAGATATTTCACATATTCGAATTAATAAAAACTACCGAATTAATTTAATAAATGTTGTGTAAAATTCGCTTTTGACATTTTTTTTCGACATTATATTTGCGACGTTTTGAGTTTCGACATTTTTTTCCGACTTATCGTACCAGACCCCGTTGTGCGACCACAACAGTCAGAGATAGCACTGATGGCGGCACTTCCATTTATACCGATGGCTCGAAGTTAGACGGCAGAGTTGGAGGAGGGGTTTATTCAAAGGATCTGAACCTTGAACTCTCCTTCAGAGTACCTGATCACTGTAGTGTCTTCCAGGCTGAAGTTTCAGCAATCATGGGCGCCGTTGGATAGGCCAACACACTATCGGATCTATGGCTCTTACTCTTTCAACTCTGAACTGACGCTCAGTTTTCGTCGATCTCTACAAGAGATGGCCAAACAGAACCACGTGAACCTCACATGGGTCCCGGGACATAGGGACATTGAGGAAAGTAGGGCAGACGAACTTGCGAGGCAGGGCACGACCAAGCAGGTTCTTCGGGATAAAGAGCGCTTAAGTATGCCGTTTGCCACATGCAAGCTTATGCTGAAAGAGTACACACTCCGCCAAGCCAACGAAAGATGGCTGCAATCTCCATGTTGCCGTATATCCAAAGAAACCTGGCCAAAATGGGATTTTAAAAGATCTAGAGACATTCACGCCCTAAGGAGAAGATGAATCTCCATATTAATAGGCGTATTAACTGGGCATTGCCTTATTGGTAGGCACGCAGAAAGGCTAGGTGCGCCCTACCGACGATGTTGTAGGAGTTGCAAAGATGGCGAGGAGGAGGAAACGGCGGAGCACCTCATCTGCAACTACCCGGCTTTGAGTGGCGCAGAATTCGCTTTTTGGGAGCGCCATTCCTGGTTAGCCTATGCCAGGTCACGGAGCTGGACATAAATGACTTGATGGCCTTCATCAAGGCATCTAAATGGTTTGAGGAGGAGTAACAGTGTCGGTTTAGGAGCGTCAGTCCCGGGATTCCGCTATGTGGAGAATCCCGATAATACAGGGATTTTCCATATGGTAGGGTCCTGGAACTGACTTTCCTAGTGTTGGTGGTATCACAACGGGCCTTTTAATACTCGCCTAGGTGTGCCTCTGCGGCAGCCACTTGAACCTAACCTAACCTAGGTTAATAGCAGAGAAAAGCAAAAACGGAAGGCTAAGAATAGATATGTTATGGAAGGTATAATAACAAAACCAAAATTTATTTAAATAAAATAAATATTTGTTTGAATTTTTTCTCGAAAACGGTAAGCTTTTCGAAAAATTACCTGAGGCCAAGTTGACCTGAAGCCAAATTCTACAAATCGCCATCTCGTAAATGCTGATCCACAAGCCGCCTAGCTATGATATAAGTGCGTTATCTGCACTCACTGCAAGATATCAATTTAGTTGTGATCCTTTACAACTCAGAAAAAATTAGCTACTAATCCCTAACTTTTCAGTGTTACTCTTCTTTTTTATTTATGATTTTCGAAATTTTCGATATCGAAAAAGAGGGCGTGGTTATCATCCGATTTCGCCCATTTTCAATAGCAACCTACCTTGGCCAGAAAGTAACCTGTATACAAAATTTCATGCAAATATTACAATTATTACTCAAGTTATCGGACAGACGCACAGTGGCCCAGCCCCATACACAAAAATCAAAAATGCTGATTCTTCAAAAGATCTTTCTGTCATGCGTTTCCATAGTAAATATATTAAGTTTTATGGAAAACCACCTTTTATGACCAATTGGAACGTTAAACTTTACTTCTGCTCATTCAAAGTAAATAATTGTAAAAAAAAAATTCTAGAAAAAGTTTGTTTAAATAAGTGCGATTTTAATTTTGCAATACTTCAACTTTCAGTGTAAAAAATATTCAAGATAAGAATAGAAAAGCAAGAAGAAGGTATGTTTCATGATTTATCATAATAAATTAGTGAAAATAATTAAGTTTTGAGTAAAATACAAGGTGATTAAGTTGCGGTTTTTTCATAAACGTAATTTTCAAGAATTCGTATTTACATTTAAACTTTTAGCAACTAAAGATCACTCTTGGTCAGGATATAAGAGCTGATTTGAATTCCTTCAAATGTTGTTTTAAAAGGCATAGCTATACATTTTTCCCTTTTTTTCCCTTATCTCAAAATATCCTGCCCAAGATGCGTATATAACATCCACCCGTTAAAACTTACTTTAGAACGGTACAATTTCCTGCCCTTCCCGTTTTTTGGAATTTTATCAAATTTTGTTCTTAAATATGGCTAATAGATTATGTATAAAAAATTTATGAAAATATTGCGAAAATTCGGCGAATTTTCATCATATGATTGAACTTTTTTCTCAAATTTTTTTTAATTTTTTCGATTTTTTTAGTACAATAATTCTTTAGAGCATTTTGCTGATCAACTACTATTTCATTGCGTTTTAAATTGTAAAACTCATGGTTTATTTTTTTCGGTGTTTATTTTCAGAGTCGAATTCATTTCTTTGAGTCCAATTACAGAATTCTATTTGAATACAAGTTGAGAACTATCCCTTTCTCAACTTGAGAACTATCCCTTTCTCAACTTGAGAAACAGCGTTTTTTTTTCATATACATAGTTAAAAAAAAATGCCGTTTTTGTTGAGAATGCTATCATTCCCAAGTGGTTTTTGTGTTGAGAAACAACGCTTGAGGTTTGAGAAGACACTTAGATCATAACTTGAGAACTTTCGTAACTCAAGCCTAAATGTTTGTTGGGATGGCTCAGAGGTGATAAAGGACTCTATGCTTGGAATAGGGCAACTCTCGGAAGAGGCAGCTGAAGCCAATAACAAAAATATCAAAGACTTTCGGCGATGCCACACCAGAAAAATGACTCGAAAACTGACAAACAAAGATTTGATAAACCGAATTCTTCTGCTATCGGACCCGTACATTTCAAACATGCGGCAGTTACCATTGGCTTATACTTCTGCGTTAACTAAAGAAATTATAAACTTATTACAGCTCTCATAAAAGACAGAAATTTCTCTAATAAATAAACCCAATTTAACAAGAAATATCCATAAATTAATATTGTTTTATTCGGGCTATAGACTCTATAAAAGTAGAAGCCTTTAAAATTTCCCTATAAATCTACATCACGCTAGCAATTAGGAGCTGTACGAATGCACATTTGAACTTTTTCACCTGAATATTTAATTAAGCTCGCATTTTTATTCACATACATCAATTACAAAAATTAAAAAAGTCAATCCTTCAGCGGTGGGAGTGGCTTACAACCTATGTGCTCTTAATTTTTCTGAAAGACAAGTCTTATAGTAGGAAACCGATGTGCAATATTTAGTATTGGTAGGTCCAAACGTTTCTGAGAAATGGAATTTTATCCCACTCTCCATACAAATCAGGCCACTGTGAGACAGACAGACAGACGGACATGCCTTAATGAACTCCTCTTTTCCACCTAACAACTCTCCTATATGGAACTCTATATCTATCTCGATTATTCTGTGCCGTTACGTAGTACCGTTATGTGGACAAAATTATAATACCTTTGTATTAGTGCAAGTACGCTGGGTGTAAAAAAGATAATTAGAGAATTTACAGTGTTGTTAAAACCAGGCCTGCATAATAACGTTATTTTTATCAAAAAAATAAAAATATTTTGTTTTCAATTCGTTATTCAAAAGTTTAAACGTTTTTAGAACAACGAAAAGCTTTTCATTTCATTGAAACCAAAATCAAAATCTCAAAAATTTTGTTTATTTTGATTGTTTGAGTCAGAGTATATTATTCCATACAAAAAATGCTCAAAAAATTACTCAAACTTCGAAATATCAAATGGAAACGAAAATTCTTGGATTTGTTTTTGATGCTAGCAAAATCGAAATTTTTTTAAATAATTTTTTTTAATAACGTTACTTTCAAAAAAATTTTGTTTATTTTGTTGTGCAGCCTTGGTTAAAACCCAGTTAGTGAATAGCATATCGCGGTACCACGAAATAAATCCCAAATGAAATATGTCCCAATAAAATAAATTCCACCAAAAAATGTAATAAGTCCCAACTTTTAGAAATGAAACAACTCCCAAAGAAGGAAATGAAATAAGTCCCAATATTTGGTAGTTATTTCATAATGAGGAACCAGTTTCCAAAAAAATGAAATAACTCCCAATTCAAGTGCTTATTTATTCAGTAGATATACATAAGTAATACATTATTCATTATACACCTGAATGTGTGTAAGAAAAAGTAAAAAAAAAAACATGAAATTAATTCGAAACCTCGTCATTGCACATATATGTATATTAGTATGTACATATACATAAACAGGGAAGAAAGAGTTGGGTAGAAGGGGGCGCCCCTTTCCCCCTCCAACTTTTTTTCCTGCTTGCATCTTCATAATCTCTACATGATAAATTTCATATCAAAGGCTGAAAAAAAGTACATTTTGAACCCGACCCCCTCAGAATTTGATGAAATTTTGCATAGACCAGGCCTAAGCAGCTAGTGGGACAATTGTCCGAAAGTCAGAGAACCAAGTTCACACAGATTATTAGGCTCTTTGCTTGGCCTCTCAAACAATGAGAGCACTATGATCGCACTAACCAATCAATAGGTGTCGTTGGTTATGCTCAGTCGCTCACTTGAAAGCAACGACTCAACATACGCTTGCTAGTGAGCGATGGAGCAAAAAGAAATAATATAATTTAATACACTCTCACTTCCAATTATGCCTAGCCCTGGCATAGAGGTACATCTTACCTACCCAAACACAACCTCATTTTTAGAAATTGCATTTTCGCAAAATTGTGGGCGTGGCAAGGTATCGAAATATTCGAAAATATTCGAAAAATTACGATAATAGGTACTTTAAAGTGTGATTACTACGGAATGGCTTTACTGATTTCAAAGATCTGCATACCATTAGAAAGGTATTGAAATAAGCTTTCAAAAACATACACTGTAAAATTTTTTTAGTGCACTGAAAAAAAAAAGTTTTCCAAAATATATTTTTCAAATAAACTGAAAAAACACTTCAAAGATCAAGCGATCTTGAAAAATAAAATTTTATTTTAGAAAGGTCTATTCAATATATATAACATATCTGAAAACTAAAATGCGGTTTTTTTTGTCCTTTTCAATTTATTTAAGTAAATGCATCTCTTGGTTACTTTCTCATATTTTGATATCACGCGTAAACTAATCAACCGATTTCAAAAATTGTTATACCGTTAGAAAGGTATTAAAATCACCTTTTGAAAACATATACTGTAAAGATTCTATTTTACACTGAAAAAAATTTGATATTATTGTGTGACAAAAAAAGGTACCTAGCTATACTTTGGAAGTTATACAGATACAGATACTATGACTAAGTATTCTAATAGATTCGAACAAGAATCGTATTATCAAATTTTTCAGACACAAACAATAAAGTGACGTAAACTTGATAAAGTTAATTTTTTATTTTTATTTATTTAGATTTAATATACAACTTTGCGCAGCTCATACTGCTGACTTTCGGAATATTTGCTTACTTTTAGTGATGTTTCATCAAAAGGTACAAAAGAATGGAAGCTTTGAGTTCCTGTAATAGTTTTGGCATTTTTGTAGCTTCCCTGCAGTCAAATTCCGAACTACTCAGCAAACATACTAGTTCATTGACTAACCATTTTGTGGCATATGCATACCAGTTCATTGTTGATTAGTTTTAAAACTAGTCAATGCCAAACTACTCAGCGAAAATTCTAGTTCATTGACTATACATTTTGTGGTGTATTTATACTAGTTCATTTCTGATAAGCTTCAAACCAGTCAAGGCCAAACTACTCAGCAAGCAATATAGTTCAATGACTATACAGTTTGTGGTGTATTCATACTAGTTCACTTCTGATCACCTTTAAACCAGTCAATGTCGATCTACTCAGCAAACAATATAGTTCACTGACAATACATTTTGTAGTGTATTCATACTAGTTCATTTCTGATCACCTTTAAACCAGTCAATGTCCAACTACTCAGCAACATTATAGTTCTACGCCTAAACATTTTGTGGTGTATTCATACCAGTTAATTTCTGAATACCTTCAAACTAATCAATTCCAAACTACTCAGCAGACACCTAGCTCGTTTACTATACATTTTATGGATGTTTTTATACTAGTTCTTTGCTGATTACCCTTAAACCAATAAATGCCAATCTAATCAGAAAACATACTAGTATAAAACTATAATTTGCTGGGCGAAATCATACTAGTCACAAAAATCCTGGTTCGTACTAGTATGCAAGTATGTATGAATCTCGGGTTGAAATTATACTACACCTTTTTCAGTTTATATTCAGAAAGTTTTCTGAATATCAATTGTAATTTTCTGAATGTCAATTGTATTTTTCTGAATATCAAATGGAAATCCTGAATATGAATTGTAATTTTCTAAATATAAAGTGTTACTTTCTGAATATAAACAGATAAAGGTGTAGTCAGAAAAAGTCTAATCTATTTTAGAAAAATACTAATTAGAAAAATTCCATTTCATACTACATTATTATTATAAGGCCTTATTACACCGCAACCATTAGTACGATCTATTGTAGTACATGGTACTATGCAAACATTATTTGAAATTTTTGGTTAGCTTCTTTTTTTCTCTTGTAATTGACAGATGCTTTTTCGTGTTTGGGTAAATACAAATATGATGCTGATGTATATATGTTCTAGTATGTCAACTGCTATATTTCTTGTGCATATACACAGAAAAAAGGCACTGGTACAATCAACAATCTCGTGCTGTTATCCTGAAGTTGACCAAATTTTGGTTGTTTGAACGGTATTTTTTGTTGAAGTAACTGTATTCAGATCTTTTATGCTCCCTCTAGATCTTTTATAATCCCATTTTGGCCAGGTTTGTTTGGATGTCCGGCACCCTTGGGATTGTTGCTACCTTTCGTTGGCTTGACGGAGTGTGTACTCCAAGCCAACGAAATGTGGCAACAATCCCCAAGGTGCCGGACATCCAAACAAACCTGGCCGAAATGTGATCATAAAAGATCTAGAGGCATTCACGCCCTAAGAAGGAGAGAAATCTCCATATTAATAAGTGTTCTAACTGGGCACTGCCTTATTTGTAGGCACGCAGAAGGTGGGCCCTATCGACGATGCTGTAGGAGCTGCAAAGATGATGAGGAAGAGGAAACGGTGAAGTACCTCATCTGCAACTGCCCGGTCTTAAGCGGCGCGAGAACGCGCTTTTTGGGAGTTCCCTTCCTGGATAGCCTAAACCAGACCGCTGAACTGGACATAAAGGACTTGATGGCCTTCATAAAGTCATCTAAGTGGTTCGAGGAGGAGTAACGGTGTCGGTTTAGGAGTGTCAGTCCCGGGATACTACTATGTGGAAAATCCCAACAAAAATCAAAGTTGGAAGAGAAGTTCGGCAAAAGTCTCGTTAGAGGTTATGACAACCTGTTGGTATGTAACCGCCATTTTTTTTTACGTTGCGGCATAAACTTGAGTATATTGACAACAACAATATAAATTGACTAACAATGCTCCTTTAACTCGAGTGTATGGCCCAGCATGAAAGCAGTCTTACTTTGACTCTTTTTGATGTAAAAATAAGACTTACTTTTATCTATTTATACATATGTGGGACCGGAACTCCGCAGTGGACGACAAACTTAACCTTGAGTAACCTTAATTTACCTTACTTAAAAATACAACTCCAAAGCCCCAATTACATAAAACTTTGACAAATGCGCGCCTCGTTTTTGAGCATTTGCAAAAATTTCGCTTCGCTTTACGTTTAAAAAACTTTGAATGAAAGTGAATCCTACAAAGTTGAATGCAATTGGGCCTTCACCTATGTAATCAAACTTGACGAACGCGGAATTTGAAAGGAGCCATTGCAAGTTGAATTCAATAATTAAATTAAAAATACAATAAACAACATAATTTAAAAAATATAGAAAAAAAACTTGTGTCAACTTTACCGAGAATCGAACTCAGAGCCTTTAGCTCATTTTTGGCTGTGTATGAACTAGTATATAAACTGGTATAATGCTGATGCAGAGGCTGACTAGTATACCATTTGGTATGGTGCTGATGCAGAAGAGGACAATTGCTTTTCTTTTTCTCTTGTACCTGCTTCTTTTTTACCTTGTAATTCACAGATGCTTTTTCGTGTTTGGGTAAATACAAATAGTCGCTGCTTTCTAAAGAATAAACTGGTATATTGCTGATGTAGAGGCTGACTATGATACTGGTGCATAGACCGACTAGTATACCAACTGGAATGAATGTCAAATTAATGGAATAGTATGACAAGTGGTACGATCTGAATGGGCATAATGATTAGTATGTCCTGCCGCAGAGACTGAGCAGTATGTCAACTGGTAGGATTCTGATGTATATATGAACTAGTATGTCAACTGGTAATATTCTGATGCATATATGAACTAGTAAGTCAAATGGTATATTTCTGATGCAAATTTGAACTAGTATGTCAACTGATATGATTATGATGCATAAGTGAACTGGTATGTCAACTGGTATGATTCTGATGCATAAATGAACTACTATATCAACTGGGATGATTCTGACGCATATATGAACTAGTATGACAACTGGTATGATTCCGATGATTTTTTTAACTAGTCTGTTAATTGGTATGATTCTGATGCATATATGAACTAGTCTGTCAACTGGTATGATTCTGATGCAAATAAGAAGTAGTCTGTCAACAGGTATGATTCTGATGCATATATGAACTAGTCTGTCAACTGGTATGATTCTGATTCATATATGAACTAGTCTTTCAACTAGAATGATTCTGATGTATATATGAACTATTCTTTCAACTGGTACGATACTGATGTGTATAATAACAAGTATATCAACTGGTATATTCCTGATGCAGAGGCTGGCTAGTCAGCCAATTGGTATGGTGCTGATGCAGAGAAGGACAATTGCCATCTCGTAGGACATCGCCGTGTTAAAAATACCAGTTGCTAATATGGAAAAATTACAGAACTCGAACTAGTTGAGGCCGCCTGGCTGACTGGTATTTGATTAGTATAAAACTAGTTAAGTTGACTGCAGGGTTGCAAGTAGCTCTTCTTTTTTTTTTGTTGTATTCATCAGCGTCTGCGTAAGCAACTTCTATGGAGGTGTTATACGTTTGTGAAGCCCAATGATAAAGGTCTTTCGCCGTTTGAATTTGGTTTTTATTTGACATGCTATAATTCCGAGCGCCTCTTTTCAATATCCCACCTATACCATCACATGCAGATTTTCCATGGCCGGTTGCGTAAAAGTGCCACTCAGCGAATATTTCGAAATGAATTTTGTGATGACATAAATTAATTAAGTTGTACGTGTTTTTGTACTGTGCTCCTGCACCATCTGACACGTAGATTACTTTCGTAATTGAATTGCTTATATTAGTCGTAACAAAATTAATCATTTTTTAAATATATAGATGAACTGCTATGCTAACATGGATATTACAATCGGATATTATGGCAAAGAATCTTGTATAACAAACGCATAGTTTTCAGCGAAATCCATTTGAATTATCAGTTCTCCTGGCAGCAGTGTCATTTTTCTTTCACTTACGAAGCGGGACTGGCGCTTAGCTGTGACACCAGCTTATTGATGTGTTGTACAAAATCGTCAACAAATGTGTTTGTAGTAGAGGAAATAGTTTCGAGATTACATCTGAGTGTTGTGTTCCATTTCTTGTAAATTACTTCTTGAATCGAATTTTTTTCGTAATATTCCAGCATCATCGTTCTAAGGTTCGTTAAATTATCGTAGCACCGACCACACATTGATACGCAACACTCGCTGTTTTTATACCCAGCTGTACTTGTACACAGGGTATTATAACTTTGTTAGGATAACGGTTGGTTGTACAGGTATAAAGGAATCGAGATAGATATAGACTTCCATATATCAATATGATCAGGATCGAAAAAAAAATTGATTGAGCCATGTCCGTCCGTCTGTCCGTCCGTCCGTCCGTCCGTCCGTCTGTCCGTTAACACGATAACTTGAGCAAATAATGAGATATCTTCACCAAATTTGGCATGCGTACTTATTTGGGTTCAGAATAGATTGCTATTGAAAATGGGTAAAATCGGACCATAACCACGCCCCTTTTTCGATATCGAAAATTTCGAAAAACGTATAAAATGGGTTAATTCAATATTAGAAGCAGCTACAATGATAAAACTTGCAATATGTATTGATTTAGATGTTCTAAGGCCGATTTTATAAAAATTTTTGAAAAGGGGGCGTGGTACCGCCCACGTATATTTGAAGAAATTTTAAAATTTTGACTCTTAATAACTTCAGAACAGTTTATGCTAGTATAACGAAATTTCGTAGGGGACATACTATTGTGGTGGTAAATTCAGCTATAGAAAATAAACGAAATCGCTTCGCGACCACGCCTACTTTTTCATAAAAGTTATATTGAAAGGAGGTGGAAATATTGAAAAGTCCATATCTAATTAACTGATTTCGCTATAATAATATAATTTGGTACATACATCAACTTTCATATTCTTTACATAATTTTTTCAAAATTTTGGAAAGTGGGCGTGGGCCCACTTATGAGTCAAGCAATTTTTAAATTCGACTGCTAACAACTTCAGAACGGTGTGAGATAGATTTACGAAACTAGGTATACAAAACAAAGAATAACAGCATTTTATGTGCACAGCTGGGTATGTAATGTTCGGTTTCACCCGAACTTAGACTTCCTTACTTGTTTGTATTACCTTTACAGACAACGAAATTAAGAACATCTTTATAGTTTCTGAAATTATGTTGACCTTCCATCGATTTCAAACCGGATTTTTCGAACATCAGTTTTACATTCTGATGCAATATGCACACAAAACATTTTGTTGATTTCCAACCCCAAGTTAAATACAATTCTCTGGTCGCAACATGGTAAATTTTGTATATCCTAATTGAAGTGAAGGATGTATTTTTCTAAATTCATAGTAAGTTTCACGAAGCGATGACAGCATTAGGTTTTTTTTGAACTTTCTCACGTATGTTCCTTGTCTTACGAATCGGTCCTGTGACCCAGGCATGATTCGGCTGATTTCGTCATCTTCATAAAACAATATTACTGTGTTTAAAGTTTGTTCAGGTAAACTACGTCTGTCCATGCTAGAGCGTTTGACGTTCGAAAACTTTGTTTTATTTTTTTGTATATCTTTGCTAATTTTTATCAATTCGTAAGATAAATCATGCCCAAAAATGTCTTTAATTTCCTTAGATGTCATGGTGTCTGGTAATAGAGATAATATTTTTTGCTTATCCAAATTATTTTAGCAGTTTTCGATTTGATATTTCATGTTCTCCAAAATTTGTTCGTAGTAAGCTTTGATCTTCTTTAGGTCTTCTGATAAAGTTGACAGTGAACCACCTCCAAGTGAATCCGAAATACTTTGCGCAATTTGCTGTTTTTTTTTTTGCAGTATGCCTCCCTTTCTAAATATTTTCGCGTCATTGGCGATGAATGGCTTCCAAGATGAGGAATAACATGATCATTTATATTGTCGACGAGTTCGTTACGTTCGAGTGATTTAGTATATCTGCTGCATGTTGGAACTTCCTTATATTCTTGATACAATTAACCGCTAGTCAAGATTTCTTGTGCTTCTTCACTTTCCGTTTCAGTAGAACGCTGATTATCAGCAATCTTGATAGCATCCTTCAGTTTCATGCGACAACTTGCGCAAATACGGCAGCGATGAATGTTGAAGACTGCTGGAAAATGGTCAGATATCAACACTGGTTCGTTTAAGGTAATGTTTCTAAGTGGAGGGGAACATTTTCTTGATAGCTTCACACATCTGTATTTATTAGTTGATTCCATATCAATGCCTAGTTTCGTTCTGGTCTGTGTCTATCCGTTGCGTTGTTTTTTATAGTCCACTAGCTGACCCGGCAGACGTTGTCCTGCCACAAATTTATTTCCCTGCATGTTTCTCTAACCCGATCCCTCAGTGCTGTTCAACGGAAATACCAATCTCACTTGGTTGCGCTTGGTAATTGTGATTCGCTATTTGACCAGCTATGTGTCAGCATTAAGGGAGCTTCTTCGGCAAGCTCGTTGTTTGTTATTGCTTCATAAATACCACCAAATAGCGCGGATTACCTAGCTCCATCACGTTGGAACCCGCTTTGAAAAAATTCAAATTTTTTTTGCACTTTCGTCAACTACAAACGACGAGATTGATTGTAGTGAAACTCATTTTTTTGTAGTTCTTATAGTTACTCCGAAAATATAATACATTGTGCAGAAACCAAGCAAACTAAGTAAATTTGAGTTTTTTTTTGTTAAAATATGTTTTAAATCGTTTGTAGTTTTTTATACGAAAAAAAAATTTTTTTTTGCTCCAAAGGTTTCGGAGATATGGCCTAATGCACATCACGCTGGAACCCGCTTTGAAAAAACTCAAACTTTTTTTGCATTTTTGTGAACTACAAACGATGAGATTGATTGTAGTGAAATTCATTTTTTTTTTGCTCCAAAGGTTTCGGAGATATCGAAAACGCATGTTAAAAAAAGGCAGAATTCAGCAATTTGAAAGCACTAAAAGTAATTTTCCTACAACTACAAACGACAAAATTGATTGTAGTGAAATTTTTTTTTTTGTAGCTTTTATAGTTACTCCGAAAATACAATATATTGTGCAGAAACCAAGCAAATGAAGTAAATTTTGTTTTTTTTTTTGTTGAAATATGTTTTAAATCGTTTGTAGTTTTTTATCCGAAAAAAAATTTTTTTTTTGCTCCGAAGGTTTCGGAGTAATCGAGAACGCATGTCAAAAAAAGGCAGAATTCAGCAATTTGAAAGCACTAAAAGTAATTTTCCTACAACTACAAACGACAAAATTGATTGTAGTGAAATTTTTTTTTTTGTAGCTTTTATAGTTACTCCGAAAATACAATATATTGTGCAGAAACCAAGCAAATGAAGTAAATTTTGTTTTTTTTTTTGTTGAAATATGTTTTAAATCGTTTGTAGTTTTTTATCCGAAAAAAAATTTTTTTTTTTGCTCCGAAGGTTTCGGAGTAATCGAGAACGCATGTCAAAAAAAGGCAGAATTCAGCAATTTGAAAGCACTAATAGTAATTTTCCTACAACTACAAACGACAAAATTGATTGTAGTGAAATTTTTTTTTTTGTAGCTTTTATAGTTACTCCGAAAATACAATATATTGTGCAGAAACCAAGCAAATGAAGTAAATTTTGGTTTTTTTTTGTTGAAATATGCTTTAAATCGTTTGTAGTTTTTTATCCGAAAAAAATTTTTTTTTTGCTCCGAAGGTTTCGGAGTAATCGAGAACGCATGTCAAAAAAAGGCAGAATTCAGCAATTTGAAAGCACTAAAAGTAATTTTCCTACAACTACAAACGACAAAATTGATTGTAGTGAAATTTTTTTTTTTGTAGCTTTTATAGTTACTCCGAAAATACAATATATTGTGCAGAAACCAAGCAAATGAAGTAAATTTTGTTTTTTTTTTGTTAAAATATGTTTTAAATCGTTTGTAGTTTTTTATACGAAAAAAAAATTTTTTTTTGCTCCAAAGGTTTCGGAGATATGGCCTAATGCACATCACGCTGGAACCCGCTTTGAAAAAACTCAAACTTTTTTTGCATTTTTGTGAACTACAAACGATGAGATTGATTGTAGTGAAATTCATTTTTTTTTTTGCTCCAAAGGTTTCGGAGATATCGAAAACGCATGTTAAAAAAAGGCAGAATTCAGCAATTTGAAAGCACTAAAAGTACTTTTCCTACAACTACAAACGACAAAATTGATTGTAGTGAAATTTTTTTTTTTGTAGCTTTTATAGTTACTCCGAAAATACAATATATTGTGCAGAAACCAAGCAAATGAAGTAAATTTTGTTTTTTTTTTGTTGAAATATGTTTTAAATCGTTTGTAGTTTTTTATCCGAAAAAAAATTTTTTTTTTGCTCCGAAGGTTTCGGAGAAATCGAGAACGCATGTCAAAAAAAGGCAGAATTCAGCAATTTGAAAGCACTAAAAGTAATTTTCCTACAACTACAAACGACAAAATTGATTGTAGTGAAATTTTTTTTTTTGTAGCTTTTATAGTTACTCCGAAAATACAATGTATTGTGCAGAAACCAAGCAAATGAAGTAAATTTTGGTTTTTTTTTGTTGAAATATGTTTTAAATCGTTTGTAGTTTTTATCCGAAAAAAATTTTTTTTTTTGCTCCGAAGGTTTCGGAGTAATCGAGAACGCATGTCAAAAAAAGGCAGAATTCAGCAATTTGAAAGCACTAAAAGTAATTTTCCTACAACTACAAACGACAAAATTGATTGTAGTGAAATTTTTTTTTTTTGTAGCTTTTATAGTTACTCCGAAAATACAATATATTGTGCAGAAACCAAGCAAATGAAGTAAATTTTGTTTTTTTTTTGTTGAAATATGTTTTAAATCGTTTGTAGTTTTTTATCCGAAAAAAAATTTTTTTTTTTGCTCCGAAGGTTTCGGAGTAATCGAGAACGCATGTCAAAAAAAGGCAGAATTCAGCAATTTGAAAGCACTAAAAGTAATTTTCCTACAACTACAAACGACAAAATTGATTGTAGTGAAATTTTTTTTTTGTAGCTTTTATAGTTACTCCGAAAATACAATATATTGTGCAGAAACCAAGCAAATGAAGTAAATTTTGTTTTTTTTTTGTTAAAATATGTTTTAAATCGTTTGTAGTTTTTTATACGAAAAAAACATTTTTTTTTGCTCCAAAGGTTTCGGAGATATGGCCTAATGCACATCACGCTGGAACCCGCTTTGAAAAAACTCAAACTTTTTTTGCATTTTTGTGAACTACAAACGATGAGATTGATTGTAGTGAAATTCATTTTTTTTTGCTCCAAAGGTTTCGGAGATATCGAAAACGCATGTTAAAAAAAGGCAGAATTCAGCAATTTGAAAGCACTAAAAGTAATTTTCCTACAACTACAAACGACAAAATTGATTGTAGTGAAATTTTTTTTTTTGTAGCTTTTATAGTTACTCCGAAAATACAATATATTGTGCAGAAACCAAGCAAATGAAGTAAATTTTGTTTTTTTTTTGTTGAAATATGTTTTAAATCGTTTGTAGTTTTTTATCCGAAAAAAAATTACTTTTAGTGCTTTCAAATTGCTGAATTCTGCCTTTTTTTGACATGCGTTCTCGATTACTCCGAAACCTTCGGAGCAAAAAAAAAATTTTTTTTCGGATAAAAAACTACAAACGATTTAAAACATATTTCAACAAAAAAAAAAACAAAATTTACTTCATTTGCTTGGTTTCTGCACAATATATTGTATTTTCGGAGTAACTATAAAAGCTACAAAAAAAAAATTTCACTACAATCAATTTTGTCGTTTGTAGTTGTAGGAAAATTACTTTTAGTGCTTTCAAATTGCTGAATTCTGCCTTTTTTTGACATGCGTTCTCGATTACTCCGAAACCTTCGGAGCAAAAAAAAAAATTTTTTTCGGATAAAAAACTACAAACGATTTAAAACATATTTCAACAAAAAAAAACCAAAATTTACTTCATTTGCTTGGTTTCTGCACAATATATTGTATTTTCGGAGTAACTATAAAAGCTACAAAAAAAAAAATTTCACTACAATCAATTTTGTCGTTTGTAGTTGTAGGAAAATTACTTTTAGTGCTTTCAAATTGCTGAATTCTGCCTTTTTTTGACATGCGTTCTCGATTACTCCGAAACCTTCGGAGCAAAAAAAAAATTTTTTTTCGGATAAAAAACTGCAAACGATTTAAAACATATTTCAACAAAAAAAAACAAAATTTACTTCATTTGCTTGGTTTCTGCACAATATATTGTATTTTCGGAGTAACTATAAAAGCTACAAAAAAAAAATTTCACTACAATAAATTTTGTCTGTCGTTTGTAGTTGTAGGAAAATTACTTTTAGTGCTTTCAAATTGCTGAATTCTGCCTTTTTTTGACATGCGTTCTCGATTACTCCGAAACCTTCGGAGCAAAAAAAAAATTTTTTTTCGGATAAAAAACTACAAACGATTTAAAACATATTTCAACAAAAAAAAAACAAAATTTACTTCATTTGCTTGGTTTCTGCACAATATATTGTATTTTCGGAGTAACTATAAAAGCTACAAAAAAAAAAATTTCACTACAATCAATTTTGTCGTTTGTAGTTGTAGGAAAAGTACTTTTAGTGCTTTCAAATTGCTGAATTCTGCCTTTTTTTAACATGCGTTTTCGATATCTCCGAAACCTTTGGAGCAAAAAAAAAATGAATTTCACTACAATCAATCTCATCGTTTGTAGTTCACAAAAATGCAAAAAAAGTTTGAGTTTTTTCAAAGCGGGTTCCAGCGTGATGTGCATTAGGCCATATCTCCGAAACCTTTGGAGCAAAAAAAAAAATGTTTTTTCGGATAAAAAACTACAAACGATTTAAAACATATTTCAACAAAAAAAAACCAAAATTTACTTCATTTGCTTGGTTTCTGCACAATATATTGTATTTTCGGAGTAACTATAAAAGCTACAAAAAAAAAAATTTCACTACAATCAATTTTGTCGTTTGTAGTTGTAGGAAAATTACTTTTAGTGCTTTCAAATTGCTGAATTCTGCCTTTTTTTGACATGCGTTCTCGATTACTCCGAAACCTTCGGAGCAAAAAAAAAATTTTTTTTCGGATAAAAAACTACAAACGATTTAAAACATATTTCAACAAAAAAAAAACAAAATTTACTTCATTTGCTTGGTTTCTGCACAATATATTGTATTTTCGGAGTAACTATAAAAGCTACAAAAAAAAAATTTCACTACAATCAATTTTGTCGTTTGTAGTTGTAGGAAAATTACTTTTAGTGCTTTCAAATTGCTGAATTCTGCCTTTTTTTGACATGCGTTCTCGATTACTCCGAAACCTTCGGAGCAAAAAAAAAATTTTTTTTCGGATAAAAAACTACAAACGATTTAAAACATATTTCAACAAAAAAAAAACAAAATTTACTTCATTTGCTTGGTTTCTGCACAATATATTGTATTTTCGGAGTAACTATAAAAGCTACAAAAAAAAAATTTCACTACAATCAATTTTGTCGTTTGTAGTTGTAGGAAAAGTACTTTTAGTGCTTTCAAATTGCTGAATTCTGCCTTTTTTTAACATGCGTTTTCGATATCTCCGAAACCTTTGGAGCAAAAAAAAAATGAATTTCACTACAATCAATCTCATCGTTTGTAGTTCACAAAAATGCAAAAAAAGTTTGAGTTTTTTCAAAGCGGGTTCCAGCGTGATGTGCATTAGGCCATATCTCCGAAACCTTTGGAGCAAAAAAAATTTTTTTTTCGTATAAAAAACTACAAACGATTTAAAACATATTTCAACAAAAAAAAAACAAAATTTACTTCATTTGCTTGGTTTCTGCACAATATATTGTATTTTCGGAGTAAAAAAATTTTTTTTCGGATAAAAAACTACAAACGATTTAAAACATATTTCAACAAAAAAAAAAACAAAATTTACTTCATTTGCTTGGTTTCTGCACAATATATTGTATTTTCGGAGTAACTATAAAAGCTACAAAAAAAAAAATTTCACTACAATCAATTTTGTCGTTTGTAGTTGTAGGAAAATTACTTTTAGTGCTTTCAAATTGCTGAATTCTGCCTTTTTTTGACATGCGTTCTCGATTACTCCGAAACCTTCGGAGCAAAAAAAAAAATTTTTTTCGGATAAAAAACTACAAACGATTTAAAACATATTTCAACAAAAAAAAACCAAAATTTACTTCATTTGCTTGGTTTCTGCACAATATATTGTATTTTCGGAGTAACTATAAAAGCTACAAAAAAAAAAATTTCACTACAATCAATTTTGTCGTTTGTAGTTGTAGGAAAATTACTTTTAGTGCTTTCAAATTGCTGAATTCTGCCTTTTTTTGACATGCGTTCTCGATTACTCCGAAACCTTCGGAGCAAAAAAAAAATTTTTTTTCGGATAAAAAACTACAAACGATTTAAAACATATTTCAACAAAAAAAAACAAAATTTACTTCATTTGCTTGGTTTCTGCACAATATATTGTATTTTCGGAGTAACTATAAAAGCTACAAAAAAAAAATTTCACTACAATAAATTTTGTCGTTTGTAGTTGTAGGAAAATTACTTTTAGTGCTTTCAAATTGCTGAATTCTGCCTTTTTTTGACATGCGTTCTCGATTACTCCGAAACCTTCGGAGCAAAAAAAAAATTTTTTTTCGGATAAAAAACTACAAACGATTTAAAACATATTTCAACAAAAAAAAAACAAAATTTACTTCATTTGCTTGGTTTCTGCACAATATATTGTATTTTCGGAGTAACTATAAAAGCTACAAAAAAAAAAATTTCACTACAATCAATTTTGTCGTTTGTAGTTGTAGGAAAAGTACTTTTAGTGCTTTCAAATTGCTGAATTCTGCCTTTTTTTAACATGCGTTTTCGATATCTCCGAAACCTTTGGAGCAAAAAAAAAAATGAATTTCACTACAATCAATCTCATCGTTTGTAGTTCACAAAAATGCAAAAAAAGTTTGAGTTTTTTCAAAGCGGGTTCCAGCGTGATGTGCATTAGGCCATATCTCCGAAACCTTTGGAGCAAAAAAAAAAATGTTTTTCGGATAAAAAACTACAAACGATTTAAAACATATTTCAACAAAAAAAAACCAAAATTTACTTCATTTGCTTGGTTTCTGCACAATATATTGTATTTTCGGAGTAACTATAAAAGCTACAAAAAAAAAAATTTCACTACAATCAATTTTGTCGTTTGTAGTTGTAGGAAAATTACTTTTAGTGCTTTCAAATTGCTGAATTCTGCCTTTTTTTGACATGCGTTCTCGATTACTCCGAAACCTTCGGAGCAAAAAAAAAATTTTTTTTCGGATAAAAAACTACAAACGATTTAAAACATATTTCAACAAAAAAAAAACAAAATTTACTTCATTTGCTTGGTTTCTGCACAATATATTGTATTTTCGGAGTAACTATAAAAGCTACAAAAAAAAAATTTCACTACAATCAATTTTGTCGTTTGTAGTTGTAGGAAAATTACTTTTAGTGCTTTCAAATTGCTGAATTCTGCCTTTTTTTGACATGCGTTCTCGATTACTCCGAAACCTTCGGAGCAAAAAAAAAATTTTTTTTCGGATAAAAAACTACAAACGATTTAAAACATATTTCAACAAAAAAAAAACAAAATTTACTTCATTTGCTTGGTTTCTGCACAATATATTGTATTTTCGGAGTAACTATAAAAGCTACAAAAAAAAAATTTCACTACAATCAATTTTGTCGTTTGTAGTTGTAGGAAAAGTACTTTTAGTGCTTTCAAATTGCTGAATTCTGCCTTTTTTTAACATGCGTTTTCGATATCTCCGAAACCTTTGGAGCAAAAAAAAAATGAATTTCACTACAATCAATCTCATCGTTTGTAGTTCACAAAAATGCAAAAAAAGTTTGAGTTTTTTCAAAGCGGGTTCCAGCGTGATGTGCATTAGGCCATATCTCCGAAACCTTTGGAGCAAAAAAAATTTTTTTTTCGTATAAAAAACTACAAACGATTTAAAACATATTTTAACAAAAAAAAAACAAAATTTACTTCATTTGCTTGGTTTCTGCACAATATATTGTATTTTCGGAGTAACTATAAAAGCTACAAAAAAAAAATTTCACTACAATCAATTTTGTCGTTTGTAGTTGTAGGAAAATTACTTTTAGTGCTTTCAAATTGCTGAATTCTGCCTTTTTTTGACATGCGTTCTCGATTACTCCGAAACCTTCGGAGCAAAAAAAAAAATTTTTTTCGGATAAAAAACTACAAACGATTTAAAGCATATTTCAACAAAAAAAAACCAAAATTTACTTCATTTGCTTGGTTTCTGCACAATATATTGTATTTTCGGAGTAACTATAAAAGCTACAAAAAAAAAAATTTCACTACAATCAATTTTGTCGTTTGTAGTTGTAGGAAAATTACTATTAGTGCTTTCAAATTGCTGAATTCTGCCTTTTTTTGACATGCGTTCTCGATTACTCCGAAACCTTCGGAGCAAAAAAAAAATTTTTTTTCGGATAAAAAACTACAAACGATTTAAAACATATTTCAACAAAAAAAAATCAAAATTTACTTCATTTGCTTGGTTTCTGCACAATATATTGTATTTTCGGAGTAACTATAAAAGCTACAAAAAAAAAAATTTCACTACAATCAATTTTGTCGTTTGTAGTTGTAGGAAAATTACTTTTAGTGCTTTCAAATTGCTGAATTCTGCCTTTTTTTGACATGCGTTCTCGATTACTCCGAAACCTTCGGAGCAAAAAAAAAATTTTTTTTCGGATAAAAAACTACAAACGATTTAAAACATATTTCAACAAAAAAAAAAACAAAATTTACTTCATTTGCTTGGTTTCTGCACAATATATTGTATTTTCGGAGTAACTATAAAAGCTACAAAAAAAAAAATTTCACTACAATCAATTTTGTCGTTTGTAGTTGTAGGAAAATTACTTTTAGTGCTTTCAAATTGCTGAATTCTGCCTTTTTTTAACATGCGTTTTCGATATCTCCGAAACCTTTGGAGCAAAAAAAAAAATGAATTTCACTACAATCAATCTCATCGTTTGTAGTTCACAAAAATGCAAAAAAAGTTTGAGTTTTTTCAAAGCGGGTTCCAGCGTGATGTGCATTAGGCCATATCTCCGAAACCTTTGGAGCAAAAAAAAATTTTTTTTTCGTATAAAAAACTACAAACGATTTAAAACATATTTTAACAAAAAAAAAACAAAATTTACTTCATTTGCTTGGTTTCTGCACAATATATTGTATTTTCGGAGTAACTATAAAAGCTACAAAAAAAAAAATTTCACTACAATCAATTTTGTCGTTTGTAGTTGTAGGAAAATTACTTTTAGTGCTTTCAAATTGCTGAATTCTGCCTTTTTTTGACATGCGTTCTCGATTACTCCGAAACCTTCGGAGCAAAAAAAAAAATTTTTTTCGGATAAAAAACTACAAACGATTTAAAGCATATTTCAACAAAAAAAAACCAAAATTTACTTCATTTGCTTGGTTTCTGCACAATATATTGTATTTTCGGAGTAACTATAAAAGCTACAAAAAAAAAAATTTCACTACAATCAATTTTGTCGTTTGTAGTTGTAGGAAAATTACTATTAGTGCTTTCAAATTGCTGAATTCTGCCTTTTTTTGACATGCGTTCTCGATTACTCCGAAACCTTCGGAGCAAAAAAAAAATTTTTTTTCGGATAAAAAACTACAAACGATTTAAAACATATTTCAACAAAAAAAAATCAAAATTTACTTCATTTGCTTGGTTTCTGCACAATATATTGTATTTTCGGAGTAACTATAAAAGCTACAAAAAAAAAAATTTCACTACAATCAATTTTGTCGTTTGTAGTTGTAGGAAAATTACTTTTAGTGCTTTCAAATTGCTGAATTCTGCCTTTTTTTAACATGCGTTTTCGATATCTCCGAAACCTTTGGAGCAAAAAAAAAATGAATTTCACTACAATCAATCTCATCGTTTGTAGTTCACAAAAATGCAAAAAAAGTTTGAGTTTTTTCAAAGCGGGTTCCAGCGTGATGTGCATTAGGCCATATCTCCGAAACCTTTGGAGCAAAAAAAAATGTTTTTTTCGTATAAAAAACTACAAACGATTTAAAACATATTTTAACAAAAAAAAAACAAAATTTACTTCATTTGCTTGGTTTCTGCACAATATATTGTATTTTCGGAGTAACTATAAAAGCTACAAAAAAAAAATTTCACTACAATCAATTTTGTCGTTTGTAGTTGTAGGAAAATTACTTTTAGTGCTTTCAAATTGCTGAATTCTGCCTTTTTTTGACATGCGTTCTCGATTACTCCGAAACCTTCGGAGCAAAAAAAAAAATTTTTTTTCGGATAAAAAACTACAAACGATTTAAAACATATTTCAACAAAAAAAAAACAAAATTTACTTCATTTGCTTGGTTTCTGCACAATATATTGTATTTTCGGAGTAACTATAAAAGCTACAAAAAAAAAAAATTTCACTACAATCAATTTTGTCGTTTGTAGTTGTAGGAAAATTACTTTTAGTGCTTTCAAATTGCTGAATTCTGCCTTTTTTTGACATGCGTTCTCGATTACTCCGAAACCTTCGGAGCAAAAAAAAAATTTTTTTTCGGATAAAAAACTACAAACGATTTAAAACATATTTCAACAAAAAAAAACCAAAATTTACTTCATTTGCTTGGTTTCTGCACAATACATTGTATTTTCGGAGTAACTATAAAAGCTACAAAAAAAAAAATTTCACTACAATCAATTTTGTCGTTTGTAGTTGTAGGAAAATTACTTTTAGTGCTTTCAAATTGCTGAATTCTGCCTTTTTTTGACATGCGTTCTCGATTTCTCCGAAACCTTCGGAGCAAAAAAAAAATTTTTTTTCGGATAAAAAACTACAAACGATTTAAAACATATTTCAACAAAAAAAAAACAAAATTTACTTCATTTGCTTGGTTTCTGCACAATATATTGTATTTTCGGAGTAACTATAAAAGCTACAAAAAAAAAAATTTCACTACAATCAATTTTGTCGTTTGTAGTTGTAGGAAAAGTACTTTTAGTGCTTTCAAATTGCTGAATTCTGCCTTTTTTTAACATGCGTTTTCGAT